>JAVLUX010000018.1:29017500-29507500 GCA_032164185.1 Moxostoma hubbsi | reverse complement strand
ATGCAATATTATTTAACAATAACCGGAGTCTTCTTTCAATTTGAGTGGGTTTTTGGAAATATTAGACCAATTTTTGCCAATGAGTCCACAGGATGTGCAATGATGAGATTTCAAATTTGAGTGTGAAAAATTGCTGATGGCAGCCCAAAAATGCCCCAGAGTTGAAGGGGATAATGCAAAAAGACATACATTTTTAATTATGGCCCAAATCCTTTTTGGCACCACTATATGTATTTCTTGTACTTCTTCACATATACCTGCAAGCAACTGGTTAATACGAAATCCAGCAACACACATCTCAAATTTTAAAGAGTCAACTGTTGGTTAACCTAATCTGATCCAATTTTACTCAAGATTTCTGAAGTGGTTTAAAGAGTCCTTCATAGTAATGTCTGTTAGAGCAGACATTATTTTCCCAAGGCTTTTAACTGCTTGTCTTTCATGCACCTGCAAGCTCAATCGCCTCTTTTAAATTTCATTTCAACTATCTCCTTTCTCAGCTCATCCAAAACATGACCTCAGACTACTTTGCAGACAACATCAGGAGTAAAATCACAGATGACACCACTCACCAAGACAGCTACTACGATCCTGAGTACTTTGTACCCGATAACCATGGGACAGCTCACCTGTCAGTCATCGCAGAGGACGGTAGTGCGGTGGCAGCTACAAGCACCATCAACTTATAGTAAGAGAAAGAGACAGAGACATAACCTCCAGGACATTACACTGCCCTAAAAAGGCACAATGCAGAATATGTACTTTAACACAGTTTGCCTCTTTAACAGATGGAAACAATGATAATCCATATCAGCTAGACAATCAAAAAACATTGAAACCGTTTTTCCCAGTTTGAGTTTTGAGGAAGTTGCTGCATTTAGGGCAGTAGAGGTGTCTCAGTAATCATACAATCTAAATTTAGGTCAGGCAGTGTGGTAATGAGATAACATCGGATGTGTAATGAGTCACATCAGACATGTTAAATACCATGAGACATTCATATGTAAAGTGCTGGGGAGCACCCAGTCAAAACAAGATTGAGAAACACTTTTCTAGACAGTTACAAAAATATAAACACTTCTCCTTTTACAATATTCAGTCAATAGTTGCAGCATACAATAGTCTGCCCTTCTTAGAAGCCACTTGTTTCTCTGAAGTGCTCTTCTATAGATAAGGAGTAGATGAGTATTGAAAGCATTAACCTTGTGTTCAAATAGCAACATTAATTGTCTTTACAAGTCTTTTACTAAATGCACTATATTGCTTTGCTCTTCCCTTTAGATCTTTTTGTCTCTATCTTTTTATGTTTTCTCATAGTTTTGGCTCTAAGGTGATGTCACATTCAACTGGCATTATCTTTAATGATGAAATGGACGATTTCAGCTCTCCTTATTTTACAAATGGCTTTGGGGTTCCCCCTTCACCCAACAACTTCATTCAGCCAGGTAACAGACTCACGTGCCTTAAATGGATAGTTCAACCCAAAGTTATAGTTCTATCATCATTTACTCATGCTCTTCTGACTTTCTTTTTTTTGCATAACACAAATGAAGAAATTTTGAAGAATGTATTATGTGTTTTTGTCCATACAATGCAAGCAAAAAATTACTTAAAGACAGCATAAAAGTAATCCACACGACTCGAGTGGTTTAAACCATGACTTCTGAAGCAATACAATCACTTTGGGTGGGGAACAGACCAAAATTTAAGTCTTTAAATGATGAGAGAAATATAATTTTGGAGTGAACTATCCCTTTAAGTAAATATTAAGCCAAATGAGAGGAGACACCATTCACACCAAAGTCAAAAAATTTGAAGACATGTACGAACATACTGTTTCTTTCTTTTGGGAAGGTAAAAGACCCCTTTCTTCAATGTGTCCGACAATAATATTTGACAAACCCAACAGAGTCAAAATGGTGGTCGGGGCCTCAGGAGGGACGAAAATCACTACAGCAACTGCACTGGTAAATACAAATTCCCACACAGATTTAAACAATGTAAACGTTGCCTATCATATTTGGATGTTTGGATACATATTTCACAATGCATACAATATGTACAGCATAAATTAACAGTGACACACACAAGAAAATTCTATATAACCTGAATAAACCAATATTCTGGTTTCTAGAAATCTGACAAATTCACCTGGCATATTCCTGTTTTAATCAGAATTTTGGACCACACAACCACCTTATTCACAGTAGTCACTGTAACAGAATGATCATTTACAGTATATATGTATATTATGTATATGTCCAAATGAAAGTAATTCTGGAGAATACAAGATATAAACCGTTGTGAAAAGTCGAGCGATCTAAGAAACACATTTTTGGAGCGAGGAGGAAAAATGAAGAAACGAACATACACTACCGTTCAAAAGTTTGGGGTCACCCAAACAATTTTGTGTTTTCCTGAAAAGTCACACTTATTCACCACCATACGTTGTGAAATGAATAGAAAATAGAGTCAAGACATTGACAAGGTTAGAAATAATGATTTGTATTTGAAATAAGATTTTTTTTACATCAAACTTTGCTTTCGTCAAAGAATCCTCCATTTGCAGCAATTACAGCATTGCAGACCTTTGACATTCTAGCTGTTAATTTGTTGAGGTAATCTGGAGAAATTGCACCCCACGCTTCCAGAAGCAGCTCCCACAAGTTGGATTGGTTGGATGGGCACTTCTTGCGTACCATACGGTCAAGCTGCTCCCACAACAGCTCAATGGGGTTCAGATCTGGTGACTGCGCTGGCCACTCCATTACCGATAGAATACCAGCTGCCTGCTTCTGCTCTAAATAGTTCTTGCACAATTTGGAGGTGTGTTTAGGGTCATTGTCCTGTTGTAGGATGAAATTGGCTCCAATCAAGCGCTGTCCACTGGGTATGGCATGGCGTTGCAAAATGGAGTGATAGCCTTCCTTATTCAGAATCCCTTTTACCCTGTACAAATCTCCCACCTTACCAGCACCAAAGCAACCCCAGACCATTATATTACCTCCACCATGCTTAACAGATGGCGTCAGGCATTCTTCCAGCATCTTTTCATTTGTTCTGCGTCTCACAAACGTTCTTCTTTGTGATCCAAACACCTCAAACTTGGATTCATCTGTCCACAACACTTTTTTCCAGTCTTCCTCTGTCCAATGTCTGTGTTCTTTTGCCCATCTTAATCTTTTTCTTTTATTGGCCAGTCTCAGATATGGCTTTTTCTTTGCCACTCTGCCCTGAAGCCCAGAATCCCGCAGCCGCCTCTTCACTGTACATGTTGACACTGGTGTTTTGCGGGTACTATTTAATGAAGATGCCAGTTGGGGACCTGTGAGGCGTCTGTTTCTCAAACTAGAGACTCTAATGTACTTATCTTCTTGCTCAGTTGTGCAACGCGGCCTCCCACTTCTTTTTCTACTCTGGTTAGAGCCTGTTTGTGCTGTCCTCTGAAGGGAGTAGTACACACCATTGTAGGAAATCTTCAATTTCTTAGCAATGTCTCGCATGGAATAGCCTTCATTTCTAAGGACAAGAATAGACTGTCGAGTTTCAGATGAAAGTTCTCTTTTTCTGGCCATTTTGAGCGTTTAATTGACCCCACAAATGTGATGCTCCAGAAACTCAATCTGCTCAAAGGAAGGTCAGTTTTGTAGCTTCTGTAACGACCTAAACTGTTTTCAGATGTGTGAACATGATTGCACAAGGGTTTTCTAATCATCAATTAGCCTTCTGAGCCAATGAGCAAACACATTGTACCATTAGAACACTGGAGTGATAGTTGCTGGAAATGGGCCTCTATACACCTATGTACATATTGCACCAAAAACCAGACATTTGCAGCTAGAATAGTCATTTACCACATTAGCAATGTATAGAGTGTATTTCTTCAAAGTTAAGACTAGTTTAAAGTTGTCTTCATTGAAAAGTACAGTGCTTTTCCTTCAAAAATAAGGACATTTCAATGTGACCCCAAACTTTTGAACGGTAGTGTATATCCATTTACAGATGGGTGAAAGCCCCGTAAGAGTCTCATGACCTACATTTTGCAGTTCATCGTGCTTTTGTCTGTTATTGTTATGGACATAAACAATATTCTGCATATATTGATTATTTGAGATGCACAATATATTAGCAACATATCGGATATCGGCCGATGGAAGTGAATTAGCTATCCTCTCAAGTTAAAAGGGTTAAAACATATAAATGATCAGTTATTGCATCAGCACAGAAATTCCATTTAAGTGCATCCCAGGAATATTCCAATAGCTGTGCATTTAAACTTGTATAAGGTATCATTATTTGTCATGTATCATTTGTACACATTATAACTTTTCCTTTCTTCCTCATCCCAGGTAATCCTGAACTCCTTGTTTTTTAACTATGATCTGAAAAAAGCAGTTACAGAGCCCAGAGTTCACAATCAGCTCAACCCAAACATGACAGTTGTGGAACAGAACTTTGAGAAGGTGAGCTACTTGCACTTGACAATTAAAGTTCCTTAACGTAAACAGTGACAGGTAGATTCACAAAGTCAGTAAACTGACAATGATTCAAATTTTTATTTTGTATAAATGCGTGGCTTGTGTATACATGTTCTTCAGAGTGTTCTCGATGGCTTGGCTCAGAAGAATCACATCACAGAATGGCTGAGGACTCCAGGAGCAGTTGTTCAGGCAGTTGTGCGACAGGGGGACAAAATCTGTGCTCAATCTGACCCCAGGAAAGGCGGCTATCCTGCGGGGTACTGACTGTCCCGTTCCCTCTCTACCTACTCTGTGTTTGTGGACCTTCACTCAACAGACTGCATTGGTGACTCAGTCGTGAACCAGAAATAACAAATATGCATAGCCACACAATCAACATGGACCACAATGCACAAAGACTCCCTGTATTTGTTAATGCATTTATTTATTTTTTATTTTTGATGGAAAATGTTTGTTCATATTGGTATCAATAGTGCCTTTCTTATTGAATACCCCAGTGTCTGATTTTACCAACCTTATTTATTTCCTTTGTGTGTAAAAAGAAGTGAGATTGATCATTTGTATGGTACTTTAATTCCATTGTATTGGTTCTTTGTTGTATAATGGAGTTTGATTGGTTGATGGACATGAGGTCACTTGTTCAGAGCATGCAATCACACACTCTTGCACTGCTCCAAATTATTGCCAGTAGAAAAAGAAGAAGAAGAAGAAGAAGAAGAAGAAGAAGAAGAAGAAGAAGAAGAAGAAGAAGACGAATTACCTATAAAAGTGTTCAAGTGACAGAAATAAGTCAAGGAAATAAATATGAAATTATAATACTCATCAAAATAATAACAGGTTTTTAATGTAAATCATGCTAAAATATAACTTTTTAAGGTATTGTTAAGCCTGTATTTTTTCATGGGTACATATACACCGGAATAACAAGACAAAGCTCAAATGTGTAGGAAATGCTATTATATTGCTATCTAGAAGGCGAATGTTTCTCTGATATGAGTATTTGAAATGTCAATAAGTAAACTACTGTATGTGACTCCTTTTTAAGGAGCAAACAACATATTTATTTTAAATATTGAGCTGTAAAGCTTACTATCTTTATGGTATAAAAAACTTTGCTATTGACACCAGAGACATTCATAAGAAACATTCTTGGCTAACGGTGTCCAGTCACATCATATTACCTCTACTGGACACGTTACCCACTGTATACATCCTCTTCTGAAGAACTACATTTTAAAGTAACAGCAATGACTTGCATAGTGTGAAATTCGGAACAACAGTAAAAACTGTTATTCTGTTATTTCTAAATGACTGGTGTGAGGAAACAGATGCTAGTTCCTAGGGCAGAAAAACATTATATTTCACTCCGGGTATAAATGTTTTGAATATTTAAGAGCATATTAGGAGTCTGCTGAGCACCAAATGGTAACATTGTGTAACTGGAACTTTAGAACATTTAAAAAGTAATTTTGTGGCATGATTTTCATGGGTCAGGATTAGCTCTTCAGCTGCCTGTGCAGAAAATGGCAAAACTATCATAAGTAACTTTAATTCATCACAATCTAAAACATTGTTGAATGTCACCCAGGGCACACACAGGTTTTCAGAGAATGATAAATCTGTATTAAAATAAATTATTGTGTAATGTCAGTCACATTTTTTGTCCTGTTAAATGTAAACGCTATCACTGAACTGTTGATGTGACATGTTGCAAGTCTTTTTCTACCAAATCATTCAAACTGCAAAATAATAAGCTACTGTGTAATGCGCAGATCAATAAAATGAACATATTCATACTATTTGATTAAAGGGATAGTTCACCCAAAAATGAAAATTCTCTCATCATTTACCCTCATGCCATCCCAGATGTGTATGACTTTCTTTCTTCAGCAGAACACAAATTAAGATTTTTAGAAGAATATTTCAGTGTTGTAGGTCCACACAATGCAAGTGAATGGTGACCAGACCGAAAGGCATATACAGTCAGCATAAACGCAATCCATACGAATCCAGTGGTTAAATGTATGTCTAAATAATAGGTGTGGGTGAGAAACAGATACAAATTTAGTGACAAAAGTCCTTTTTTACTATAAATCTCCACTTTCACTAAAATTAAAGTAAAAGTGGAGATTTATTTTAAAGAAAGATTGAGATATTTATATGTTTATCACCCAAAGTAATTACATCGCTTCAGAAGACACATATAACCATTGAAGTCTTACTTTTATGCTGGTTTATGTGATTTTTAGAGCTTTCAAATTTTGGTCACCATTCACTTGCATTGTTTTGGATCGACAGAGCTCAAACGTTCTTCTAAAAACCTTTATATGTGATTATCTGATGAAATAAAGTCATACACATCTGGGATGGCATGAGGGTAAGTAAAGATGAGAGAATTTGCTGCAGATGTAATTCTAGACCTGTTAATGTTTATCATTAAGTGAATGTATAGGGCATTCTGCAAAATACATTTGTTTATGTATATTTTTTAACACACATTGTTCTTATGCCTTGGCTGTTTCTATGCTATTAATTAAACAGTTTTAGGGCCAATTGATTGTATGCTATTGATTTCATACATTTTTATATAAATACTGTACTGTAGCTATTTGCTTAATGATTCACACTGTAAACCTCAGACATTTGCTGAACATTAATGGTTGCATAGTTGAATAATCACAGAAATGTATTTTTTTGAAGGCAAGGAAATGTTAAATTGCTGCTTCCAATGTCACAAGAATTGAATATATAAATGTCCATGTTCACTTACTGTTACTCAGCTGGGTATAGAATAAAAGTCAGAAAAGACTGAATAAAATCACTCAAAGAAGAGTATTCACAGTAGCGCCATTTTAGAATGACAACAAGGCTGTGAGGGATAGAATTACATCAATGGCACACATGGTATAAAGTTGTAAAAAAGCTTCTAATCTACATCACATCTGATTTTACACAACTCGTGTTGTCTGGAATTTTTCGTCTAATGAATGTTCTAGTAAAGATGTTTTTTTTAATTTATATATATATATATATACATATATGTATTCTTGTCCAAGGAAGGATACAAAAACAATTTAAACAGCAGAACAACCCATTGAAAAAAATGTACGTGCAGTAGGTCCCAGAGAGCATTGTTGTCATTCCCGTCAAAAATCAAAGATGGCGCTGCTGTGAATACGGCCTATATATGCTCATTATTCACTGTATAAGAGCTTTGTTCTGTGGGCACAGACTCTAGAGTGCTCATGAATGTTCTGTCAAAGAGTTTAAGAATACATTCATACTATGAATTAACTGAAATCTAAAAAAACTTTTTTAAATCTACTGGTTGACACACAAAAGCAACATCCAAAAGCTCACAAATGTCTGAGAGATGTATTATCTCCCAGCCAGTAGTTGGTTGGGCTGAGAAGAGATGATTCACTGTATATTTTATTATTCTACTGTCAAGCAGGAAACTCTCTGGCTTTCAGATGTTCTCATCTCAAGGATGAAGGAGAAAACAAAGACTAAATGGGTTACTGAATTTGGGTACCAGCAGGCAGAATCAGGACTAAATGTTAATGTCTGCGCCTTAGACTGCATGTCTTCTGGCTCTAAGGATTTGCTGACTGGAACTTTAGTAATGCTAACTAATGATGCCAAGCAATTCCATGACAATGTTTACTCTTGTAATCCAGAATAACTAGAGCTCATTATGCCTTGTTTACTTTCTCTATCGTGATGCCAAATCAAAACCAATCACTGATGTTGTTGATAGCTTCCGATGGGATATAGCTGAGCATTTTCAGACAGTCAGACAGATCCTATTCTCAGCACTTTGAATGTTAATTATAAAGAAATGCTGGACCTCATGCTGTGGAGGCATCATTGGTAAGCAGCTGAGCTAAATGTTCCTTTTGACCATCCATCTGCACAATTCAGTCCTATTGAGAGATGCCAAGAAGCTGTGACAGGCGTTCAGTAATCCACACAGTCAATAAAGTGTCTTTCAAGAGGCTGAGGACTCCTGTTGGGGAATCTATAAAACAATCTATTTTTCAAGCAGTGACTGCAACCAAGAAAACATAATACAAAATACAGTTGCCCTACAAAGTAACTGGGCACTAGTAAGCAACACTCAAATATATGAATGTCATTGCCAATATCTAATTAATTCACATCTATTAAGAAGTTAAATCAAGTAATAGTATGTAAAATTAAGACACATATGTGAACTAATGGAAAACTGACTTAACTGATTTTGAATTGTAAATAATGTCATAGTCAACAGGCATATTTGTTTCAACCTTCACCCTAACCCAAATCCCAGCCCTACAACTAATCATCAGTGGAGTAAAAATTGTATTTTAGTGTGAAAATGCAACCTCCAAATGGTGCTCACCATTGTTTATGTGCAGGGTTGGGAGGGTTACTTTTGAAATGTAATCTGTTACAAATACTGTGTACTTATTAAAAATGTAATCAGTAACTTAATCCAGTTACCTCAATAAGAAAATATTGTAATCAGAGTTTAGATACTTTTTGATTGCCTCAAGATCGCATATATGAATAAAGTCAAGAGAAATGCAATATGCTCTCGAAAACTTCTAATAGCGCAAACAAACCGTGTCTGAGTAATGCAGCTATTATTATGTAACAGGGACAGTGCCTCCTTATTAGGAAAACAGAATATGTTAAAATGTACAACTCCGCATTTTTAATAAAATATTTTCTCATCAAGCAAATACAGTTAGAACAGATGGACTGAATTATGTCTTGTTTAACATTAAAAAATCTGACAGGATATAACTCAGATTCAAAAACACTTCGAAGTTAAATTCTGCCATGTATTACAGCTAGTAGACTAATTGGCACTGACCATTCATTAATATCCGACTGCAATAGGTAGATCACAGGCTATCTTCATCATCATCATTATTATTATTATTATTATTCCTCTGCTTGCTCATGATCCACAGTCAAACATCACAACAGTTAACACTTATGGGCGATTCTATGTTTATGTTTAAGGCGGATTTTAATGACAAAAAATAATTATACTAAAAATAAATAAATAAATAAAATATTGTTTTCTGTACTAAAGCGGTATTTATCAGTTTATGTCAGGAGGATCTTTTTATTTGTTTTTTTGTCTTATAAATTCAAAATTTTAATCCTGCTAGTAATCCCAATTTTTACCAAATATAACTGTAATCTGAATATAGTGTTTTTTTATGTAACAGTAACAGATTGGGGTTACACAAGTAAATTTTTGTATCCTGATTATGTAATTTTGTTATAATATTCCTTTACTCCCCAAGCCTGTTTATGTGAACTACAATACTAGTTTCTATTTCTGCCATAGACAGATTCCCAGAATAGTATGGGTATTATCCTGTATCCCAGAGTCAATGCGATTACTTCCTAGTTTCCATTCCTTGCCTCATAGATTGCTCACAGTGCTCTATAAGTAGTGCCACAGGGAAAGGTAAACCAGTTAGAATTGAGGAATGGCGGTGGCCTGGGTAGCTCAGCGAGTATTGACGCTGACTACTACCCCTGTAGTCGCAAGTTCGAATCCCAGGTCATGCTGAGTGACTCCAACCAAGTCTCCTAAGCAACCAAATGGGCCCGATTGCTAGGGAGGGTAGAGTCACATGGGGTAACCTCCTCATGGTCACTATAATGTGTAGTGCTCGCTATCGGTGGGGTGCGTGGCGAGTTGTGTGTGGATGCCACGGAGAATAGAATGAAGCCTCCACACGCATCTCGTCTCTGCAGAATGTGCTTAACAATCAACATGATAGAATGTGTGGATTGCAGATTGACTCATTTTTAGCAATAACCAGCATGATCAGATGGGACGTCGGCATGTTGTTTCCGAGAGTTACGGTACCCTGGATTGTGGAAAAACACAAGAGTTTTTCAACAAATGAGTTTATGTAAAGCATCTATTGTGGAAAGTCTGTTAAAATTATTGCTGATAAGAGACACAAATCAAGTCATTATACAAATAATTTGGTTAATATACAGCGACCAGTATACAAAGTATAATTTAATTTAACTTTCAAGTAGAGAATTTCTCCTTAAAATAATGTTGCAAACTATAGAGCGCAACAGTACCCGCCCACTTTTTCAGCAATCTTGTTTCTGGATGTATTTCCATAGGGATTTCATAAAATCCGAGGTGAATCATTACAAGCTTTGACTTGAAGCAAAAAATATTGGAAAATCTGACAAAAAGGCAAAGGCACAATATTGTGTACTTAACATCTTAAATGAGGGTATAAACTACAATCCCATGAAGCATTGCGAATGATGTAATCGAATAAAAAATGTGACAAAATATCAAACTTTTGATTTTTGTTGATGATAAGTACAGGAACAATATATTTGAATGGTAACACTTTACAATATGGTTCCATTTGTTAAGATTAGTTAATGCATTAACAATGAACAGTATATGTTTTACAGCATTTATTAATGCATTTATAGCTTTTATTAAGAATGTTGGGAAACCAACTCTAATGCATAATTCACAGTTTGTTATGGGTGTGGATGGGTCGCTGCAGTGCTCGTTTGTTTTAACAACCACTTCAGTTTAAGAAATTGTGCCATTTATCTGCCCTGTTAGACAGCCCTGCAAACAAATCAACTCACTACACATTTTGGTAAATGTATAAAATGTAATTACATTTTACTTTTCAAGTATTTGTTTAATGTTTCTCCTTAAAATAATGTTGCAAACTATAGAGCACAACAGTAGCCGCCCACTTTTTCAGCCATCTGTGATCCAGAAGTATTATTCCCATTAATTTTCTTCCATAGGAATCTCATAAAATCCTTCATAAAATAGTTCTAAGCCATAAACCAAACCAACAAGCTCCAATAATAATACAAAATAACAAGCTTTGATTTTAAGCAAAAAGCTATTTAAAAAAATTGGCCAAAAAGAAAAAGGTACAAAACACACTTAATGAGGACATGAACTACAATCCCATGAAGCACCGAAAATGCCGAATGTCGAATTAAAAGTAATGGAAATATATAAAAATTATAGATTTTAAGTTGATGAGTATAGGAACAATATGTGTTATTTTTATTGCAAAAAAATCTGAGATTTACAAATATAGATATAGTTTGAGAGTGTGCATCATGGGAGTGGACGGTCGCTGCAGAGCTTGTTTGCTCCGGTTAGTTTGCCGCTGCCTGCTACTCTCTGATTTTTGGCTCTCTATCGCTTCAAAATAAAAATCAGTTCTTCACACAGACTGGTAGCTTCAGCAGAAGCATATACCATCTATTAACAACCACAGAACTCAAAGTAGGTCTGTCTTTAAAGGTTTATAATTTATAGATAAAAATACATTTGTCTATGGAGAAAAGGAATAGGATTTTTAATTCTGGAACCAGACTGTTGCGCTCTACTAAAAAAAAAAGAAAAACATTTCCATACCGTATAATGTAAATACAACACAATATATACATGTACAACACAAGTACTTCATTCCATTCTGATTTTTCACAATGAAATATGTAATAGGTATGACATGTTTGACCAGTTTCCTGCTATTATTTTAGTTGGTCATCAGCCCAGTAAACATATTCTTGATTTAAGTACTCCAAAAACAGGACAGATGAATAAATTAAGAGTTGAGAGAACTGATGTGAATTGGTCTCTGCTGCACTCCAGGTCAGTACCCTGCTGCTTTTCCCATTTTCCTTGAGTCAGATACGGCCTCAATGCAGTTGGTTTTCTTTGATACTGCATTAACCACATTATAGAACATAAGTGGAGCTTTAATTTGGTGCCCAATCTTGTTAAGTGACTTTACAACTTCCTGAGAAAGAAAAGAGATCAAAGCAGTTTGAAAAATTCACTTGATCCTTTACAAACAATTTAGATGCAGGGTACAGTTTTTATCTGTTTACCTTGTCAAACAAGGGCTCAAAGTTGAGAACATTTTTGGAGTCCACATACACCACGGGGGCGGCGATGGAATCTTTCAGAGTCTTCCCGAACCACAGGAAGTTCAACAGGGTCTAGCCAAGGGTTTCAGACAAAGTTTGTTTACTGAAACACAATGTATTAAATATGTTAAATTGCAGTTTCAACTCACCAGTGCCATGCCAGTGGTGATCATGCTACCCCCTGATGCTCCAATGATCACTGTGTGTTTCTCAGACGGGGAGTGGAGGATCACTGGAGACATGGAGGAAGGAGGCTGCTCACCTTCACATAGACACACACAAAAAACAGAGTCACATGCAGATACTAATGTAGGTTAAGTACCACATGGAGGATCCAAAGATAATACTTGCTAAATGGCAAATCAAGTAAAAATTGGCTTTGGTGGGTAAATAAAAATAACTTTATTACATGACATGGTTTATGACAAATTGTAGGAATGATAGTCAGACACTCGCTGATGTAAGAGACACAAATGTTGTCAGATCCGGCCTTTTGTAGTCCATTCTGCATAACGCAGTGGCTCATTGTTGCTTGTCATGGCAATTAGGCACGTTTCGCGGCCGAATCTCTGGCCCGCTCGGTTCTCCACATGGCCATTCCACCCCTGATCAGCCCACCAGGAAAATGCGCGGTATGCCAGATTACAGTCCAGAAGTGATGATTTTTATAGATGAGCTCGACTGTAAGTTTATCTCATTTATATACACATTACCGATTAAGATACTTACTGTATCTGATTAATCCTTTATTCAAAATTTTTTTTAAATGTTCCATAGAGGTTTAAATACTTCATAGAGTATAAATATTCAGAAAATTCCTTAATGTCCGAAATACCAGGAGAAAACATAGTTAACAACATATTCCACTGTTTATGTAACCTACATATTCAGCTTTACCTGCTGAGAAAAATAAAGAATATATCAATTATGTAATTAGATAATAATAATTAAAATAATGAGAATAACATTTAAATAGGTCTATCCAAGGCATACATTATATACAGAAGCTATTGCCTAAATGTAAGAGAGTTACATTTTAAAGTTAGTTTGACGCATTCCAGTATAAGCCACGCCCACATACTGTTCTATCTGAATACAAATACAGATAATGGCTTTGGTGCCAACCCCTATGCTGTACATTTTAAATTAAATCATGCAAGAAAATATTTTCTTAGTATTTATTATAATTATTATACATTTTCTCAATTCATCTACCATTGGCAGATGTGGCAAAAAGTACATTTTGGACCACATGTCCAAGGAGATTCATATTATTCTAATACTATTATTTGAGTGGTATAAATCCAACAACCTAGAGATAAATTTACTTACCAGCATGAACTTTATTTGCTTTCCCACAGAAGTCTGCAAGTTCATTGTTGAGGAGGATGCCTGTTCTAGATGAGTAAACTCTGGATCCAAATCTGAGAAGAGAGAAGGAAACAAGAGATGAGCCCAGTGTTTTGAATGAGAACTCAGTGTACCAAATAGTAATTTGTTTCACCATAACAGTACAAATGACTGTTAATGTTATGGAAATATTAGCTCCCTTTGTTCCAAGGGCTTGAATAAATGGAGTGCAATTTGGAGTGCACATACATGTGATTGATGGTGCTGGTCACAGACACAGCCATTCCATCTTCAGCGAGCACGGACACGTGAGTGGTGCCATGTGAGTCCAGGTATGGAGTGACGTTGTAGTAACTAACATCATATGTGCGGTCTGGGCTGATTTTTGCTCTCACTTTCTCAGCAAAATGCTTCTGAATGATCTCAACTGCCTCCTATTCAAGTCATACAGGAAGACGAGGATGATCAGCTCATACAAGACTTTATGTGTGGCTCTACCAGTGTGTTGCCAGCATTAATGACAGTATTGCTGTGATGTACTGCCTGTAGTAATGATCTGCTGAGCACAGCACTTAAGTCATTATAGTAAATTATACCAGAGACTCCGTAGAGTGAAATGACATTAATGTTTCTGTTGAGTTACTAAAGCAGAGCCCAATCATCTCTTTAACACATACACTGGAGAAAAGTTTAGAATTTAAAACAAATGATATTCTACTACAGGGTGTACCGTTTGAGAAGCAAAGTTGGGATCTCTCATGAATCTCTTGAGACCATTGGCAAATTTGCAGGTTTCTACATATCGTTGGAATGTTAAAATTTTCTCCTTCCCTTGCAGAGAGTTATGGCTTGGGTTATAACCTGAGGAACACAGAAAAGTCAATAAACATTTTCAACATTGAAAGCATTAATATGCACAATCTTACACCAATCATGCTTAGAATATTCTGTGTTAAATATAAGTTAAGCTCAGTCAACAGCATTTGTGGCATAATGTTGATTATTACCACAAAAAAAATAACACTTTTCTTTAAAAAAGCAAAAATCAAAAAGGTACATTGAGGCACTTACAAAGGAAGTGAATGGGGCCAATTTTTTAGGGTTTAAAGGGAGAAATGTGAAGCTTGAAAAGCACTTACAATTATTCTGTTAAAACTCATGCATTATTTGAGTTTTAAAATTTAAAATTGTTCTTCTGTGATTCTGTGAAAATCTTTTCCTGTGATTTGAGCGCTTTAGTGTTTGAGTACGTTGTCATGCCAACAACAATTTTAAAATTGGCTATAATTGTCAGGATCCTGCCACTTAAGGCTGTCTTGTTCGAATTTTTTTAGTGGCTGGATTCTTATGCCGAGTTTACACTACACGATTTTAAGCCTGATTTTCGCTTGCCGACAGTTTTTTGGAGATTGCCAACAAAAGCCTGAAATCATAGGCAAACCAGTGAGCAACGAACGCAATGTGTGAACTATCAAAGACGCGATTTGAGAGAGTCGCCAATGTCAGCGAGATATCTAGCATGTTAAATATCTAGACCCGTCTGTGATTCCAAATCACGCAATGTGAAATATGTTTTGACTGAATATAACTGCAGCGTTGACCTACAGCCAATGAGAGAGCAAGAAACGGGGCACAGGATTTTTCAGTGGGAGGAGTCCTGATGTACCTGCAACAGAACAGCAACTAGCATGGCTGCGGTATCAAGAAAGTCTCATTGGCCCGAAGAAATGGAGGAAAAATTAGTGGAACATTGGCCTGAGTACAGTGCCTATTTGATATTTCCTCTGACCTGTACCACAACCGGGTGGAGAAAGAGAACAGATGGAGAGAAATTGCCAATTTTCTTGGACAGTCAGGTGAGCAAATAGGTAGATTTTACAGTAGGAGGTACTTTTCATATTGTAACCAATAAAATATATGATTAAAATCGTACAGTACACATCATATTCTGAAATGCATAACATATGATCATGCATTTGTTTTCATAGATTGTAACACTCTCGCATATATTCTGTTGTGAAAAGTAATTTGGAGTCCAGGCAGATTCGTCGGGATTCGTCAATAGTAAATATTTTATAACGTGTTCACACCTGTCGCCAATTCGTCGGTAATTTAAAAACGCTATGACTTCCATGACAAGACAGCCATTTGTGTAATATGAAAGGTACCACGATCCAACGTCTTTGAAAGTCGTATAGTGTGTAGGAGGCATTACTCTCATGTTTTGCAGAATAAATTAATAGGTACTTAATTAATCTAGTTATATGCTTATGATATAGCGGCTTAATATCTAGAGCCCAATATTTGCAGCCAGAGTAATTTCAAAAATAGACAAAAATGTTCAGTCATTAAACACACTATGATGAAAACAAATTTTGTTTTACTGACGTTAAACGTGACACTTGGGACTGCCGCTCTGAAATTATGATGTACAGAGATTGAATTGCATTCAGACTAGGATGGTAATGCATGAAGCTAACACATGCAACGCTATGTAAAGAAACCTTGACAAAAAAGAAAGATTCGTGGCATTGACAGATTATTGTGATTGGACAGCTAATAATTAACGTCAGAGAAATGCAGTTTACATAAACCTGGAGATAACTGTTAGGTAACTGTTGCCCCAAACATTGCAAATGTACTGTTCTTCCCTTCTAATTGGTCATTTGTACTCATGATAGAAAAGATCTCGTGACCTAGCAGAAGATTATCTGTGACCCACTTTTGGGTCGCGCCCCAGTGGTTGATTTTTTTATTAATAAATCCAACTTACAACTCCTTGTCCTCTATCTGCATGTTCCTGACAGAACGAACCACCCAAGAAAGAGGACTCCTCAGAGATGGGCATCTTGCTCTTCCTACCTCCCACCTCTGAGGCTCTGTTAAAGAGAAAATGGTACAGCTCGTCCAGCCATCTGTCCCTCTGTCGAGGGGAGGCAGACATTGGGGATTCTTTCATTGCAGTGGTTGAACTGGACTATAGTGATGACTCTAATCATGAGAAGATCTTCAAAAATGTCTCAAGGAGCCCCTCTGCCCCTAGGTGATTGGAAGGCTGGGGATACTTAAATTTTGGGACTTTGTGTATTACATTTTCCATTGCGGAGATCCTGAACTCTCACTTCAAGAGTCCCTCCACATTGACTGTCCCACCCTCAGTCAGTGTATCCCCAGTTTTCTGAAGACACAGAAATGTAGAATGAGGAGGAAGAACTGTCCCACCTCTTTCCTCATGGCTGACTGCACTAAAGCTCTCTGAGAGGTGGCCGAGTACATTGCAGCTCCCCGAGAGGCGGCCAAGTGCGCTGCATCTCCCCGAGAGGCAGCCCAGTGCGCTGCGTCTCCCCGAGAGGCAGCCCCTGCCCAGCAGCCACTGCCCAGTCTGGCTCAGTCATGTGCCCAGCGACTGGCATCCCAGTCTGACCCTGTCATGTCCCCAGCAGCCGCTATCCAGTCTGACCTCTCCCCACCGCTGACCCTGACTTCATTCCCTTTGTGGAGCCTCCTCTCCAGCTGCCAGACCCCTCCCCTTTCCTTGAAAATCCACTCCGCCAGCCAGACCCCGCCCCCTTCTTAAAGCCACCTCCCAGTCCGCCGGACCCCGCACCTTTCCTGGAACCACCACATTGGTTTCCCCCACCCACCCCCCCCTGGCTGGTACTGTTCCTCCATGGTTTAACTCCTGTACTCCTTCCACATTGGCCTTTTTCTGTCCAGCCCTGCCCTGGTCTGTGCCTCCAGCCCTGCTCTGGTGTCTGTCTTGTCCCAATCTGTGTGTGTCTGTTTTGTTGGTCCTGTCTTGCGTTAGATGTACCCCTTTTGCGACACCAGGTGGTGTCCCTTTAGGGCGTGGGGGGGTGGGTTAGGGTGTGGTAGGTAGTGTCAAGATTCTGCCATTTCTGTCTGTCTTGTTTTTTATTTATTATTTTAGTGGCTGGATTCTGACACTCATGTTTTATCTTTTTGTTGACTGAGTGCACTTGGCCTTGTTGGTTTCCTCATTGCCATGTGCACTTGTGTCTGTGCTGTTTTAAGTGATACACTGCCCCCTCGTTTGCCAGTTAATCTTGTTATCAGTTCCACCTGCCTCATTGTTACCCTTCTCAATTCCTTCCCTATTTAATCTCTGTGATGAGGAGGAGGGCGGGGCCGTGCCGTGACTACGCATACCAGGCCCCCAATCGGGCTAATCAGTCAAGGAGAGGGATAAATGCAGCTGGATGCAGCAGTTTGGGAGAGAGAGAACCACACACAGCTGCCATGTGTGTATTTGTGTTTGTGTCTTTTTGTTTAAATTAAATATTTCTTTGACTGTTCAGCGAGTACCTGCCTCCTCCTTTCCCATTATAACCCTGTTACATTGGTTCCGAAACACAGGAAGGAGGAGGGATGCGCTGTCGTTAAGTCCTCGCGAGGGGAGGAGGGGCTCGCTTACGACCCCTGGAGTGACGGAGCCATTGCCTGGTGCGGAGGGGCTCGCTATTGGCCACCAGAATGCGGAGGGGCATTCCATCTACCAGGGGTCTGGGGAATTGCTGCTGTCTGCCTGAGGAGGAGCGGCTGTCATCCACCAGAGGGTGGAAGTGAACCTCAAACTCATTGTCACTCCGCCTCACCCTTTCCCTTGTTGTTAACCCTGTTAGGTGTCTGTCATGTTGGTCTATTCCAGTCAGTTGGTTTCTGTCCTGTTCCACCAGCCCAGCCAGTCCGCTCATCACCTGTCCTGGACTGTGACTTTTGCCTTACGGGGTAGTTTTTATTTGTTTTTTGTTTATTTGTGTATTAATAAAGCCATTTGCAACTCTGCATTTGAGTCCTCTCCCGCTATCCACGTGTTCCTGACAATAACTGTACACAGAAAAGGTTAGTAAACATATTTATCACACTAAAATCATGTTAACACTCATATTTTTCATGCCTTGTGACTACTTTTGAAACAGTGAGTATTCTAACATTTACTTCTATTGTAAGTGCCTCACTGGACCCAGATCTTTGCTTGAAGAAAAGAAGGGACAAATTAAAATGCATTTCTGTGGTATTTAATATTATACCACAAATGCTGTCGATTGAGCTTAAATTGTATTGAACCCAGAAAATTATTTTAAAAAGACCAAGTGTGTGGTCATGTAAATGCCTTAAAAGGCTTTCCTTTATCGGAAAAAGATCATACACTCACAGGCCACTTTATTAGGCACACCTGTATATCTACTTATTCATGTTTTTATCTAAATCAGCCAATCAAGTGGCAGCGGTGTTATGTATAAAATCATGCAGATATGGGTCAGGAGCTTCAGTTAATGTTCACATCAACCATCAGAATAGGTCTGGATAGTGCACTAACTCTTTAAAGAACTCCTAGATACAACTTTGTGAATACGGGCTCTGATCACTCAAAAAGCTGCCTGATTTGAGGTATAATTCATGTCTGTAGCCCAAAGTGTGCAGGACGAGTAACATGCTGAAACATGGGGTTGCTCAAATACCATTCAAAGAGCAACAATAATAGTAATGCATGCTTTAGCAAGCATCACTAATAAAGGAAGAATAAGTTACTTTTCTCACCTAGCATTGTGTTAAGTATGAAGCTAAGTGTAGCACCCCCTGCTGGTGGTGGGGGAAAGTACATGTCATACTTTCCAAGATTCACATCCCAGGCATCCGATTCGGTTACATTGAACGAACTCAGGTCCTCCAGAGAAATTGTTCCACCTTACATACACAACAAGAATTTACAGTATGCTATAAAAATTACAAAATATCAACAATTCTCATAAAAGCAGACTGAATGACAAAACCAGGCATTGTGCACTCTGAACAGGTCTTTTGTTTCAAATCGGCTCAAATAGTGTATTTATGCACATATAAAGACAACTTGGAAATAATTGCCTGTATAACATCCTATGTCCAGAGACTGCCTTTAAAGGCACATAATTTGTGGATATCACAGTTATAGAGAGGGAAATTTCTAATTACCTGCTGCTTGTATATCAGTGACTAGGTCTTTGCCAATGTCTCCAGTGTAGAATGCATCTGCGCCCTGTTTTGCAATTTTCTCAAGAGTATCTGCTAGCTTCTCAAATTTAACTATGTCCCCCTCTTTTAACATCTCCCCTTGTTTATTCTGGTAAAACTGACTATACAAGAAACACATGAGAAGAAAAATGGTCACTTTTTCACTTTCATATATTCAAATGTGACATATTTCATTTTTATAACAGCTCTTGGCGTCAAATGAAACATTAAAGGGACAGTTCAGCCAAAAATAACAATTCTATCATTTGCTCTCATTTTCCCCTCATTTTTTCTAAAGCTGTATTACTTTGTCTCTACAGTGTACCACAAAAGAAGAGTATGTTATAGCCACCATGAGCCACCATTCACTTTCATTTTATGGAAGTGATTGGTGACTGTGACTAACCATCTGTCTAACACATTCTTTTGTGGTACACTGAAGATAGAAATTCATATGGGTTTGGAACAGCATAAGGGTGAGTAAATTATGAAAGAATGTTAATTTTTGGGTGAACTATTAGTGGATCTGAGCGTATTACCGTAGTGGTGATTCTTTTTGTTCCTTTAAGAATGGCAAAAATCGAGAGAGCACATAAGGAATGGGGATGCCCTCTCTAGCCATCTTGATAGTGGGCTGAAATAAAATGGCCCAAGGCAGACGTCCATACAGTTTATGAGCTCGCTCATAGCCACGGATATCACCTGGGACACCAATCCATTGAGCACCTACAGAAAAAGAGAGAGTGAGAAGTGAAGGTAAAAGAGAACGAACCGCAAACAATATGAAGCCAGACTTTGTACATAAAAATATTACGCAAGCCCAGAAACCGCAAGGTGAACAAAATTTCAATAGGTGACCATTATTTTTATATGTCTTTGTAACTTCCTAAGCCGATTGTAACAACGCGGAGGCTAAGGCTGAATCCATTTGCAGATGTTTATTAAAATCCACAGTAAACAGGTTTAAGTCGGCAGGCAGATATCAATAACTTGAGGCAGGCAGAGTTCAAACACAAATAGGCAGTCCAATCCAAAGTGTCAAGGTAAAGGGGTAATCCAAAAGGCAGTAACAAGAAAAGGCAGGCAATGGTCATTCACAAAGCAGGCAAGACTATGACAATGGAAAACGCTCGGTAAGGCAGGTGAAACTGGCAATACTTCGCAATGGCCTGTTGAGCAGGCCATGCTTAAATAACAGACAAACAGGAAATGAACAGAGAAGCAGAGGGAGCGGTACACAGTCAGAACTCGGGAGAGGGCTCCCTCTGCTGGCGTGACGTTACAGAATCCCCCTCCCTAGGAGCGACTCCTGGCGCTCGACGAGGGCGTCCCCGTGGTCGTGGTGCTGGACGGTCGGGTCTGGCTCGATGGAAGTCCCTGATCAGAGATGGATCCAAGATGTCGTGGGCGGCTACCCAAGATCTCTCCTCTGGGCCATACCCCTCCCAGTCCACCAGATATTGGAGCTGACCTCTTCTCCTTCTTGAGTCCAGTAATTCCCTTACCGCGTAAGCTGGGGACCCGTCAATGTCCAGCGGTGGAGGTGGCTCTTGAGTCTCAACGTTGGGGTCAGCACCCGGGTGGACCGGTTTGAGGAGGGAGACATGGAAAGAGGGAGAGACACGATAATTAACAGGAAGCTCAAGTTGGTAGGTAACTTCATTGATCTGTCTGAGAATTTTAAAAGGTCCTACGTACTTAGGGCTTAGCTTCCTGCTTGGTAGCCGCAACTTAAGGTCTCTTGAGGAGAGCCAGACCCTTTGTCCAACTTGGTAGGGAGGGTGTGGACGACGATGTCTGTTAGCTTGAATTTCCTGGTTTCTGACAGCTCTTTGTAGGTGTACATGAGCGGAATTCCACACCCTCTCACTACGTCGTATCCAGTCATCAATTGCGGGTACCGCAGAAGGTTCTCCAGACCACGGGAACATAGGAGGTTGATACCCTAGCACGCACTGGAATGGGGTGATACCCGTAGACGAATGTCTTAAGGAATTTTGGGCATATTCTGCCCAGGGCAGGAATTCTGCCCAGCGGTGTTGTTCCCGACTACAGTAGGACCGTAGGTATCTTCCAATTTCTTGGTTCAGCCTTTCTACTTGACCGTTGGATTGTGGATGATAACCTGAGGTCAGACTGACATTAATATCAAGTTGTCTGCAGAAGGCTTTCCAGACTTGAGAGGTGAACTGGGTGCCTCTATCCGAGACAATGTCTTCTGGGATACCGAAGACTCTGAATACGTGTTGGAATAGGGCTTGTGCCGTTTCCATGGCAGTGGGAAGACCTTTCATAGGAACCAGACGGCAGGATTTGGAAAAGCGGTCTATGATTACAAGGATTGTGGTGAATTCGGTTGAAGGGGGTAGATCTGTGACAAAGTCTATGGAGAGGTGTGACCAGGGTCGTTGAGGAATGGCAAGGGTTTTAACAGACCAGAAGGTAAATCTTTGGGTGTTTTGGACTGGGCACAAATCGAACAAGACTTGACAATGTCGGTCACATCCTTTGCCATCGAAGGCCACCAGAAAGAGTTTCGTGTTAGGTTGAGGGTTCGAGTGATACCTGGATGTCCTGAGCTGAGTGATGTATGGACCCAATGGATGACTCTAGCACGAAGGTTTCTAGGAACATAATGCCTGTTGGGTGGACAACTGGGTGGTGTTGGTTCTTCTTGTTGTCCCCTTTGGATTTCTTCCATCAGATCCCATGTGATAGGTGCAATGATTATTGAAGGTGGTAGGATGGATTCAGGTTCGTATTCGGTTTGGGAATGGCTATGGAGTCGGGACAGGGCATCTGCCTTACTGTTTTTGCTTCCTGGTCGGTATGTAACGGTGAACTGAAACCTAGTAAAGAATAATGACCAACGAGCTTGACGAGAATTGAGCCTCTTGGCGCTCTTGACATATTCAAGGTTTTTGTGGTCAGTGATGATTTGAAAAGGGTGAGTGGAACCCTCCAGCCAATGCCTCCATTCCTCCATTGCAGCCTTCATGGAAAGAAGTTCCTTATTGCCGACGTCGTAGTTACGTTCGGCATCAGTGAGTTTCCTAGAAAAGTAAGCGCATGGGTAAAGTTTACCTGGTTGACCGTGACGTTGTGAGAGTACTGCCCCAATTCCATTATCAGAAGCATCAACCTCAACCACAAATGGTAAGTTTGGATCTGGGTGTTTGAGAATGGGTGCAGACGTGAAGCTGTTCTTGAGTTTTATGAACGCCTTAGTGGCATCTTCTGTCCATTTTAATTTTGAGGGTTTACCTTTCAGTAGGGACGTCAGAGGGGCTGCGATGGTGCTGTAACTGCGAATGAAGCGCCGATAAAAGTTGGCAAATCCTAAGAAGCGCTGTAGTTCCTTGACAGTAGTGGGTTGAGGCCATTCAGTGACTGCAGTGACTTTAGAATTGTCCATTTCAACACCCTGGTGACTAATGTTATACCCCAAAAATGACGTTTGCCTAACGTGGAACTCACACTTTTCAGTCTTAACGTAGAGCTGGTTCTCAAGAAGTCTGGATAGCACTGTTTTAACATGTTCAAGATGTTCCTCTTCAGATTTTGAATAGATGAGGATGTCGTCTATGTAGGCAATTACGTACTTGTTGAGGATGTCCCTGAAGATCTCATTAATAAATGATTGGAAGACTGCTGGTGCATTGGCTAATCCGTACGGCATGACTTGATATTCGTAGTGCCCCCTAGAGGTCAAAAAGGCAGTTTTCCATTCATCCCCTTCTCGGATTCGAATAAGGTTGTAAGCGCTTCTGAGGTCTAGTTTAGTGTAGATGGTGGCTTCACGGAGTAGTTCGAGAGCTGAAGGTACTAAAGGTAGAGGGTAGCTGAACTTAACAGTGACATTGTTCAAACCTCGATAGTCTATACAAGGCCGTAAGCCTCCATCCTTCTTTTCTACGAAGAAGAAGCCTGCTGCCGCTGGAGAAGTGGATGGACGAATGAAACCAGAACTTAGCGCTTCCTCAATATATTCTTCCATAGGTAGAGCTTCGGGATGCGATAACGGATAGATTTTACTCTTGGGGGGCATTGCATTGGGCAGGAGGTCAATGGCGCAATCCCAGGGGCGATGAGGTGGAAGAAGGGTTGCCTTGGTCTTGCTAAAGACTTCTTGGTATTCTTGGTAGCAAGAAGGATAAGTCACAGGTTTCAAATCGGGACTTTCAATGCTTGTGGTTAAACATGGCTTGGTATCAGTGGCGTTTAGACAGTGTGATTTGCAAAACGAAGACCATTGCTTAATTTGGCCTTGCTGCCAAGAGATGACTGGGTCGTGGACTGCTAGCCAGGGATATCCAAGGATGACTTCATGGCGTGGGGAATCAATAACATAGAATGAAATAATTTCAGAGTGGAAAGGTCCTACTTGGAGTTGTAAAGGCAGAGTTTGTAGGTTGATGCCCTCTCCGATAGGTTTATTGTTAATTGCATTGATCTTCAGAGGGGGGTTACAGGGTTGTGTAGGGATGTTATGTTTTTTAACAATGTCTTGATGGATTAGATTTAGAGCGGAACCGGAATCGATCAATGCTGTGAAATCAACAGGGTTCGTCTTAGCGGTAATCTTGACACTGATTGTAAAGAACTTGGTGATGAGAGGAGGGATGTTGTTAACACTCACCTGGCTAGTAGTCTTAACAGATTTTCGGGCTTTGAGTGGACACACGGCATTGACGTGGCCTGCATTCCCACAATAGAAACACAAATGGTGATTTAACCGTCTGGATTTTTCTTCAACAGAGAGTTTGGTAGTTCCTAGCTGCATGGGTTCCTGACTAGATAGAGCAATGGTTGAAGGAGGGTTGGATACGTGGGAAGTTAAATTGGATTCAGCGATTCTTTGTGGGAGTGTTCTGGATTTAGCGGGGCTGTTGCGCATGAGGTTATCGATTTTGATAGCGAGCGTCACAAATTCAGAAAATGAACAGTTTTCTCCTCTGCAAGTGAGTTCTGTCTGTAGTTCAATGTTCAAACTCTGTTGGAAAATGGCCTTGAGCGCAACATCATTCCATCCACTCTGAGCAGCGATCGTTCTAAACTCAATTGCAAAATCTGCTGCTGAACGACGGCCTTGTTTGAGTTGTAATAGCTGAGTTGAAACATCCATGCCCCCTGCTGGATATTCAAACACTTCTTTGATCTGTTGAACGAAGTAATTGGATGAAGATTTAATTAAGGGATCTGTTTCCCAAACAGCTGCGGCCCAGTCAATAGCTTTGCCAGTCAATAAAGATATTAGGAAAGCGCATTTTTTCTCTTCAGATTCAAAATCATCGCTCTGATGTTTGAAAAAGAGCTCAACTTGACGTAAAAATCCCTTACACCTGTCCGCTGAACCGTCAAATTTATCGGGAAAGGCAAAGCTTACCTTCTTGGGTGTTGGTGGTGGTAACGAATGAAGATATTGGGTAAGACATTCGTTGGTGGCTTGTAATCTACTCAGTTGTTCTTGATATTTCCTGAGGACGTCACTTTGGTAGGCAAATGCTTGCTGTAGATCAGAAACTTCTGCAGGAGTCATCGTTGGCGAAGTATTCTGTAACAACGCGGAGGCTAAGGCTGAATCCATTTGCAGATGTTTATTAAAATCCACAGTAAACAGGTTTAAGTCGGCAGGCAGATATCAATAACTTGAGGCAGGCAGAGTTCAAACACAAATAGGCAGTCCAATCCAAAGTGTCAAGGTAAAGGGGTAATCCAAAAGGCAGTAACAAGAAAAGGCAGGCAATGGTCATTCACAAAGCAGGCAAGACTATGACAATGGAAAACGCTCGGTAAGGCAGGTGAAACTGGCAATACTTCGCAATGGCCTGTTGAGCAGGCCATGCTTAAATAACAGACAAACAGGAAATGAACAGAGAAGCAGAGGGAGCGGTACACAGTCAGAACTCGGGAGAGGGCTCCCTCTGCTGGCGTGACGTTACACCGATGTCCTACCAATTTTTTCTTCATACATTTTTACTCTCAATTTTTCTCAGAATTTTGTTATCTCTGAAAATACTTATTCTCTCTGAAATGTTTTATTTTTCTTACTCAAGGCAATACATTAGAAAAAAAATTCGTCTGACTACCACCCCTGGAGTTGCGAATTCGAATCCAGGGCGTGCTGAGTGACTTTAGCCCGGTCTCCAAATCTAAATAGGCTTGATTGCTAGGGAGAGTAGAGTCACATGGGGTGACCTCCTCGTTGTCACTATAATGTTTGGTTCTCGCTCTCGGTGGGGCATGTGGTGTGTTGTGCATGGATGCCGTGGAGAATAGTGTGGGCCTCCACATGCACTACATCTCCACGGTAATGCACTCAACAAGCCACGTGATATGAGGTGCGGATTGACGGTCTCAGACGCAGAGGCAACTGAGACTCATCCTCTGCCACCTGGATTGAGGCGAGTCACTACGCCACCACCAGGATTTGAGCGCATTGGGAATTGGGCAAACCAAATTGTGGAGAAAAAATGATTCTTGCTAGCTATCAATAAGCATGTGAACCAAGCTTTGCCACCAGCTGCTACTCTTAGTAAACATGAAATATTATGCTTACATGGTGATATAATGTCTGTGCTCCTTTATCGGTTGATTTATAGTGTAGAATTATAGTAATATTTTCATATAAAAACAAGAATGTTTTGCAAATCTTAATCAAGAATTTTTTTTTTTACATTTATAAGAAATAATCTTATCTTTTAATCTTAATTCTAATCTTACTAATCTTCTAATAGATGAAATCCCACAATTAAATTAATGAAAAAAGGAGTTGCTGAGATGAGACTGGAGAAGTATGGCAATGAAACATATGGAACTCAAACAACAACAAACAGGAACTGACAATGGAATGCAAAAACTAAAGGGTATTTATACAAACAAGAGCTAATGAGGAAATAGAAAACAGGTTAGAACAATGAGGGGGAGTGATGAGGGCAATGCATACTGGGTTTTCGTAGTCGAAATACTTCAAGATAAGAGTCTTAGGAAACATGAGAGACAGACTGTGACATAACCTCCCTACCCCCTTAAGGGGCGACTCCTGGCATCCCAAATATGGCTGAGAAGGGCAGGAAGATAAGAAGATATGATATGATAAGATATGGCTGAGAAGGGCAGCGCCTAAGGGTAGAGACTAGATCATGAGGTCTGGGGAGGCTCAATGGGTGGAGCCATGTAAGGCGGAGCCATGGGAGGCTTGACGAGAGCTAGCAACTGGGGAACGACCTCCGTGGTCGTGAGCACTGGCAGCAACTGGGGAACGACCTCCGTGGTCGTGAGCACTGGCAGCGACTGGGGAGAAGGTGTCCTTTTCCTTCTCCTCCTTTTCCAGACAGCTGGGAGTGTAGTCAAGGGAGCGTGCGAGGCCACAAGCATTGGCTCTGGGATGGGCAAGGCGGCCTGTGAGGCGGCCAGAGGGCAGGGACCGGGCCAGGAGGCCTGGGAGGCAGCCACATGACAGGGACCGTGCCAGGAGGCCTGGGAGGTGGCCACAGGGCAGGGAATGGGTCAGGAGGCCTGGGAGGCAGCCACAGAGCAGGGAACAGGCCAGGAGGCCTGGGAGGCAGCCACAGGGCAGGGAACAGGCCAGGAGGCCTGGAAGATGGCCACAGGGCAGAGAACGGATCAGGCGGAGCCGCTGGAGGAGCCACTCACTATAAGAGGAGTCTCTGGGAGGGTGGAAGGAAACGCTGGAGGAGGAGTCTCTGGGGGAGCGGGCGGGACCACTGAAGCGACTGGGGAAAGACCTCCATGGTCGTGAGCACTGGCAGCAACTGGGGAACGACCTCCGTGGTCGTGAGCACTGGTAGCGACTGGGGAACGACCTCCGTGGTCGTGAGCACTGGCAGCGACTGGGGAACGACATCCGTGGTTGTGAGCACTGGCAGCGACTGTGGAACGACCTCCGTGGTCGTGAACACTGGCAGCGACAGGGGAACGACCTCCGTGGTCGTGAGCACTGACAGCGACTTCGGAACGACCTCCGTGGTTGTGAGCACAGAATGCGACTGGGGAGAAGGTGTTCTTTTCTGGACTGCTGGGAGCATAGTCATGGGAGCATTGAGGCTACAAGCATGGGCGCTGGCTCGTTGTCCGTGGCAGGATTGGGCGCTGGCTGGTTGACCGTGAAAGGCTTGGAGCAAGGAGCCGTGGAAGGCTTGGCACAAGGAGATGAATATGCAGGTTTTGGCCCGGGGTTACCGCCATAATCCACTGTGTAATAGGAACTGTAAAGTTCCAGAGCCTTCTCCAAATATTCACAGAGGGTCCAGTGAGGATCAGCCAGAGGCATCAGTACCTTCAGTGCACTATTCAGACAGGTCCAGAAGAAAACCACCAGAGAGCGTTCTGGATAGTGCACTAAATTCGCTAATTCTAAGAACTCACAGATGTGATCCTCAACTGGACGGTCCCTTTGCTTGAGTAGCAGAATTTGGACAGCCGCTAGATCCATGTGTGGTCAGTTCTTTTGTCACGAGTCGTTGCTGAGATGAGACGGGACACGTAGGATCTATGTGCAGGCTTTAACAAAAATTATGACAATGAAACAAACAAATGGGAACTCAAACAACAACAAACAAGAACTGACAAAGGAATGCAAAAACGAAAGGGTATTTATACAAACAAGAGCTAATGAGGGAATGGAAAACAGGTTAGAACAATGAGGGTATACAATCATACTGGGTAACGTAGTCCGAGGGAAACACTTCAAAATATGAGTCATAGGAAACACGAGGCAGGCAGACTGTGACACTTATGGAGAAAAAAAATGTCAGTGGAAAACAATTTCAGAGAAAAGAAAAAATCACCTTATGGTTCAGGGCTTCAATAAAATAATGTCATCATATATAAAGAAAGTGTTCAGTTTACTGTAGTATGTGTTGTTATGAAAAATAGAATGCTGCTTCCTCTATCATTTAACAACATAACAATACCTGTAATTAAAGTAAGCAATTGTGCATTGCACTTATTTACTGTAATTAATTGATTTTAGAAAGGAAACATTTGAACACAACACTATCAGCACATCTAGATATTAATCTGTCACCTTCCATTGGCTGGAATGTTGTTGGACAGTCTGCAAGAAGATCTGCTTTGAAAATTTTTGGAACAGTCTCTCTAGCATTGATGATTCTCACTTTACCTAGAGAACAAAGCCATGGTGAACATTAACAATAATGTACATTACTGTGCCAGGAAGGAAGATTACAGTAAATTCCTTTAGGCAGAAAACATCAGAACCTCACCACTTTTTTCCAGTATTGTGAATATAGAGCCTCCTCCAATCCCCATACTCTGGGGGTGTATGATTGCCGTGCACACTAAAGTAGCAATAGCTCCATCTACCGCTGACCCACCCTGCTGCAGTATATCTCTATATATATATAAAAAAAGAAAAAAAGAGTAGAAATGGACTAAGGCATATTGATAACGAATTAGTGACGAGAGAGAGAGAGAGAGAGAGAGAGAGAGAGAGAGAGAGAGAGAGAGAGAGAGAGAGAGAGAGAGAGACCACATGAGGAAGTAGGAAGTAGGCTAATTTGGATTACCTACAATTAGGCCTACAATCATACTTGCCATACATGTTCTGACAAGCAGACAGCACGACGGGCACTAGCAGAACAAACACGTTTCAATGTTTAGGCTGCAAATAAATTATTATGCCTACTATTTTATTATTATTATTATTATTATTATTATTATTATTATATATTTTTTTTTAATCAAATGTTTTTCAGGGTGTTCCGTACTCTGGAATCAACAGTACATAAAGTAGGCTACACTGAAGGGGCCGTTCAGCCCAAATGCGTTTTTTTAAGAACGGAGTGCCGGTGTCTCGACAAGCACATTTACATTACGTGTATTCATTTAGCATACGCTTTTACACAAAGCGACTTGCAAAATAAGGAAACATACAACATATGTGATACATCTTAAAGAGACAGTAACACGAAACGTAGCAACTATAGCCAAGACAGAGATTAGAGTGCAACAAGCAAGCACTATTTTATTTATTTATTTGAGTGTTAAGAGACACTTTTTTAAAAGTTGATAGTCTTCATCACATGATTTTGCGCCAAAGACGTCCATTTGGCGTGGTCACTGAAATACAAGAGCGCAGAACGACACAAAAACGCGTTCGGTGTTAACGGCCCTTGAACACGTCATTAGATAATTTAATATAAAAATTTGCCAATATTTCTAAAAAATATATAGGCTATATATTATTCATAATGTATGTATATGTATGTATAGTGTAAATGATTTGTTTTGGTCACCACTGAAGTTGATAGGAAGACTGAGATTGGTGTCAAGAAGATTAGTGCCTATGGAGATACTTCAACTAATTAACTTAAAGATTTCTGTGTACATTCATCCGCCTGTTTCACCTCTTTAGCCATCCATGTCCTGACATTTACCCAACCCAGCCATCCAAAGCGATTACGACAGACCTAGATTCACACTCTCCATGAAAAAAAGTGATTTTTAGAATCATTCTTTCACATGTGTCAGAAGACGAGTGTTTAGTTGGTTGGTTGAAAAGCTCTTGAAAGCATTTTACACCCTTCTCTGGTGTTAAAACCAAGATCAGCTGCGATAGCACGTCCAAATACATTTCAAAGTACACTGAATTCGCGTGCTACATCAGTAGTATGTGTTTGCAAACTTCAGCACCATCATCACTCACCGGCCGATCTTTGAACAGGTTTCCGAGTCAGCCGCCACTGCTGCATTTAGGAAAGCTCCGCCGGAACACCCTTCCTTAAAGTAAGTCACGAAGATAATAATGATGATAATTACACATATCACCGGAATACTGATACACAAGCACAGTCTGTCTTTCCTTCTGGCCATTTTAACCCGACGCACGCACCTTGCTTTTGCTTGATCGTTCAACTTGTAGTCTCGAGAAGAAGTGCGCAATTAGCCCTCCCCTTTTTTCAGAGTACGGACGCCTAATTAAGCGAACTGTCAAGGTGTAGCTAGAGGTCGACTCTAAATAGGATTGCCAAAGAGGCGTGTGTCTTCTCACTGATGCTGCTAAGTTATTTGGCGGACTGCAGCAGGGGGAACTTTAACAGGACCCTTGAGACAGTCCCCCCCTAAAGCAAGCCATGTTCTTGCTCAGGGTATAATGTTGATGGATCATCGCTTCCCTAGTAAGGTTTGAACTTACAGCCTATCAGTTACCAGTTACCATCTTTTATTGTCTACGTCACCCCAATGACGAGTCATGAATCTCATTCTCTTGATAATCCCGAAAAACATCTCACGCCTTCATAATTGGGAAATTGGGTGTCACATTAACTATTTTTTTTTTAATGACAAAGTTTAGTCATATTGTATCAGATCGAAGCTGTTTTAACAGCAATCGACAGCAGTTCATGTTGATTAATATAAAAAATATTGGTTGGACTTTACAAGAAGGTTCCATTCATTAACATTAGTTAACAACATCTAGTCATATTATATAGTTAACATAATCTAACAATGAACAATACTTACATAGCCTTTATTAATCTTGGTTAATGTTCATTTCTACATATAGTAATAACAACATTTTTAAATAAAAGTAGATATTTTTTTTTACATTAGTTAATGCACTGTGAACTAACAATGAATTAACTAACATCAACAAAGATTAATAAATGTATTTATATAGGCAATTGTTTGTTCATGATACCTAATGCATTAACTCTTAACAAATGGAATCTTATTGTAAAGTGTTACCAAAATAATTGTAACTCCTCCCACATAATCGTGGTTACAGTAAGGCTTTTTCAGTGGAAGCAAACAAGGTCAGTCCATAAACGTTAAAATACGCATTATTTAAAAAGTATAGCCACGATATTTGTATGTGTTAACATAACAACATTATGTTTGTTTCCATTGTAAGTGCCTTACTGTAACCACGATTTTGCTCTTCTTCTTTTTTTAACCCTACCTTTTACATTACACAGCATGTAAAATAACATTGAACATTTGCATTGATGTTAGCTGCTTTCTAAAAATGCTTCCTTGTTACTTAAAAGATTGTAAAGTCATTCCAGACTTATATGTACAAAATCACATCACATGGCCTCAGTATTTGCAGGGCCCCCTTTTCAACATTTTTCACAAATATCTGACCGACTTACTCAATGCTCCCCTCCCCAGACTCTTAAATGTTTGAAAACCTCTTAAATGTTTTTTAAAAAAAAAACCTTTTTAGGTTTAAATATGTGAAGGAGAAGCTTAAAGGGATAGTTCACCCAAAAATGAAAATGATCTCATCATTTACTCACCCTCATGCCATCCCAGATGTGTATGACTTTTTTTTTCTACTGAACACAAACGAAGATTTTTTTAGGAAAATATTTCAGCTCTGTACGTCCTACATTGCAAGTGAAAAGGGTCCTAAAATGCATATAAATGCAGCATTACGATAAAAAATATTCTCCTAAAATGCATATGAGTAAAAGTATTTGTAAAGCATTTATAACATACTTGTCTGTATTAACCTACACTGCCTGGCCAATTTTTTATTTTAGTTTTAAATCGCCATTTGGATTTATGGAAGTGTTATGATCTGGGCCGCTTCAATTGGTCAGGTCTAGACCAATTGTTATAAAATGAAGTCGTCTGTCTACATGAATGTACTGAATGACCAGATTATCACATCAATGGATTTTTTTTTCTTCCCTTACAGCACTGGCATATTCCAGGATGACAATGCCAAGATTCAGGAAAGCTCCGCAAAAAAACGCTTGAGGGGTGACATGATGTTCTGTGTACATGCGCAAATACGCTGTTGTCAGCGAGCAGTTCACATTATAGAAGCCGCTGGGGTCGGAACAGGTGAGTTTTTTAAGTAGGGTTCGGGATTGTAATTTATGAAAAAACAAATCAAAATTATACTTAAAAAAAAATATATATATATATAGGGCCTATATATACACGCCAATAATAATAACTTGTTTTGCGCACGCGCTTTCAGTCACAGATACGCGCGAACGGATGAGTTAGGGGGCGTTCACACCGAATGTATTTTTTCCTGCGTCTGCTCTGTTTTTTTCATTGTTTTCCTGTGTTAATACGCTGGATGAACGTCCATACATGCTGCACCGCGTCTCGCTGTTTCTTCAGTGTCTCACGGAGGACTGGCACATTTGTATACACTCTTAAGAGCTTCCGGTTTCAAAAATGCATGCCGAAACACTTCTGCAGTCGTTGCACAGTCTAGATTGTTTTTGTTTTGTTTTTGTTTTTTAACGTTATGAACAAGTTCAGGTTGCAAAGTTGTGACTGTTATAATGTTTAACATTATTCCAGATTGTTCTGCAACAAGCAAAGTTTCAGCGCTTGATAAACAGCAATGATTTTTTTCCCTTCTGCTCTAGTGTACTGAGGTTTGTATTACACCGTGGTTTATATATATATATATATATATATATATATATATATATATATATATATATATATATATATATATATATATATATATATATATATATATATAACAAATACTCAAAGTAATAATAAAAATACTGTATCATATTATAAATGACAAACTGGACAACAATAAATCATTGTTGGGTAATAATATTAATAAAGAACAACTGAATTCCAAAATGTTACTGGATGAAATAGTAGGTTTTGCACACAAAAGAAAAAGAAAAAAATGTGTTTTGTAAAAATAAATGTAGGCCTAGATAAAAGTAGCCTAATATTATCACTGTATTGTGGAAAAACTGGAAAACATGCATTCATTATATTTAACAAGATTTTTATTTCATTAAACATTTTTAAAATGTACTTGGCTACAATGGTTGATAGGTTGAATTTAAAATGATGTTTTAAAATACATTTGATGTCATTTGTTAAGCAAACATTTTCGAAATGGGGCCCTGGCTTGGTCGGATGCTTGGGGCCTCCGAAATCGTAAACCCGCCCCTGGCTATACGACTAATGCTTAACCACGTGGCAGAAGTGTTCAAGTGGGATTTTATACTGTCCCCTCCAAATCTGATAAGTTCGTGATTACTTTGGTCTTGTTGTGCATCAGTGTTTACCTTTACAACCACTGAGTAAGAAAGGCTACAGGTACGTGGGCAGCGAAACAGGTGTTACTTCCCTTCTATGCGGTTTACGACGTGGGCATGCATCAGAGGAAATAGATATTTCAAAATCAATTAAAATGAATGCAAACGCATTATTATTATTATTATTATTATTATTATTATTATTATTATTATTATTATTATCACCCGCGGTGATGTTGTAAGTAGAAACAGTATTGCTACTATGATGATAAGAAGGGGCCGTTCACACCGAACGCGTTATTGCGTCCGTCCGCGCTGTTTTTCTTTTTGTTGTTGTTGTTTTTTCTGCTTATCGCTTCTGGAACGACGCGTCTTTAAGGCGCTTTGTCGCGTTAAAAGAATTTCGCGTCTCGGCATTCCTGCGAATTCATCTGTGTCGCTCTTTTTAACGCAAGAACGCTACTAATTAGCCGCATTTACACGCTTTGTTATTTAAACGACCAGATTTCACCACTATAGTGACGAGACGACGGACATCTGTCGTGTTGTTTTCTGCCAGGCTGTTCTCAGCATTATGAACGTCGCTTGACAGTGTTTTACGAACATAAAGGCAGGATTAGAAACTGCAATGACCTGAACCCGTAAGGGAGGTGTCTGAGAGAGAAGTATAGAGAGGGGCAGGAATATTGCTAGTGCCTGGGCGGAGCAGACGCTGCAAATCTGTCGGAAAACAAGTGTCGAAGCTGTCGGTAAGCAATTGAATAGCCGCTTCGAGATGTCATTTGCGCATTGATGTATCTTTGCATGTTGCGTTGGGTGGCTGCGATTCCTCATTCTTTGTGCTAACTGCACGCGTTCTTTGTAAATTCCATCTGTCTTTGCTGACATTTGATCTGGAAAGCTGGAATGTGTGTGGGTGGTTTATCAAAATTATCAAGTGGTCAATCCGGGCTGTCAAGGTAGGTGGGATGCTGTCTGCACTGTGACATTTTCTGCTGAACTTCATCATGAAATGTCCTTTTATATCTCCTTAATCTTGACTCATTCTCTTTCTGTCTCCCAGGTGCTCTGGAGCGCACTGGGTCTGTGTTTGTCTGCACAAGGAGCAGCTGAGATATCTCACAGTCAACATTTCCAAATAAAATGCGCTCACCGCATGATCAAATTAGACTGATCTTACAACAGGCCAATAAGCTGTTTGATTACGTGGCAATATGAAAATGGACCTGAGGTGCTCTAAGGAAAAAGGACTTTTAAAAGGAGAGGCAAAGGCTGCATTGCCTCGTTGAAATTCCAGATCAAGCACTCCCATGTAAACCACTCGTATCCACATGCGTGTTTGAGTTAGTGCATGTAGGGATGGAGTGGTCTTTAGAGCGAATGAGGGAGTGGGTGGCAGGTGGCATGCAGTCGGTACGGGAGTGTGAATCCAGCGCTCTAGGCACTGCTCTTTGTCTCGCCCTTCTGTTTATCTGGTATTGCTACCGTGTGGGATGCGAACATGCTGCCCCTTCTCTCCGTGGCAGCTTCACTCCAGAACGCCGCGGCAGTGCCGTGCCCGGCGGAGTTCTGGACTCAGACCTCTCGACCCGGGGAGGCTCGTTGAAACTCCATCAGGCCAGCGGAGGGAGCAGAGTCAGTGAGGAAGATCTCAACGGCTTTGTTTACTGCCAGACACCCGAGTGCTTCCGTTGCACCAAGCCTGGCGAGGGCCTGAATGAACGGCTCTACCACAGCCTGCAAGAGTATGCCAAACGCTACACCTGGGCCGGGATGGGTCGTGTGCACAAGGGCGTGCGCGAGCAGGGGCGCTACCTGCTCTGCAGCCGCCCCTCCATCCAGAAACCAGAGGTCTTTTTCCTGCCAGATCTTCCCTCTGCTCCCTTCTTCTCACGAGAGGCACAGAAGCATGACGTGGAGCTTCTGGAGAGAAGTTTCCCTGCACTGCTGGCTGAATTTGAGAGCGTGTACCGGCTGCCGTCAAATCGAACCAGCTCCTCACTTCCACCAGGCTGGAAGGTTAATAGCACACCTCGAGGCCAGTGGTGGACCTTCTATCTCGTGAATCAGGGGACTCCGATGGTGCTGAATGCCAGACGTTGTCCACGGGCATGGAGGGTGCTTGGGCAACTCCGTACCTTTATTGCTAATAATGTGTTTGGCAATGCCTGCTTCTCAGTGATCAGTCCAGGAGCCACTATTACTGAGCACTACGGTCCAACCAATGTACGCCTTCGATGCCACCTTGGTAAGATAGGTGTAATTATATGTACACTACCAGTCAAAAAGTTTGGGTTAGGTGTAGTCATTACTTATTATTATTATTAGCATTAATATTATTACTATTTTAGAACCAAAGTAAAGTAATAAAACCTATGAAATAACACAAATCAAAGTATGGGAAAGTTAAAAAATATATTTTTAGAGCTGTCAAACTAAAGTTAAATAAATCTAACTTTTTAATATCAATTAACTAATTTACCATTAATACAGCATAAACCAGCATTAACACTGGTTGAATGGGTGGAACCCACCACAAACACACTCAGTGTCAGTGAAAAAGTGATGGGGAGAGGTGCTTTTAATGCTATTTGTTGTACTAAACAAGCCCAGATGTGACTTGTGATATAAATCATGTACTCTGCAGCCTCTGTAAGGCGCAATTTAATTACCACAAAAGCACCTCAAGTCTTAAATTACATGAAAATGCAGAACGAGATGTGTTTAAAAGCTTTTTGTGTGGAGTTCAAAGCTGTGCTTCATGCTGATGTTGATTTCCTGTATATATACACGCACTGGCGGCCAAACATTTTGAATAATGTACAGATTTTGCTGTTTCGGAAGGAAATTGGTACTTTAATTCACCAAAGTGGCATTCAACTGATGACAATGTATAGTCAGCACAATACTGATGAAAGAAACAGCACCATCAGGTTTGAAAAAAGTCATTTTTGATCAAATCTAGACAAGCCCCATTTCCAGCAGCAATCACTCCAACACCTTATCCTTGAGTAATCATGCTAAATTGATAATTTGGTACTAGAAATTCACTTGCCATTATATCAAACACTGCTGAAAGCTATTTGGTTCATTAAATGAAACAACATTGTCTTTGTGTTTGTTTTTGAGATGCCACAGTATGCAATACACTGGCATGTCTTAAGGTCAATATTAGGTAAAAAATGGCATAAAAGAAACAGCTTTATCTAGAATCAGTCAATCATTGTTTTGAGGAATGAAGTCTATACAATACTTGAAATTACCAAAAACAAATCATACAAAGGCGCACACTACAGTCTTCAAAGACAAAGGACAACTGGCTCTAACAAGGACAGAATGTGATTTGGAAGACCAGATGTACAATAAACAAGAGGATAAGTACAACAGAGTCTCTAGTTTGAGAAATAGATGCCTCACATGTCCTCAGCTGACAGCTTCATTTAATTCGACACACTCAACACCAGTTTCATGCACAACAGTAAAGAGAAGAATCAGGGGTGCAGGCCTTATGGGAAGAATTGCAAAAAACAAAAATAAATGGTTAGAGTGGGCAAAGATACACAGATATTGAACAACAGATAATTGGAAAAGAGTGTTATGGATCTTAACCCCATTGACAGCTAGACTGTAAGGTGTGTGAGAAGTGCCGGACAAGACAGACACATCTATGGCAAGTGCTACAGGAAGTGTGGGGTGAAATGTCACCTGAGTATCTGGACAAACTGACAGCTAGAATGCCAAAGATCTGCAAAGCTGTCATTGCTGCATGTGGGGGATTTTTTGATGAGAACTCTTTGAAGTATTTTAAGAAGTTACGATTTTTATTTTTATTTTCAAATTGTAATAGTAATTTTTCACTTTATGAATGTCCTGACTATATATTGTGATCAGTTGAATGCCTCTTTGGTGAATAAAAGTACCAATTTATTTCCATAAGACAAAATCTGAACATTATTCCAAACTTTTGGCCACATACATATACATGTATATATACAGGGTTCGAAAGGTTACTTTTGAAATGTATTCCACTACAGATTACAGAATACATGCTGTAAAATGTAATTTGTAATGTATTCCATTAGATTACTCAAGATCAGTAACGTATTATAAATACTTTGGATTACTTCTTCATACAGATATTAAAAATACATTCTCTGAAAAACCTAAATATCTTATACAGTGTTGTTTCTTAAAAAAGATAAATCAAATTGATTTTGTTTTAAGAATTTTTTGATATTTTTACATGAAAACAATACAATAATTATTATCGAGAATTCGTTTTTTTGCCCTAATATCAAAGGTCTTACTAGAAAAAAAGAAATTATGATCCAACGTGAATTTTCTTGAAATGATCGTGTCTGGTAACACGTGCATGTAAAATGGCTTGAAATAGCATTTTAGCTTAGTGTAAAACTGACAATTTACACAAGGTTTATTTGTTTCTTCTGTTCCAAACTTACTTCAAACTAACTTCTCTCTCTGCTTGTATGAATGTAACACATCATAAGAAAGTGTTTCACCGCTGTTCAAATGCACTTTGGATCACATCATTTATATGTATAAATGTTTTCCATCTGAAAGGACTAAATATTAAATGAAACAAATGACAATAAAATGCAAAGTAATCTCTTCAGTAATCAAAATACATTTTGAATGTAACTGTATTCTAATTACCAATGATTTAAATTGTAACTGTAATCCTGTTACATGTATTCTGTTACTCCCCAACCCTGTATGTATGTATATATGTATATATAAATGAGAGCAGCAATATATGTGTAGGTGTCTAAGAGCCTGTTTTAAGGTTTTAACAGCCATTGTCTGTGTGTATGTGTGTGTGCAGGACTGAAGGTGCCCTCTGGTTGTGAATTGATAGTTGGTGGAGAGCCGCAGTGCTGGTCTAAGGGAAGCTGCCTGCTGTTCGATGACTCTTTTCTTCACACTGCATTTCATGATGGTGAGAGAGAAATAATGTGCAGTAGAGGATGTGTAAAAGTGTTACATTTAAAGGAATATTCTGTGATCAATACAAGTTAAGCTCAATCGACAGCATTTGTTGCATAATGTTGATTAACAAAAATAATTCCAACTCGTACCTCCTTTAAAAAATGCTAAAAATTTCAAAAGCTGTAAAGTTGTTTAAATCGTTTTTTTTATGGTTGTTTTAGGGTTTATATAATTGAAAGTTTTAAAATTGGCAATAACTTTACACCAAAAATGTTATAAAGTGATTTTATCACTAAAATCATGTTAACATGCATTTTGTTTATTTCTTGTGGCTATACTTTTGAAACAGTGAGTATTTTAATGTTTACAAATTGACCCCCATTCACTTCCATTGTAAGTGCCTATATGGAACCATGATTTTTGCTTCTTCTTTTATTTTTGAGAAAAGGTGGGATGAGTCGAAATAATTTTTTTTTTGGTAATCAACATTATGCCACAAATGCTATCGATTGATCTTAACTTTTATATATTAAGAAAATGATAATCACTATTTGCACTTAATGGAATAGTTCACCTAAAAATGCTAATTCTAATACATTTACTCACCCTCATGCTGTCTCAAACTAGAATGGCTTCTGTCTTCTGCGGAACACAAAGAAAGATATTTTGAATAATGTTAGAGGTGTTTTTCCATACAATGCATGTCAAAGGGAACAAAACTTGCACTGTGTTCCAAATGGGATCAATGATGCCTTCACAGGGCACTTCAAATTATGGTAGCCAAGTTGTAGTTTCAAACTGAATTTCAAATAAAAATGACTTAAAAAGTGAGTTACAAATGACTGTTATTTTTGAGCCCTCCAAAGCCCTCATGGTGGAAAGAAGGTAATAGGGCGTAGGGATGATCGCTTCTGAATGGAACGCACCCCTGGTTGATGCATCCGCATGAGCACAAGGGTTTGCTTGCAAGAAGTGGTGTCATCATCGCATTGCCATCAAGACAGATGTCAACATTTATAGTGAATAAGGACTTACATTTTGCTTTGTTTCTCTCCCAAAGCTATCGTATGGCTTTGGATGACTCTGCATATACCACTCAAATCAGATGGATTACTTTTATGAAACCTTTATGTGCTATTTGGAGCTTGAAAAATGTTATCCCCATTGACTTGCATTGTGTTATAAAAAAAAACCAAAGACATTCTCCAAAATGTCTTTGTGCTCTGCAGAAGAAACAAAGTTATACAGGTTTTAAACATTATGAGGGTGAGTAAATGATGAGAGAATGATCATTTTTGCATGAAATTTTCCTTTACTGACTTATTTAGCACTGGCAACATCCTAGCAACGTGGTATCGCAGTGGAACCACTCATATTTAGTTCTAAAAGTAATCTAGTTGGTGATTACTATTGACCTAATGAATTACATTTCTTTCTTAGGTCCTGCAGAAGATGGTCCAAGAGTTGTATTCATGGTGGACCTCTGGCATCCAAATGTGGCAGCAGCCGAGAGACAGGCACTGGACTACATATTCACCCCTGGACGCTGAGATTGGGAGGGAGAAAAAAAATTCTGTTGAATAAACAACATAAATAAACAAAGTTCAGTGAGTGCAATAGGAAAGACATACTGTAAGCACATTGGTAAGCACTTCCTCTTGTATACGTACTTTCTAGTATACAATTTGATGTACAATCACTGTTGGACATTATCAATGTTTACAGACCACTTTAGCAAAAACCTTCACATAACTTTTGCTTGAGACGAACCCTTGAATTATTAGGTTGAATAAAGGTTTATTTAGCTGCAATTGACAGGGTCTCATTATATCCCATGATTATCATTTCACCTAAAGCTTTGATAGTCAAATGCACATGGAAATGCACTATTTTTCCAACACTGGTTGCTATAGCCAGGGAGGATTGTATAGGAAGCACAGTACATTGTTTGGTCTGTACATTTTTACTGAAGTCAGGCTTACATAAACAGTCGTAAAATGACTTATACAGCATTGACAGGGGATTTGACATTTACAGCAAAGGGACCTGGATATATGGCAGAGATGTTATGTGAAAGTAAGCATTACCAGCTATTGGGTAAAATGACCTTCATTAAACGCACTAGTGGCAAGTTATTTTGCCATTCCTAAGCCAGGGTCGGATCATTCCGGTGACGAAAAAGAAGAGCACATCAAATCAGCCTGCTTTCCACTTTACTCTTTCCTACCCTGAATTTTCCAATAAAATCAAAACACCTATCAATCGCTTTGTATTTCTGTACAACAACAGTGGGACACAGTGCTTGCTATTTTTTGGAAAACAATGTTATGGCTGTTTATATGTGCTAGGTTAAACCTTCTTGTGCTTTGTTGTACAGCTTGTAAACAGAGCTTTAGTGGTTGTCACATTGATATTGGTGCATTCCTTTTGTAAGACGACAGACAGTTTTGAGACAGTTGACATTTGAGAAGTGAGAAGTGACATTTTATATCATTGTGTGACTTTTGGAGTTGCAAATCAATTTTATGATGTTCCTACTTCCATGTTTCCAATTGTGTGCCATGGACTCACTTTGCAATGGATGAGTAATTCTGTAGATTTAATAAAGAACTAATTTAATATGTGGCAGTTGGATTCTGTTCTTGATGTCATGAATTTTGTATTTAAATATTTCAATGCATAACATAAACAGTGGGATATTGTCTTGATGCAAATTAGGTTTTGAATGTGTGTGTGTGTGTGATGGTCAGATTTTGCCTACATTGTGAAGACTAAATGTCCCCACAAGGAAAACGTCTTAATTAATATTAAAGCAACAAGTTGAACAACTGGAAGATTTGTATATGGGGGTGTCAGACTGCAGGGTAGTATTGCAGTCATAATCACACAACAGCTCTGGAGATTTATATAACTAACCTATTTTGCTAAAACAGAGGGGAGAGCGAGATAAATAGTTGATGAATGAAACTGCAGATGAACAGCTAATGCAATCCATCTACAGTACATATCTGTTCTCTAGATAGCATTTTGCAGAGGTTGCAGATCAATTATTCAGTTTCAAACAACAGCTTAACAATCAGAGAATATTCAAATGAATAGTTCTCCCACAACATAAAATTCTATCATCATTTACTTCTGCAAAACACTAAATTGTGATTTTTAGAAGAATATTTAATCTCTGTTGGTCCATACAATGCATTGCGATATGATAGGTATTGGAGATAAACAGATCAATATTTTAAATGATAGTTCACCCAAAAATGAAAATTCTCTCATCATTTATTCACCCTCATGACATCCCAGATGTGCATGACTTTCTTTCCTCTGCTGAACACAAATTAAGATTTTTAGAAGAATATCTCAGCTCTGTAGGTCCTCACAATGCAAGTGAATGGTGATCAGGACTTTGAGCTCCAAAAATGAGATAAAGTCAGCATAAAAGTAATCCATCAGACTCCAGTGGTTTAATCAATGTCTTCTGAAGCGATTCAGTTGGTTTTGGGTGAGAACAGACCAAAATGTAACTAATTTTTCACTGTACATCTTGCCATTGCAGTCTCTAGGAACAATCACGATTCCAAGCTCGAGTACACTTGACGCATGCGCAGAGCACTAGGTGACGCTATAGGAAGTGTAATCTAGCTTGAAATAATGATCGCTAAGGAGACTGCTGTCAAGATGTACAGCAGAAAATTGTTGTATTTGGTCTGTTCTCACCCAAAACAAACTTGATCGCTTCAGATGACATTGATTAAACTACTGGAGACATATTAATTATGTTAATGCTGACTTTATTTGCTTTTTGGAGCTTGAAAGGTCTGGTCACCATTCACTTGCATAGTTTGGACCTAAAGAGCTGAATTTTCTACTAAATATCTTAATTTGTGTTCTGCAGAAGAGAGAAAGTCATGCACATCTGAGATGGCATGAGGGTGAGTAAACGATGAGAGAATATGCATTTTTGTTTGAACTATCCCTTTAAGTCCTTTTTTACCATAAATTTCTACTTTTAAAATGTGTCAGAATGTATGTGGAGATTTATAGAGAAAAAAACCCACTTAAATATTTATCTGTTTCTCACCCACACCTATCATATCTCTCCTGAAAACATGGATTAAACCACTGGAGTCGTATGGATTAATTTTATGCTGCCTTTATGTGCTTTTTGGAGCTTCAAATGTCTGGTCACCATTCACTTGCAATGTATGGACCTATGAAATAAAGTCATACACATCTGGAATGGCATGAGGGAGAGTATAATGATGATTTTTTTGTTTTTTTTTTGAGGGAACTATCCCTTGAATGGCCTTCTAATCATGATGTAAAATCTTGACTCCAATTTAGCGGAAAAACACTAAGGATCGAACAATAAAACACCTCTCCCAAAATAGCTACTCTATTTCCCCAAGTAAACACTACACAAAATACATTCAAATGTATGGAAAAAAAATTGCATACTGCACCATAAAGTATACTTGAGTGCACTAACAGTGCAAAACGTTCACCAATTCTCTTTGCAATAAAATTCTATGGACGCAAGAGGGAGCTAGAAAGTCGTTTTTTAGTGGAACAGGGTGACATGGAATCTGTACGAGCAGTTAATAATGAGTCTACTGAAGATAAGCGTACTACACATCTTTTAAAGGTTAAGGTTAAGATTTTTTTATTGTAGGAGTAAGGCCTGTATCAGCACACAAAGGGCAGCTTTTACCAATAGCAATGGAAAAGAAATGTATGATGGTTGTTAGAGGTTGGCAACATAGTGGATCAACATTCTGAAGCAGACAAGAACACTGCAGGGCACATTCCCAGTGCACTACAGCAGAAAAGCAGTAGTGCTTTTAATAAAAAGCCCTTAACAAACACTGAACAATTTTAAAAGTAGCAATTCTGCATGACTGAATGCAAAAGAAAGAAAACCAAATTACACAAGGATATTTTATATGGTTACATTTATTCACAATTTACTGTAAATTTGGGGTTAACCGAATTACGATTTTCTAATTTGTAACAGATTACATTAAGATTATATACAGTATGTTAACATATGCACATGTGAAATGTATTGTTCTAATTTAGGCATATACAAATTTTTTTTCTTTTAATACTACCGTTAGTTCATGTTAGTTTTTAATGATGTTAGATCACACATTTTTTATATTAAAATGTTATTAGTATATGTAGAAATTAACATACACCAAGATTTAAAAATGCTGTAAAAGTATTGTTTATATTAGTTTGTGTCCTTGTGTAATGTTAAAGAATACACAAAGTGGTACCAATACATTAAATAAACAGTAATCATACAATTCATCAATATATAGACTACCCTATAGTAAATATTATCAAGTATTTTCTAAGATATACTCCCAAACTAATATTTATTTGATGACTAGTAAACAACTACTCTCTTTGTTCTCTTTCTCTGACTCATGGTGTCCTCACTGAGTGCAGAAGAAGGACTCTAATATTTGCAGTGGGAGAAAGAGTTCTGATTTTTTTTCTCCTTAAATTGAAGTACTGCTACTGAAGGAATAATTCACTTTAAGTACAAGTAGAAGTACTGAGAAATATTATGACTCAAGTAAGAGTAAATAAGTAGTTTTCCAAAAAAAACTACTCAAGTAATTCGATTACAAGTTACATTATATTGAAGATAGGTGGCTCCCAGCTGATGACCCCGCAGCTGGGCTGAAGGTACTGGTGGAGATGTGGCAGGCAATAATGCCCGGCAGGTTATTACAGCTACCTGTGCATCTGTTTAGTATTTTTTCCTGGGAAACCAGTGACTACTGTGAATAGGGCAGATAGAGTGCAGGGAAGACTGGAGGATGGTCAGGAAAGACTGGCTGACAGCAGGGATGTCTGCATATGGGGTGGGCAGGCTAGTTATCTTACCCACAGGTCTGTAAGCATGGGACATTGTTATCAACTATGAGCACAATTGAAGGAAAACAGCCCAGTGGTCCTCCGAGAGGCAGGATGGAAAATTAGGACAGACAATATGGATATAACTGGAACGGCCATGGATAATGAGCAAAGGATCCTTAGATGATGCATTTGCAGGTGGCTGAGGGTAACAACTTACAAAGGCTTGTGGATTCATCAAGGAAGGATGAAGTGTTGCGGGCGCAGCCAGACACAACCTTGCACTGCAGCAGCAGGTCAGACAAGAAGGATTCAGAGCCAGGTTGAGCACCACAGCACTACTGAATCCACTGTTGTGGAGGGGCACCAAGAAGACCAGTACTGCCAGCAGGACAGGTCAAGCCTGCAAGGTGAGCCGCAAGAATAGACAACCTTCAGTCCACAGACAAGACAGGGAAGACATGACATTGAGGAGAAACCAGGGAGAAGGAGGCTAATCCAGTGGCCGAGATCTAATAATAAGGATGCGTGAAGCAGACCAGATGAGGACCCGTGCTCCACCTTGGAGAATGCCCTTACTGGAAGGGTGGAGCCCAAGCTTAATAAGTTTAGCGATATTGTATATGAAGAATGCATAGGTAGATTTGGTGAAACAGTAGTAAGAAAGAGTGGTCCAAGAGTGATGGGTCGGAGAGAGAAGGAGATACTTCAGATTGTGAAAGAGTGGAGGTAGCTTTGTAAGGCTTGGAGGAAGGCAATGGAGCAGGGGAAGGAGGGCTTGAAGGTAATGCGGGATGGCATAAGAGCTAGATTAGTGGTCTTGAGGAGGGCAGAGAGAATCAGACAGCGGAGAAGAAAGCATGAAATTCTTCAATGACCCTTTTAAGTTTGCCAGAAACTTGCTAGAAGAAAAGAGGATCAGGAAACTGGTGATGGCAAAAGAGAAACTAGAAGACCACATGGAACAGCATCTTGGTGACCCCTACAAACGCAACCCGCTTGGCTCCCCTGGATATGTCCCCTGGCCTGTAGAGCCAGTAGTGAAATTTGAAATATATCTGACTAAACTGAGTGAGGTGAGGCAGATGGTAGAAAAAGTAAAATCAGTCAGCCAGCAGCAACAAGGATGCTGGACCATATGGGAGGGGGGCACAAGGACAGTACAGGTGGTAGGATGAGCAGGTTTTGCAGAAGCTGGCAGATATCCTAGAGGTGCATAAAAGCAAACAAAGGCAACCATGCTCCCCAGAGGCAGGGTATTGTTTTTGTTAAAAAGGGAGGTACTGCACAAGGCACAGCATGATGGGAAGCCAGATCAAGCTTGACACCTGGAAGTGATTGGTCAATGATGGTCGACCAGCAGCTAAAATTTCCTACTGAGGTTGTGATTACATCCATGAGGCCGGATGTAGTGTTGTGGTTGACTTCAGCTAGGAAAATAGTAATGATTGAGCTTACTGTTCCATGAGTAGAGGGTCTGGAGAAAGCCTATGAGTGGAAGAAGCTAAAATATGCTGATCTGGCTGCAGAGTGCAAGGAAAATAGATGGAGGACTGCCACCTACCCTGTGGAGGTTGGGTGCCGAGGATTTATGGGAACATCAATGCAGCACCTATTTTGAGACATTGGCATCGTAAGAGCAGCTTTAAAAAATTATTTGAAGGAATTGGCAGAGGTTCTCAAGGTATTAAGATTAAGATTAAGATTCAACTTTATTGTCATTTTGCAGAGTACAGGTACAGAGCCAATGAAATGCAGTTTTTCGCATATCCCAACTAGGCTGTGGTCAGAGCGCAGGGTCAGCCATGAAACAGCGCCCCTGGAGCAGATAGGGTCAAGGGCCTTGCTCAAGGGCCCAACAGTGGTATCTTGACGGTGCTGGGGCTTGAACCCCCAACCTTTCGGTCAGTAACCCAGTAGTGAGGTATTATTAATAAGTAAATTGTAGCATTTGGTTACATTATGGTTTGTGATTTCTCATACCTTCTTTATATAATATCCATCCCTTGCACACTTTTAGCCTCTAGCGGGTGAGATAGGGCAAGAAAGTACAGTACAGCACCGTGAGCAAGAGTTTTACCTGCTAGGACAGTTTATTTTGAACAAGAGGTGCAAAAAGTTATGGAATTTAATACGGGGGTACAATACTGAACTGACACGGATTGATAGAAGCGTCTGTGCGAGCAATGGTGCGAGGAACCGGACGGTGGGGAAAAAGATTATGTTCAAAGAAAAGTCAAAAGAAGATTTCAGTGTATTTAATTGTAACTATATCAGATATTATTGTATATTTTTGTATTTTTTCTTGATTTGATCCAATTTTCTCCCCAATTTGGAATGCCCAATTCCCAATGCGCTCTAAGTCCTCATGGTGGTGTAGTGACTCGCCTCAATCCGGGTGAAGGAGGACGAATCTCAGTTGCTTCCGTATCTGAGACGTCAATCCACGTATCTTATCACCAACCCGATATCACGCCAAGGCGTGAAATAGACACGCTGGTCCACTAGCGGATGCGTGTCGGTGTCACGCTTTGCCTCCTCTAGGCGTGTACATGACACGCGCGCGTGTAGTTGCAATACCGGCAGGGGGCAATCATTTCCTCAACGCCAACAACTCTCCGCGCACCAAAGAGTAAGCGATACCGTTGTCGTATTGTACGTTCGCACGGGCAGGATGATGGCCAATTTCGCTGCTTACTTTCACTTTGTGACTATGTGACAATAAAGGGTTACTACACATACTACGTTCAGGACATATTTGTTCATTATAGTGCTGCTTTCATGAAGAAATCCTAACGTTGCTGTAGCCTAACGTTGTTATATGTGTGTGTGGGCTGTCGAGTATCTTATGCTGATGTAAATATATATATATATATATATATATATATTTAAAAAATATTTTTATATAAAAAAATATATATCCTGCTAACCGGAATTGGAGAACGCGATATATCGCTTTCTCTTTGGTGCGCGGAGAGTTGTTGGCGTTGAGGAAATGATTGCCCCCTGCCGGTATTCTACCTAGACGCGCGCGTGTCATGTACACGCCTAGAGGAGGCAAAGCGTGACACCGACACGCATCCGCTAGTGGACCAGCGTGTCTATTTCACGCTTTGGCGTGATACCGGGTTGTTATCACGCATGTTGAGAGCGTTACCACGGAGACATAGCGCGTGTGGAGGCTTCATGCTATTCCCCGCGGCATCCACGCACAACTCACCACGTGCAACACTAAGATCGAGAATCACATTATAGCGACCATAAGGAGGTTACCCCATGTGACTCTACCCTCCCTAGCAACTGGGCCAATTTGATTGCTTAGAAGACCTGCCTGCAATCTCTCAGCACGCCCTGGATTCAAACTCGCGACTCCAGGGGTGGTAGTTGCACCAAACTCGTTGCGTGGGCATTTTTTGCCCCCATATTTTCATTTCGGGGATATTTTTGTTCATTTCAGTTCTTGTATAGTGACAGGGCAGAAGTCTTGAAGAAGCTAGAGAATGCTGTGCTCATGATGCTGTGCTCTGCGGGCATTTTAGTTTATAAATAGATTTAGCGCTATAACTTTCTTCTTCTCATAAATTCTGAAATATTATGTATTTTTTTGTAGTTTGTAATTGTGGTGATATATAACTGTAGTGAATTTGAATACGTAATTTTTAATCAACTCAAATAAAAGTAAAAGTACTAATAATTGAAAAAAGTACAAACATTTGAAAAATGTACTTAAGTACTTTAACGAGAGTCATTGTAATTTGTTAGATTCTCTTCTGAATATTTGGTGTAAATATCACTCAATATAATGCTATGTTGCTATATTGAGCTATTATTATGGTGCCTAATTGAACTCCACTTTCTCGTGGATCATCAAATATACTGCATTTGTGATTTAGAGGGTTGTTTTTTTACAACACATCCATCAGAATATTTAAAAGAGGAAAATTAATCGATTCATATAATTTCATTTATATGTCACTTTTATACCAAACCTCTCTTTGTAAATATATCTAAATTTTACAACACACTCCTAAGTAACAAACCTATTGTTGCTGTATTAATGAACGCATCTGCCACACTAGACTGATTGACAGGTAAAACGAGCGCTCTTATTTCAGTTTTGTTGTTAAATTTGTGGTTTAAAATGAACAACATTTTAATAAAGGCTTAATAAATGCAATTATTCATACTGATATAATCAAAAACCTAAAATGCCCTAATTTTTTATTTATGTCACAATGAGGGAAAAATCTATTATTATAGTGAGATTAAAAGGGCTGACTTGACAATTTTTTTTTACATGTCTTCTTGTTCATTCACAGCATATATCATAATAAAGCCCGATGACCATTGAACCAAACTTTGTTAGTTAAATGTATGTACATATTTGTCTAATGTTGGAAATCCCTCAGTAAATTAAGGTGAACTTTCATGTTATTAATGTTGAACAAGTGTTATTAATCATTTATAACATGTGATGTAAAATGGCTCACTATTTGTCAGGTATTAGATGAAAGTCACCAAATTTATGTTATTACTGGGATGTTGACATGACATGGCATTTTCGATGTTACAAAAGATAAAAATTAATAAATAGTATTGTCATCATTTAAAAATGCATTAAATGATTAAACATTTATTTTCTTTACATCAACCTGTTATTATACACACTGCATTGTCAATAGATGAATTTATATTTTTAGCCAAATCTCAAAATTGTCCTATGGTTTGACTGTCTCAAGCAAGGTTCAATAAATTCTAACTTTTATAAATGAAAAAGAAAAGCATAAAATGTTGATAAATACCACTGGAAAAATTTTACAAGTGTCTATTTTAGTAAATGGCAATTCGATTTTTCATCCATATATTTCTAAAAGTGTAGGAAGTTGATGAAAACCACGTCCTCTGGTGTGACACCATATCCTCATTTTAAATAGGGCAATTCCACGGATGACTTTATTTAGTTTCTATAACCCCATTCAAGGTCATGTTTCTGAAGCCCCCTGTGAAGGTCAGTACATGTGCACATGGTCAGTTTTTGTCTCTAAATTGTTCAAATATTTAACATGTTTCAAAGCTCTAAAAATGTTTACGTCTTGTTGCCTTTTGTTGTGACACCCCTAAATAATAAAAAAAAAAATGTTTTACTAAAAACTATTTTAAACTGCATAATTAGGGATAATTGTGCAAATGTGTCTTTACTAATTGCTAATGACATGTTAGCTAAGAATAGCCAGATCATTAACTCACACAAAAGGCTGAAATATCCTCTGGTGTGACATCTGTACTGTCATACCAGAGGACAAACATGTCACACAGAGGACAAACATGTCACACCAGAGGACAAACATGTCACACAGAGGACAAACATGTCACACAGAGGACAAACATGTCACACCAGAGGACAAACATGTCACACAGAGGACAAACATGTCACACCAGAGGACAAACATGTCACACAGAGGACAAACATGTCACACCAGAGAACAAACATGTCACACAGAGGACAAACATGTCACACCAGAGGACAAACATGTCACACCAGAGGACAAACATGTCACACCAGAGGACAAACATGTCACACAGAGGACAAACATGTCACCACAGAGGACAAACATGTCACACAGAGGACAAACATGTCACACCAGAGGACAAACATGTCACACAGAGGACAAACATGTCATACAGAGGACAAACATGTCACACAGAGGACAAACATGTCATACAGAGGACAAACATGTCACACAGAGGACAAACATGTCATACAGAGGACAAACATGTCACACCAGAGGACAAACATGTCACACCAGAGGACAAACATGTCACACCAGAGGACAAACATGTCACACAGAGGACAAACATGTCACACCAGAGAACAAACATGTCACACAGAGGACAAACATGTCACACCAGAGGACAAACATGTCACACCAGAGGACAAACATGTCACACAGAGGACAAACATGTCACACCAGAGAACAAACATGTCACACAGAGGACAAACATGTCACACCAGAGGACAAACATGTCACACAGAGGACAAACATGTCATACAGAGGACAAACATGTCACACAGAGGACAAACATGTCATACAGAGGACAAACATGTCACACAGAGGACAAACATGTCACACAGAGGACAAGGTCTATTAAAGAAGCATTTTAAATAATTAAATCAAATTTTTATAGATTTTTATTTGACCATTTTCAGTGTTTTAATTACAATAATTAAAGTACTTTCTGGTGTTTTTGCAGAACATTTGTACTGTTATAGTGATGATATGATGTACGATGATACTGCTATTCAGTGTCATTAAAATAAATAGTTCTAAAAGTTAATTAACAGAGGTTTGGGAGGAGCATACCCATTTTAATCTTACAAATCACATTAAAGAATTATATAAGACACTTAAAAATGTGTTTTTAATCTCAAAATATGTTTAAAAAAATCTGTTGAACATTACATTAGGGTAGATATAAGCATCACACATCTTAAACTGGTATAATTTTCAATATTTTTGAAAGGATGAAAGCAAAGTTTGACTTGATTTAATGAAAAAGTCCAAGTTCAACAGGTAATGGGGGAAAAGGTATTATTCATAATAAATAATAAATAAAAAAAAACACCATATGAAAATTAGTGTGTAACAATGAAAAAAAAAATTCTCTCATGCTCTTTGTATATTACTTAACTTTTTTTTTCTTCATTTGTGTTATGTCACACCATTTACAGTGCAGTTCAGTGAAAATGTTCAAAAATTAAGTGAAAGAATTGACAAAGTTAGTGACCCCTCGTATTTTCTTAAATATCAGACCGTCCATGTATTTTTATTTCAAAAATTGTGCTTTACAAAAAAAACATTTTTTTTTACTGCATATTTGTCAGCTACCCAACTGCATATCAATGCTTTATAATGCATTTGTAAATGACTTATTAGTCGTTAATGAACCCTTTATAATCCCTTAACAAAGGGAACATTCATGTAAAATGTTACCGAAATACACGCACTGAACACTTCATTAGGAACACATTTACACCTACTTAGTCATGTGATTATTAATCAGACAATCGTGTGGCAGCAGTGCAATGCATAAAATCATGCAGATACGGGTCAGGAGCTTCAGTTAATGTTCACATCAACCATCCCGTGGCATGATTCTTGGTGCTAGATGGGCAGGTTTGAGCATTTCTGTAACTGCTGATCTCATGAGGTTTTCACACACAACAGTCTCTCCAGTTTACTCTGAATGTAAAACAAACAAAAAAACACACACAAAAAAGAAAAGTTGATTTGAGTTGATCAGGAGAATGGCCATACTGGTTCAGTCTGGTTAGGACCATAGTGTTCCTAATTAAGTGCTCAGTGAGTGTACATGTTACTGTAGACATGAAAGACCATTTTATCAAAAGTAATGATTACATTTTGTTACATGTCAATATTTAATACAATTTTAATTTCATCATCAACTCCTTGTGGAAAAAGTCTGGGTCTCAAGTCCATTCAGTATTGTATTTCCAACAAAAGACCCGCACTGTTGCAGACTATGACTCAGAGATGGAAACAATGATTATACCAATATGGATGAGATTCACATGCTGAGGATATTTCCAAAACATATATTGTTAAAATAGTATTATAATAAAGGATAGTAAGGAGATGTCCAAGTTCTCTTTTGCACCATTCTTTGAACTTACACCTGGACAGTGGTAAGAGGTTAATTTCTGAGTCTTCAATAACTAACTTGAGGCATGACACTATAGCTCACACTATAACCTGTATGATATGTTTACTATAGAAATGCTTTGTATTAATATATTGCAATATATTTTGTGTTTTCAGACATTTGTGAGGATGAAGGCTTTCCGAAACAAGACTAGGAATATCAGCAAGGCAGAGGTGGACGTCTGAGTCTGTCATGTATTATGTAGGTTATCTCAATTATAGTTCATAAGGAATAAATGGACCATGAAGTGGCCTGAGGATGGGATGTCCTACACAGGAGGATGCAGTGTTTAATCAAGTGAAAATCTGTGGGCGAGAGAAGAAGACTCCTCAGCATGATGCGTTCTGAAAACTTTATCACCCCAGGGGGGCAGAGAACACATTCAAGATTGTGGAACTGAGGGTAAAAGAATGGGTGGGGGTGTGTATTGGGGTCAATGAAGATATCATTTGAAATAACTTATGTTTCAGACATTTAGTTTATTTGTAAATTTCTTCTCTACCAGCAAAAATAGTATGAACTAATCTTTTAAGTGAACAAATGATTCACTTTCATTGTTTCTGTGTTTCAACTGCTTGTTTTGTTTTTGTTTTTTTTTACAAATCTTTTGAGTGAGTGATTGAATGACTCACTCATGACTTACATAATGTTTACTTGTCGCCACTTACTGGAGTAAATATGCAATCTCCAGAAATGGCCCCTACACAAACGAAATTGAATAAAATCAATAAATTAAAATTCTCTACATTTTTAAAGCCACGGACATGGAGAAGCAGAAAAGAAATCTGCTCAAATCAGCACGGGTGCAATCCACGCAACTATCCAGTTACTCATTTTTCAAATTTAGAGTGCACCCACTTAGGATCGATTTGCCACCCTCCTTTGTGTGGCACCATGCGTTGCATACATTGAATATATCGTTTTTTCGACTCTGCATCCTTTTGGACTGTATATCAGCACTCTTGAACGTTACTTATTCAGTCATATTCAAAGGACCAGATCTAATTGACGAATAAGATATTTGATGGTTCATAATCTGGAGATCAAAAGCAGATCGCAAACTCTATAAACAACAATACATAATAAACCTAATATTCTGAAATTATTTAATTGTATAAATCAGAGCCCTAACCACAATAGACATCAAAGGGGACATGTCTGCCCTAGATCAGATTCATAGTTGCCTGATATGAGTTTCAGTGTTTCATTCTTAAATTATTGCATTTGGTTTCTGGGCCATTTCAACGATTCACTGAAACAATGAAATAAGTCGATCCAGAGTGGTGAGAGTCCATTGGAGCCTTCTTGATGGCATTTTGGGTTCAAGTAAATGATGCAGTAGAAACGTTCTCTTGAAGTTGTGCTTCAAGATGTTCCTCTTGAAGTTATGCATGCTGTCATAACTGCATAGCGATGATTTATAATGCATTTGTAAATGACTTATTGGTTGTTAATTATCCTCTTTATAAACCCTTACCAAAGGGAAAATGAATGTAACTTCTTTCAAAATATGTTAAAAAAATAGTGTGAACTGTAGACATGAAAGGCTATTTTATCAAAAGTAATGATTACATTTTGCAATATGTCAATATTTAATTTTCCATTTCCAATGGATTTTAACATCATCTCCTTTCAAGATGTATATTTGCAATTCTAATTCTTATTCTAACATGTCTGTCCAATATTCAGATTTGTAGTCACCTGATATTGGTTTTCAGTGGTTCATTCTTAAATGATTGCATTTGGTTTCTGGGCCATTCCTACAATTCAATGTTGGATTCCCCAGTTCAAGTTGTGTTATTTATATTGTTTAATTTCACAGATTAAAATTTTAACAGGCATGTTAAAAAGAATAAAGACTATTGATTAGGTTACACACTGCTGTGGCCTAAAAGTCCAGTTTTAAATAATTGAAATTATTTTCACTATGGAAGCCCATTGCTGCCACATAAAAAAATAACATTTTGAAAAATTAATAGTCATAATTTTATGATTAAAAAGTCATAATTATGAGATACAAAGTCATGTTTTGATATAAAAGTTACAACTATTAGATTTCTATGAGGAAAAAAATCAAGTTTGTGATACTAAGTCAAGATTATGAGATGCTAAGTCATAATATAAAGGCACATTTCCACTGCACGTTACAGTTCGACTCTACTCGCTTTATGTTTCTGAGCTTGCATTTCCACTGCAGCTTAGTGCCCCTCAACGTGGGTGGGATTATAGCCTGATCGTCATAGTTGCGCCACCTCTACTGCCGTGACATCGTCTTAAACACGACACAAACTGACCAAAACAATAACACGACCGCTAGCTGTTAGCTACTAGCTCATTGTGCTGCATAAAGCAGTTGTTGCATGGTGATTTTACACAAGTGTAATAGTTAAATTGGCCTGGTTGTTTTAGAAGCAAGCTTTCCAGTAGCTGATCAACTAAATAAAGTGAAGCTTTCAAGCAGAGTATAGAGTTAACGAGTCCAGAGCACTCTCCCTCCCATTGCTCGCCGGTTCAGATAGCGTCCATTTGGTTGAACCACTTCCTTTTCCTTGATGGTTCTGTAGTCACTTTTCCCTACACTGTTGGTAGGTCCGGTGGCATCCGTGTGCAGCCAACAGCTGAGACACTAGACTGAGAGACTTTTTAGTTTCGTTCATCGCTAACAAGAGGACCATCTGAACCTCATTTATTGACCACAGTGTGGTTTTGCACACAGCCATTTCTTTTTTCACAATTTGAAAGTCGCTTGAACAAACGATACTGCTATCGCTGTTGCTAACTTTAAAAGTAGCGGATTGATGTCGCATGTCGTAAATCCAGTGACGCTGGTAGTGACGTTTCTCCCTGACCAATCAGTGATCTGCAGGATTTTTGACCGAGGTGGTATTAAAAAAGTACCTGATACCAGGTACTACCCACAGTGAAAACCCCCAAAAAAGCAAGCAGAGTCAAGTTGAGTCAAGATGTACCGCGAAGTGGAAAAGCCAAATTAGATTAAAGAGTCCATTTTTTTAGATAAAAAAAATCCAAATTATGAGATAAAAAATAATCTCCTATTTATGAATTAGTATATCATAATTATAATTTAGTAGGCTATCTGAAAATTATGGCTTAGCATCTTATTATGATTTAGTATCTCATTATTATGACTATGTCTCATTTGATTTACAAAAGCACATTTTTTTTATGTGGCAGAAATGGTCTTCCATACTTTTGAATTATTCCACACATTATTCTCATGTACCCATACTGTAAAAAAAAAATACTGTTGAAAAAGTACAGCTGTGAAAAAAGTACAGCTGTGGTTGCCAGAATAATTATGTAAAAAATACAGTTAAAATGTAAACCACTTTACAGAACAACCTGTACATTTTACAGTTTAAAATGGTTATAAATATACACGCTGACACTGTAAAAAATAAATAAAAATTCTGTTAAATTTACAGTAAAAACAAATCATACACATGCCTTCTGAAACTGTAAAAATCTGTTGTTTACTTTATAAGGTAGTTGTTAATTATAGTAGAAACTACAGAAGACATGAAGTTCACCAATAGTGGCTCTTCCAGGAGCATGACAAAGTAAATAATATTTTAATGATAAACTAAAACAAAAGACAAAACACACACATGACGGACATGTCCGTAAACGATCTCTCTCTCCCGCACCATCCTCCGCAGTCGGCCTTTATCCCTCTCGGAGGCTTGATTAGCCTAATACGGGACCAGGTGTGTAGACTCACGGCCCGGCCCCACCCTCCGCCCTGCCACACATATGTTTGCACTGCAGTACTTCAGGGTCTTCCAATCCTCCTGGGGGATGACCCAGAGGAATTTTTCAGGATGACCTTCGGAAGTATTTTTATCGCTGTTTATACTTTTTTAAATTGTCAATTTGTTTTATTACATGATATTATAGATTAGGTTATGAAAAGTTCTGGGTGTACTTTTACTGTCGACACTGTATTTGTCTCTTGTGAAAAAATTCTGATTTGTGACACTGGTGATTTAAATTCCTTAAATTGATGCAATAAAATATACAGTAAATCCAATTCTGTGTTCTTAAATGATCACGTCCGATCACGGCCGTCAACATGTTCACTGGCTTCCTCTATCCGCTGCACTTTCGCGTTTGTCACTTCTCACCGGAGATTACGCTACGCCTATGTCATACGCCAGAACTCGATTCTCTTGTGAACGTGCGGACGGCCGTTACCGGATGCCAGTGATAATAGTTTATAAAGTTATAAATATGGATATGTTTCTTTAAAAAACACATCACTTCAGAAGGCCTTTATTAACCCCCTGGAGCCGTATGGATTACTTTTATGATGGATGGATGTGCTTTTTTGGCTTCAAAATCTAAGGTACCATTCACTCCCATTATAAAGCTTGGAAGAGTCGGGATATTTTTTAATATAACTCCGATTGTGAAAGTCATATACACCTAGGATGGCTTGAGGGTGAATAAATTATGGGATAATTTTAATTTTTGGTGAACTAACCCTTTAATAATTCAGAACAATGTAAAAGTACAATAAAGTATTCCATTGAACTTGTGATTTTCCAAGTCTTCTGAAGACATGCAATATGATACAGTAAACTAGAAAACAAAGTTTAAAGGAATAGTTCACCCAAAAATTATAATTCACCCTTATGCTGAGTGATTTAATCCATGTCTTCTGAAACAATATGTTCTGTTTTGTAACTCTGTAAATCTTGTCATCTCTCTCATGATTTAAAGCTTGATTACATTTCCTTGTGCTTGATGTTTGCATTGATCACTGTACACCTGCTGTGGTTATCAAGTTTTAATTTTTTGGGTTAATGAACAGCCCCTGGTCACTAGAATATATCCAGCACTGTTGCAATGAACAAGAAATTCACACTTCCTATTTTTCAATCTCTTATAGGATTCAGATGTAGATGCAGGCTTCAGTTAATTAGATGTTGGACTGCTCACAGTTTTACCTGAAGGCATGCCTGCCAAATGTCCACATGCCCTCAACGTGGATGCAATGGAGGGAAGAATTGTCATGGATGATGTCCCAAATTTGCAACATTCTGTATGTCTCCACTTTGCTTTGATCTATGCTCTAAATTTAGACCATCCAAAGACAATGAGGAACACATTTGATTTATTTCAGCGGGTATTTCTGTCTTTGGAAGGAAAGAATCTCAAACCCAAACTCCAAACCCTTAAAAATCGTCTTTTCAGCTGAACTTGTTTCTGGCATATTTTGCTGTGATTGCAGTTCAATTTAAGAATCTTTCCAAAGACACATGCAGGTTTTTCCAAATTGTTTCTTTTTTTTAAATAAATACTTTTTTGGAGTTGCACAGTGCCTGTTCTGCAAATGCTCTATACCTTGTTTTAGGTCCAGATATTATGTTGTCATGCTGCAAGAGGTCTTAAGTCTTGAGAACAGATTGTTTTAAAGGCATAGTTTTTTTTATTGTGTTGTTCTTAAAAGAGATTCAGCTGTTTATTACACAAACAAACAGTTGAGAAGTTCAAACGTGTTAAGTGTGTTATTTGAACTAGAAAAATTATGTTCAGTTTACTTAAAGAAAATGTGGAAACCGATTGCACGTAGTATTTTAAGTGTACACAACTTAAAGTGATACAGTAAACACATGTTGAGATTAGTGGTATTTCAGATGTAAAGTGAATGAATTGTATTAATTTTAAGTTAATTGACTTAATATAGTAATCTTACGAATAAATCATTTGTAAGGTTACTAATTAATTTATAGTAAATTAACAAAAAAAAATTAAGTTAACTAGAAATGTACTATTAAGTTTAATAATAACAAGTTGACGTTACTTGCATAGGAACATTAATATAACTTAATTTTAGCAAGTATGTTTTCTTTGCAAAAATAAGGCAATCGGTTTCCTTAATTTTTAAGTAAACTGAACATGTCAAATTTTACAGTGTATGCAGGTAACACATTTAAAATACTGTCTTGTGTAAGACGATGTAATGTTTAAAGTATATTGTACAAAGTATAGCTAAGTAATTTTCTAGTAAATTTCTAGTATTTTGAATAAGCCAAAGGTATTACTGAGCATATACTTTTTACTCATATATAATACACTTGTGGTATATTACTTGTATGTTTCGAAGACAATCACAATTAATTTGTAATGTACTTGTAACACAAATAAAGTACACTTTAATATCACTAATCAAGCATGTAATTACCCTACACTGGCATATACTTAAAGTATACTATGTATACTTGAAGTTGTTCCAATTTAGCAAACATAAGTACACTAAATACACTTAAAGTTATGCTTTACTACAATTTAATTACAACTAAAATATACTTAGTACAAAATTAGTTGTTCCAAAATAGCACACTTCAAGTTAACTAATCATTAACACACTTGAAGCATACTTAGTCTGGCTTCAAGTCTACAGGTGCTGGTCATATAATTAGAATATCATCAAAAAGTTGATTTATTGCAGTAATTCCATTCAAAAAGTGAAACTTGTATAATGTATACATTCATTCCACACAGACTGATATATTTCAAGTGTTCATTCCTTTTAATTTTGATGATTATAACTGACAACTAATGAAAATCCCAAATTCAGTATCTCCGAAAATTAGAATATTGTGAAAAGGTTCAATATTGAAGACACCTGGTGCCACACTCTAATCAGCTAATTAACTCAAAACACCTGCAAAGGCCTTTAAATTGTCTCTCAGTCTAGTTCTGTAGGCTACACAATCATGTGGAAGACTGCTGACTTGACAGCCGTCCAAAAGACGACCATTGACATCTTGCACAAGGAGGGCAAGACACAAAAGGTCATTGCTAAAGAGGCTGGCTGTTCACAGAGCTCTGTGTCCAAGCACATTAATAGAGAGGTGAAGGGAAGAAAAAGATGTGGTAGAAAAAAAGTGTACAAGCAATAGGGATAACCGCACCCTGGAGAGGATTATGAAACAAAACCCATTCAAAAATGTGGGGGAGATTCACAAAGAGTGGACTGCAGCTGGAGTCAGTGCTTCAAGAACCACCACGCACAGACGTATGCAAGACATTGGTTTCAGCTGCCGCATTCCTTGTGTCAAGCCACTCTTGAACAAGACACAGCGTCAGAAGCGTCTCGCCTGGGCTAAAGACAAAAAGGACTGGACTGCTGCTGAGTGGTCCAAAGTTATGTTCTCTGATTGAAGTAAATTTTGCATTTCCTTTGGAAATCAAGGTCCCAGAGTCTGGAGGAAGAGAGTAGAGGCACAGAATCCACGTTGCTTGAAGTCCAGTGTAAAGTTTCCACAGTCAGTGATGGTTTGGGGTGCCATGTCATCTTCTGGTGTTGGTCCACTGTGTTTTCTGAGGTCCAAGGTCAACGCAGCCGTCTACCAGGACGTTTTAGAGCACTTCATGCTTCCTGCTGCTGACCAATTTTATGGTGATGCAGATTTAATTTTCCAAAAGGACTTGGCACCTGCACACAGTGCCAAAGCTACCAGTACCTGGTTTAAGGACCATGGTATCCCTGTCCTTAATTGGCCAGCAAACTCGCCTGACCTTAACCCTATAGAAAATCTATGGGGTATTGTGAAGAGGAAGATGCGATACACCAGACCCAACAATGCAGAAGAGCTGAAGGCCACTATCAGAGCAACCTGGGCTCTCATAACACCTGAGCAGTGCCACAGACTGATCGACTACATGCCACGCCGCATTGCTGCAGTAATTCAGGCAAAAGGAGCCCCAACTAAGTATTGAGTGCTGTACATGCTCATACTTTTCATGTTCATACTTTTCAGTTGGCCAACATTTCTAAAAATCTTTTTTTTGTATTGGTCTTAAGTAATATTCAAATTTTCGGAGATACTGAATTTGGGATTTTCATTAGTTGTCAGTTTTAATCATCACAATTAAATGAAATAAACATTTGAAATATATCAGTCTGTGTGTAATGAATGAATATAATATCCAAGTTTCACTTTTTGATGATATTCTAATTATATGACCAGCACCTGTACTTGACATATTTTTTTTCACCAGGGTTGATCAAACACTGAGACATGTATCTTTTCCATTCACGTTTTGCGTCAAGACATTGCTTTGATTTTGCATGTAGATGTTGTCTCATCACATGGTGTATCACGGCTGAAGGTCACACGCGGCATCCGATGATGCACACCATACGTTCTGCGTGTCCTCTCTCTCCTTCTCACTCTCTATCTATCTTTTTTGGTTTATATCCTCGTCTTTCTCCCTTACCTACGCGTCCTACCAGAATAGCGCTACACCGCCTTCCAGAGCAATCAAGTGGCACCAACTTCAAGAGGAGAACATCTCTACTGCATCATTTTCTTGAGCCCAACATGCCATCGAGAAGGATCCGATGGACTCTCACCACTCTGGATCGACTTATTTCATTTGAACGGTAATAATGTGACACCTCAGAGGTAAGCCTTTACCTTCAAGTGCATTTTACAAGGCTGAAAATGAGTTTCACGCTCCCTAAAAGCAATTCGACGACCTCCTTGCTGAGATCCTCCGCACCGAGTAGGAGAGCAGCTCCACATCCCGACCACAGAGGAGCCAGTCGGACTCATCATGAGCGTTCAGCGGCAGCAGAGGCGTCATCTGGGGCAGAGACCGCTTTAGAAGAGTCGTTCTGGACGGCGGATTGCGATGCGAGCTCACGGAGACCCCTGTGTCGCCCATCACTGGTAGCTAACCGGAATAGCGTGGAGAAGAGACACCCACAACACTCCCACGGACACGCTCTTTCTACGGCTCACAGACAGGAGGACCTGTCTGAGATTCCAGGTGGAAGGGAGCGCAAGACAGCCAGACGACACCACCATCATCATCATCACCATCATCATCACCACCACCGCCATCGGTCCACCCGGGACGACCTGCCCCAAGAGCCCCGACCCAAACACTCTCACGCCGCTCGCATGCCCAACAGAACTCAATCTTTCTCCGAGTGCAGGGAAGAAACGGCTCTCTTTTTGGAGTCATCACAATTGGACCGTAATCGACCGGGATCGTCAGCGAGTAGAGAGGCGTGTCCACCCTCCACCGCCTCGTCCTCACCGGTGCCCGCATCCTCCAGCCGCTCCTCCCGGAGATCAGTGCGCTCCAGCGCAGCATCCTCTGAAGCAGATTTCAACCTGCGCCCGTACCTCAGCTCAGTGTTTGGACAGGTAAGGCCCGAGTTGCCTACATGCGGGTAATACAACTTTACAAGTGGGCTTGATTAAGTTAATGCCTGACGAAGGTCGTGTGACTGAAACGTTACCTTAAATACATTTTGTAATACTCTTTGCTAAGATAGTGTGCAGCTTGTGCCCTACGCACCTATCAATTACTTTTCAGGTTTGCGAGGTCACTTGTTCATTGGTTGCAAGTGGGCTTGATTAAAATAAGCTCTAAACTATATTTACACAGTGCAACATATTTTCTGGCTCCTTAAATTTGTGTTTCAGATGCCACAAGTGGGTAGGGCCTTCAAAGTCATTTTTTGGTTCCTACATGGTTCTGGAAATGTGTTTAGTTCCCAGAACGTTTGCAGTACAGATCTTTAAAGAGATAGTCACCCAAATATTAAAATTCTCTCATCATTTACTCACCCTCATGCCATTTCCAGATGTGTATGACTTTCATCCTTCTGCAGAACACAAACAAAGATTTTTAGAAGAAAATTTAAGCTCTGTAGGTCTAATGCAAGTAAATGGTGACCAGAACTCTGAAGCTCCAAAAATCACATAAAGGCAGCATAAAAGTTATTCATATGACGAGCAATTGCTTTGGGTTAGAAACAGACAAATGTAATCATTTTTTACTATAAATCTCCAGTTTCACTTTCAGAATGTGAGAGTGAAAGTGGAGATTTAGTTAAAAAAAAAAGGACTTGAATATTGATCTGTTTCTCACCCACATCTATCATATCGCTTCTGAAGACATATATTTAACCACAGGAGTCGTACTGATTTTGTTTATGCTGCCTTTATTTGCTTTCATGAGATTCAAAGTTATGGCCACAATTCACTTATATTGTATGGACCTACAGAGCTGACATATTCTTCAAAAAGCTTTGTTTGTGTTCTGCAGAAGCAAGAAAGTCAAACACATCTGGGAAGACATGAGGATGAGTAAATGATGAGAGAATTTTCATTTTTGGGTGACATTTACGGTTCCTTTTTTGGTTAGCCAGTAAAGGGTTTACTGTATATATGCATATATATAAATACATTCTCTGAAAAACCTAAATATCTTATACAGTGTTGTTTCTTAAAAAAGATAAATCAAATTGATCTTGTTTTAAGAATTTCTAGATTTTTTTACATGAAAACAATACAATAATTATTATCAAGAATTCGTTTTTTCCCTAATATCAAAGGTCTTATTAGAAAAAAATAAATTATGATCCAACGTGAATTTTCTTGATAAAAAATATGATCGTGGCTGGTAACATGTGCATTTAAAATGGCTTTTTTGCCTAGCATAAAACTGACAATTTACACAAGGTTTATTTCTGTTTCTTCTGCTCCAAACATACTTCAAACTTTCTTCTCTCTCTGCTTGTATGAATGTAACACATCATAAGAAAGTGTTTCACCGCTGTTCAAATGCACTTTGGATCACATCATTTATATGTATAAATGTTTTCCATCTGAAAGGACTAAATATTAAATGAAACAAATGACAATAAAATGCAAAGTAATCTCTTCAGTAATCAAAATACTTTTTGAATGTAACTGTATTCTAATTACCAATGATTTAAATTGTAACTGTAGTGCAATGCAGTTACTTATATTTTGTAGTTACATGTATTCCTTCACTCCCCAACCCTGTATGTGTATATATATATATATATATATATTACAGAAATAGAGTGTTTGTTTTAGGTTTTGCATAATGTTTCCCCTAATATACCTTGCTTTCTTAACCTTTAATTCTGGGAAACATTCTGCAACCAAACTGCACCATTACATCAATAATCAGTACAAGCCATGTCTTGTTTTGATCAATTATACACTCAATACATAAATATATAAATAAATATATTAAGATTTATTAATTTTATTCATATTAATTTATTCAAATTCATAACAAAATTCCATCAAACTGAATTTAATCTTAAATAACATAAAAAAAAAATTAAATACTTTATATATAATATTAAATATTGTATTAACTTAATTTTGTTATACATTACAACATTTATTTTGATGGAATTTTGTTATGAAATTGTGTGTAAATCTTTAAATCAGGCAAAAATATATTTAAAGCGGATGTTCTTTGTGAATTTTTATTAGGTTGTGACACAGGTTATGGGAAGGTTATGGTTTTGAATTTTATATATATATATATATATATATATATATATATATATATATATATATATATATATATATATATAAAATTAACACACCCCCAACAGAACTGCCCTAAAATGTTAGGAGGTGGTTCCCGAAAAACAAATAACCAAACAGAAAACATAAACTTTTGTTTTGGGGACATAACATACATCTGTGTTTGCTGGGATGCCATAAACAATATATTGGCCTATATGATACTAATATAAAACAATAGCCTATAGCTGTGTCTCATGCATCTGTTTATGTACATTTACAGTAATTGTGACATAGGTGCTTAATTAAGGGGCATGACACAACCTTGATTCGAATGCTTTCTGACAGTAAACAACTGTTAGCTGCCATTAATGAAATGTGTCCCTCTGAGGAATGGCTGTCTAGATTGTTGTGGTAGCCTGCCTTCGTTATATACATGTCACAGAACTTTGAAAATCAATGACATTAATAATAAAGGAGGTCTTGGCCAGAAGGAAGAGCTCTGAGAAAGGGGGTGATCCTTTGTCAGTGAAGCTTTAGACGCTGAGATGTTGAACGGATGATGAATAGAACATGTAAAATGTCTGTTTGTTAAATGCAAACCTTTTTAGGGAAATCCAAATCAAACAGTTTCTGTGATTAATCAATGTATTAATGATAAAAGCTGTTGCGAGATCTGATGGCATTGCAACAATGGCTTTGACGCTGTGCTGTGGTTATGAAACCACACACATGCACAAACACATTTATTTTAAGCTGCACCTGACAATTACAATATGGGTATCAGTGAAGCTTTTAAATGGACATTTCACACTCAGTCAGAATCCATCTTCTTGAGTTAAAAGGTGGAATTGAACTGGAAGGTCAAGGAAAACACAGACCAGATCAGACCCTTTAATTGATATGGCTTCAAGGTCAAAGCTATGCTCAGTATAACAGTGAATATCACAAATAGAACGAAATGCACTTGTTAGATTAAAGGGTAAACAACGAACCAGCAAGTTATAAAACATGAGTAAATCAGACTAATTATGAGATACACCTTCAAGGTCAGAGCTGTTCTTACTGTAACCATCCATCTGTCTTTGTTTATATTGTTTAATGTTCAATGTAATGTACATTTGCCACAGTGCATTCTTACAGACCCACCACAATTATTATGGGGTTTTCTATATTTTTGGGCATGTGGACTTTTCATCATTATCGCCTGTACTGTCTCATGCATGTCTAAACTGTTGGAGAATTTAATTGACATTCATTGGCACCTCACATTTACTGGAAAAAACCCTTCTGTTTGCAAGTATGTTGTTTAGGCTGCCAGCCTCAGACAATCTATGAATCAGTAATGCTGGAGTCTCTCACTGTTTGTGTGCATGTGTGTGTAAACACACAATTTACCAGAAATGCAGTGTAATAGGCTTCGGATCACAGGGGTGACACATTCTACATCCATCTATCTGAATTCCAAGCACATGCCTTTGAGTGTTGAAATGAGAATGACAAAAATATCCCTGGATGGCAATGCCTCTCTTTCCCTTCACACGTCTTTTAATGTTAAACCAGATATGGTCTCCCATTCCCTTTAGTGCTATTCTTAGTTTCACTCTTTTTCTTTTCCGTATGTATGTGTGTGTTTCATTCCTCCAATATGTTTTTGTATCTATTGTCAAAATGCCCCTCCTCGTTTTTCTCTCGCTGATGTTTTTTGACCTTGCTATGGTCTACTCGGAGACCAAGAACCATATAGTGAAAGAGCGAGGGTGCGAAGGCGAGAGAGAGAGAGAGAGAGAGAGAGAGAGAGAGAGAGAGAGAGAGAGAGAGAGAGTAAGTGAAAAGATGATTGTAAATTGTTTTTTTTTGTATTTATTAGTGTCAATATTGTAGGAAATATAAATGTAATGATCAAATCACACTTTTTCAGATATAATCACACAGCACTTGCACATGCATAACATGGCATTGTACAGATGCTAGTTAAAGACATTATTTACTCACCCTCATGTCATTCCAAATCCATATTTCCTTATGCGGAACAAAACGTAAATATTTTCAATTATATTGCAATTGCTGATTTCTATAAAGTAGCAGTTGGTAGTGACTCATTCCAAAGCTTAACAAGCACATAAAAGTGTCATAAAACTTGTCTATTTGACTTTATATTCCAAGTCCTCTGAAGACATATGATCACTTTGTATGATAAATACTGTAGACTGAAAATTAAGAAGTTTTCAAGGTGAGATCAGGTTTCAGGCTTCTTTCTGATTGATTTTGCTATTCTGTATAACTCTTAATGCTACTGTACCTCACTGAACAGAAGACTATTTTAAACACAACACGCAAAAGCTTCTTCCAGTCCATTAATTTCATTGGACAAGTTGGATTTTATGTGGGCTGATATTTAGTATCATAGCAATGGGACTGTTTGTGTCTCACTGCTTGCTGCTTGTCAAACTTGCAACGGTTGATCTTGCTTTGGCTTTGTTTGGATCTACTTTTGTTTGCTGAAATAAATGTAGACTAACTAACGGTCCATATTGTGTCTGAAATGTAAGTTACTTGATATAAACTTCTTGTTAAAAGAACTGTAGTATAAAAGCAATATCACTATTGCAATCATGCTATTGAACTAAATTTTAGTCTTTAATTACCTGAGTGTCCTGATGCTGATATTCAGTACAACAGCAGTCCTACTCGTGAGATATTACGTGTGTACGCTGCAAAAAATCATCAGTATTATTTCTGAGTTTGTTGGATTTAATTGAACTAATTTCAATTATGTTAAAAACAATTTTTAAAAAAAGGCAACCAGCTTCAGAGCTCTTTTTAAAGGTGTCTCTTTTATTTCTCTTAAAATTATCTAATTATTTACTGATATACAGATGTGTATGACTTTCTTTCTTCTGCTGAACACAAAGATATTTTAGAAGAATAGCTCAGCTCTGTTGGTCTATACAATGCAAGTGAATGGTGACCAGAACTTTGAAAACATTTTTAAAAGTAATCCATTCAAATCCAGTGGTTAAATCCATGTCTTCTGAAGAGATATGATCAGTGTGGGTGAGAAACAGATCAATATTTAAGTAATTATTTTTGCTATAAATCTCTATTTTCACTTTCACTTTTACATTCTTCAATCTGCATGGATTACTTTTATGCTGCCTTTATTTGCATTTTGAAGCTTCAAAAGTTTGATACCCATTCTCTTGCATTGTATGGACCAACAGAAGTGAGATGTTCAGTAGGTAAAAAAGTCATACACATCTGGGATGGCATGAGGGTGAGTGAGTAAATGATGAGAGAATTTTCAGTCGGGAAGACATGCAGGCTTGAGTGAGGTTTAAGATGCCATTTATTTGATAAATGTAAAACAGAAAAGTAATGTCTCTCTTTGGCGTAGGCCCCGTCCAGCGGTCCAAGGGAGTTGTACTCGGAACCCTGCCGGAGTTAGGAGGCAGGGGCGAAGAGCCTACCCCCGTGCGGGACAGGGCTCAACTGGTGGTGGTGGGGTGGTGGAGGTTGCCATGTTAGCACACTGAAACAGCAATGTGATAGATTGTGAGCAGACTTATAAAGCAATGGCTTACATGCGATTGGCTAGGAATTACCCAGCTAATGGTGTTATGATGTACAGCTGCTAGTCTTCCCACTAGAACTACGCTGCGCTTACATTTCTTGAGTGAAGTATATCTTTATGGCCAAATTAGTTAAATTAAGTCCAGAAAACTCAGAAATAAGAGCGATGTCTACAGTTTAACTGAGCATAAATATAGTTTTTCCTCAGTGCTTAAAGTGGACAGAAAAAAGTGCAGGTACTCTTCTTGTTAGTATTACATTTTATTATCGAATTTAAAAGTTAGAATTATTTTCAAGGTCTGGCTATAAATTCCTTCTTAAGATCTGACTGAAGAACAACTATGAACTTACATCCTCAACTAACAAATAGGTTTTGATTAACTTTATACTTTAAAAATAAAAACATACGAAGTAGGGTTATTGTTTATGAAAAATGAGAACGAATAATTAGATCTGCTAAAGTCTGTATCTTTGTCAGTATCAACACACATAAGAGAACAAAGGCAATCTAATGTAGAACTGTCATTTTACACAAAATAATTTTAGCCTAAAACTGGAAAAGAGCATTATGTCTGTTTTTCCTTTTTTTTTTCTTCCTCCCATTCAATGAGGGCAAAATTTGCATTCCTTATCCTGCACACATTAATTGGCAGATACTTGAGCAGATAATAATCATTAGATACGGTGAACAAACTGATTTAATGATGTTCAGGATTTAGAACGACGTAGAACCAAACACTGTCAGGATTTAGGCAAGTTCAGTGAAAAATCGCATAATCACTACAGAAAGGAATGGAGAATAAAAGTAAATGTTCCTATGTATTTTCTTTGAAGGTTTCATCATCGTTTTGCCTCAATATGTGCTGACATCACCTCTGTAACAGCCTTTTTAAGTCTGTATATTTGACTGCACCCAACAGCTAAGCAATTTGCATAAATATATTTGAGTGAATTAGACGTGATAAAATGTGCTCACCCAAAAGTTGGTGAGTGTCATGTGTGAAACTGAACTATGTCCAGACAAGTTTAAACACACATGCTGCTCCGGAACTGGACCATAGTTCCCCGTCTGTCGCTCACTTCAACGTCGTGTCGAAGAAGCGACACTAGGGGTCTCTCTTGAGCGCCGAAAGATACCTCTGATCTATGAAAAAAGGCCAATGAGAGTTGGCGAACAGTATTTGCATACTCCGCCTCCGGATACGGATATAAAGGCGAGAGAAATACGCTCGTTCATTCAGTAATTTTCTTCGGAGCCGAAGGTCGTGTTTATGCTGACTGCTGCGTATTACACTGCTGATCCTGCTTCTGATCCTCTGACGCTCTGCTGCTGTTGGATTTACGGCGCACTACAGCGGCTGTTTTTCTCTTCTCTGCCGGCGTGCAGTTTGCCCCTGGGCGCTTCGACAGCGCAGAGTTTGAAAGAGTTTCTCAATATAAAGAGTTATATTTCTCATAAAGAGTTTATTTCTCTAAAAGAGCAATACATAGCGGTGTTGAACGCCCTTTTCAGGGCGCGTCTTTTTAAAGATGCCATTCAACCCCTGTGTAGTTCCTGGATGCGGTAGAGTGCTCTCCGCTTCTGACGGCCACAGGCGCTGTCTCGTGTGTCTGGGCGCCGATCACACCGAGGCTGCGTTTGTGGATGGCTCATGTTCTCACTTTCAGAACATGACCATGGTAACGTTGCAGTCGCGGCTTGCTTTCAATAGAAAGCACGCCACTCCAGCCGCCCCCCGTATCGCTCCTTCTTCCCACGGGATTGAGGACGATGCGGTTGGCGCTGGAGGCAATTTGGGGAGGGCAGCGGGTGCGCTTCCGCCGGGCACGTCCCCTCGGACCACCCGCCCCCCGACACGCTCGTTTACCTCCGTCCAGTCTCGAGGTAACGGCGACTCGCCTCCGGGCCGGTCTGCCTATCCTCTTGAGCCTGAAGCCGATGAGCTCGCCGCTCCATCGGAGAGCGCGGCGTCTGACGCTGACGATGTCTGACATGCTTGCCCGGGCCGCCGTCGGGGTGGGGTTGGACTGGAAATCTCCACCCTCCCCACACCCGTCACGGTTGGATGACTGGTTCCTGGGGTTTGGGCGCCGCTCACAGCCACGCCCCCCCCCGGTCCCGTTTTTCCCGGAAGTGCATGACGAGCTGACGTCGTCATGGAGAGCCCCGCTCTCCGTCCGTCAAAAGCCCTGCTCGTCCGCTCTCGCTACCCTCGACGGCGGAGAGGCCCACGGGTACATGGCGATTCCCCAGGTGGATAGGGCAGTTGCGCTCCATCTTTGTCCCGGTGATCCTACCACCTGGCGCGGGCGCCCTGTACCCCCTTCCAAGGCCTGTAGGACTTCATCCTCCCTCAACAACAAAGCCTACAGCGCCGCGGGACAGGCGCCTCCGCCCTGCACGCCATGGCCTCCTGCAAGTCCACCAGGCCAAGGCGCTCAGAGATCTGCACGAGGGTAGCCCTGATCCCGACGTGTTGCAGGAACTGCGCTCAGCGACCGACCTCGCCCTCAGGGCCACGAAGGTCACCGCGCAGGCACTCGGGCAGGCGATGGCCACCCTAGTGGTCCAGGAACGTCATCTGTGGCTCAACCTGGTCGAGATGCGTGAGGCCGACAAAGTTCGCTTCCTCGACGCCCCTGTCTCCCAGCTTGGCCTCTTCGGCGACACCGTCGAGGACTTTGCCCAGCAGTTCTCCGCGGTGAAAAGACAGACGGAGGCCATCTCACACATCCTGCCTCGCCGCAAACCTGCCGCCAGGGCCACTGCCCCGTCTGCTCGCCGAGGGCGTCCTCCTGCGGCTAAGAAATCTGCTCCGCCTCAACTCCGATGGGGTTGCGGTACCCACATTCTCAGTAAAAGAGCTATTTCCTGTGTCTCTGGGTCACCTGGCCCGCAAATGCCGTTCTCACGGCACTTTGCCCTTAGATCCCGACAGTCCTGGCCTCCTGGACACGGACCACCCGTCTTCAGCCCCACGACTGTCCCCCGGCCGGCCGGTTCCGACGAGTCTAGAGGACGCCTACCCAGGACCTCCTCCTCAGTCGCTAACCCGCCCCCTGCCGGGTGTGCGGAGCAAGGTAAGTGCTTTGAGTCTTTTCTCAGCACCTCAGCCGCGGGTCGCCCCGTCGCCGCCCAACGCTGCCCTACCTGCTCCGCCCCGCTGCGAAGCCCCGCCGGGTACGTCAAATTAATCGTCCCTTTAGTGCCCCTAGCGCAGAGGTTGGACGCGTGGCTTTCACTTCCCAACCCGTCTCGCTGGCTGGCACGGACCATCCGACTCGGTTACGCAATTCAGTTTGCCAGGCCCCCGCCCCCCTTCATGGGCGTCCGCTTCTCCGCAGTACACGGCGAACACGCCCACTCCCTGCGCGCGGAAATCGCGACTCTTCTGGCCAAAGACGCGATAGAGCCTGTCCCTCCAACCGAGATGAAGAAGGGTTTGTACAGCCCCTACTTCATCGTACCCAAGAAAAGCGGCGGCTTACGACCAATCTTGGACCTGTGAGTTCTCAACCGAGCGTTGCACAAACTCCCGTTCAAAATGCTCACGCAGAAGCATATTTTAACCTGCGTCCGGCATCTAGATTGGTTCGCAGCGGTAGACCTGAAGGACGCGTACTTCCACGTCTCTATCCTGCCCCGACACCGCCCCTACCTGCGGTTTGCGTTCGAGGGCCAGGCGTATCAGTACAAAGTCCTCCCCTTCGGCCTGTCTCTGTCCCCTCGCGTCTTCACGAAAGTCGTAGAGGCAGCTCTTGCCCCGCTCCGAGAAGCCGGCATCCGCATACTCAACTACCTCGACGACTGGCTCATCCTAGCCCACTCGCGAGAGTTACTATGCGCTCACAGAGACCAGGTGCTCAGGCACCTCAGCCGTCTGGGGCTTCAGGTCAACTGGGAAAAGAGCAAGCTCACTCCAGTTCAGAGCGTCTCTTTTCTCGGGATGGAGTTAGACTCGGTCTCAATGTCCGCACGTCTCACAAAGGACCGTGCTCAGTCAGTGTTGAACTGCCTCGCCGCCCTCAGGCCGGGCACAGCGGTCCCCTTAAAACTTTTCCAGAGGCTCCTGGGGCATATGGCATCCGCCGCGGCGGTCGCGCCGCTGGGCTTGATGCATATGAGACCGCTCCAACACTGGCTTCGGACCCGAGTCCCGAGACGAGCATGGCGCCGTGGCACGCACCGGGTAACAATCACCCCCGCCTGCCGACAAACATTCAACCCCTGGACAGACCTCTGTTTCTTACGGGCTGGAGTACCCCTACAGCAGGTGTCCAGACGCGTCCTGGTCACGACCGACGCCTCCAGATTGGGTTGGGGCGCCGTTTGCAACGGGCACGCAGCCTCAGGCCGTTGGAAAGGGGCCCAGCTGCGTTGGCACATCAACTGCCTCGAGTTGTTGACCGTCCTCTTTTCCCTGCGGAGGTTTCTCCCGTTAATCCAGGACGAACATGTCCTAGTCAGGTCGGACAGCACCACTGCGGTCGCGTACATAAATCGCCAAGGCGGCGTACGCTCCCGTCACATGTCACAACTCGCCCGTTGTCTCCTCCTTTGGAGCCAGCACCGACTCAAGTCGCTGCGTGCCACTCACATCCCCGGCAACCTCAATGTGGTAGCGGACGCGCTGTCACGACAACGCTTGCCTGGCGGAGAGTGGAGGCTTCACCCCCACTCGGTTCAGCTGATTTGGGAACGGTTCGGCAAGGCCCAGGTAGACCTGTTTGCCTCCCGAGAGACCTCCCACTGCCCGCTCTGGTACGCCCGTTCAGAGGCTCCCCTCGGGGCAGATGCACTGGCACACAGCTGGCCGGTGGGGCTGCGCAAGTACGCATTCCCCCCAGTGAGCCTTCTTGCACAGGTGCTGTGCAAGGTCAGGGAGGACGAGGAGCGAGTCACTCTCGTGGCTCCCTACTGGCCCACCCGGGCCTGGTTCTCGGACCTCGTACTCCTCGCGACAGCCCCTCCCTGGCGAATTCCTCTGAGGAAGGACCTTCTTTCTCAGGGACGGGGCACGCTCTGGCATCCGCACCCAGACCTCTGGAATCTCCATGTCTGGTCCCTGGACGGGACGCGGAAGATCTAGCTGGCCTACCACCCACGGTCGTAGCCACGATCAACCAAGCCAGAGCCCCTTCTACCAGGCAACTCTACGCCCTAAAGTGGCGTCTGTTCGTCAATTGGTGTTCTTCTCGGGCAGAAGACCCACAGAGGTGCGCAGTTAGGTCAGTGCTCCTGTTTCTACAGGAGAGGTTGGAGGGGAGGCTGTCCCCGTCCACCTTAAAGGTGTATGTTGCTGCTATCGCAGCTCACCACGACCCAGTAGACGGCAAGTCTCTGGGCAAGCACGACTTAATCGTCAGGTTCCTAAGAGGTGCCCGGAGGTTAAATCCCTCCCGGCCAAACCTGTTCCCCTCCTGGGATCTCTCGGTGGTCCTTGCCGGTCTTCAGAGATCCCCTTTCGAGCCACTAGAATCAGCCGGACTCAGGGCCCTCTCTCTAAAGACGGCCCTGCTGATCGCGCTCGCCTCCATCAAGAGGGTCGGGGACCTGCAAGCGTTCTCTACTAACGACACTTGCCTGGAGTTCGGTCCGGCAGACACTCATGTGATCCTAAGACCTCGACCGGGCTATGTGCCCAAGGTTCCTACCACGCCCTTTAGAGATCAGGTAGTGAACCTACAAGCGCTGCCCCGGGAGGAGGCAGACCCGGCCCTCTCACTATTGTGTCCAGTACGTGCTTTGCGTGCCTACCTGGAACGCACCCAGAGCTTCAGGCGCTCTGAGCAGCTCTTTGTCTGCTTTGGAGGACAGCAGAAAGGGAACGCTGTCTCCAAACAGAGGTTGTCTCACTGGGTGGTGGAGGCCATTCAGTTGACCTACCACACCCAGGCCGTGCCGCCCCCCTTACGGGTGCGGGCCCACTCCACTAGGAGCGTGGCATCCTCATGGGCACTGGCAAGGGGCACCTCCCTAGCAGACATTTGCAGAGCTGCGGGCTGGGCAGCACCTAACACCTTCACGAGATTCTACAATCTCAGGGTTGAGTCAGTTTCGTCCCGTGTTCTCTCAGGTCCGAGCCCGTAGAACTCGGTACACGTCGACGATCTGACCGGGTGATCCGCTTGTTCCAGCGCCGTTTCCCTCTACCGAGGCAAAACAGTGCGCTTTTTGTCCCAGAGGACCCAGGTCCCTGGTTGATTCCTCCCTAGCACTTCGGACCCTCAGCAGTTCATCGGAGGAACGTGCTGGTCCAGTCCACTACGGGTACCTCCGGCTACCCCTACTGGAATAAGTGCTCCACAGATCAGGCCTCCTACGGGACTCCTCCTGTGTGTATTTCCGCGGTACGGTCACCTTACGAGCTGACCCGCGTCTCCCTTAGGCAGCCCTTCGCTGCCCTCCGGTCGCCGTGTTGTAGCAACTCCCCCCTCCTCGAGGCTGGATCTACCACCGCGCCATTTCCTCCCACATGCCCAAAGTGGCCATGTGGTGTATTTTGCCACCTATACCTCCCCTGCTGGGCGGGAGTGGCCTCCGCAGGGTCTTTTCCCCCTAACAGAATAGGACTTCGGAATAAGACCCCCTTCCCTCGATGCGGTAAGGGCCCCGGCTGCTCTTGCTCTATGCCGAGAAAACATAGAGAGAAAAGAGGCCCAGCCAGGCTTGGCCCGTTCCCTAGTTGGGAGCGTCACCTTGTTCCCCCCTAGGGTAACCAAAAGGGTGCTGACGCTTTTTCGGGGCATTGGGGAAGAGTACGTGCAGCCTGAACACAGTTGGTCGCTTGTGCACGTGCAAAATACCTGCCCGCTTCTGTGTCAGCAGTACACGTACACGGCTCAGCGCATGGCGAGTTTTGAAGTGGACCCCTAGTGTCGCTTCTTCGACACGACGTCGAAGTGAGCGACAGACGGGGAACGTCTCGGTTACGTATGTAACCTCCGTTCCCTGATGGAGGGAACGAGACGTCGTGTCTTCCCGGCCACGTCGCTGAGCCGAGCCGCTGAGATGCCCGGAACACTCCCGGCTCCTCAGAAAAATCCTGAATGAACGAGCGTATTTCTCTCGCCTTTATATCCGTATCCGGAGGCGGAGTATGCAAATACTGTTCGCCAACTCTCATTGGCCTTTTTTCATAGATCAGAGGTATCTTTCGGCGCTCAAGAGAGACCCCTAGTGTCGCTTCTTCGACACGACGTCTCGTTCCCTCCATCAGGGAACGGAGGTTACATACGTAACCGAGACGATAGCTTGACATGTGCCGATGCGTTGCATGTGTTGAGTGTTGTTAAACTCACCGCTGAGTTTTGCTCAGAGAGCGTTCGGATGTTTACGGCAATTTTTTTCAAAATCATTTGGATGGTCAGATAAAAGTGTTTGGAGGGCCACATCAAATCACTGGTTTGCATTAAATAAATACATTACACAGTACCGGGAGACTCTGAGAAGTGGTGGTCCACAAGAAAACTGCCGGTACTCTGTAGAGTAAATTATAGAAGTGCAGGTACTGCGGACTGCTGCGTACCGCCCCACTTCAAGCACTGGTTTTCCTGGTTCAGAAAATTGGGTGTTTGGAACAAGATATTCTTCGTTAATATTTGTTTCTCCTTTCTCGTGTCTGTTTTTATGCCAAGCTTTCTCTGCTTGAGAGATTCCTTAAATTAACTCTCTTTTGCTGAGCTGTATCCTGTTTCAGTAATGCATTCTAGAGGTAAGGCCTTAATCAGTTGAATTATTTTGCCTACACACATTTTGTTTATGTACAGGTGTAAAAAGGTGTACGATTGAGAACTGTGAAATAAATTGCGTGATCCTGTTGCATTGCGTGTGCTTGCGTGCGTGTGGAACTTGTGTGTGTTGACAGGATGAGAGTTGACAGTTAAATGTGGGTTGAGCTCTGAAGTTCAAAAGAGAGCTTGAATAAGGGATGGAGGGAAAGATAAAATTACTGTAAAGTATCAGAGGAAGAGAGGCAGTAAAGGGCATCTATTTTTCTCAAGATGAATCATCGTGGGGAAAATAAAGATGGATGGAGTGTGACAGATACACAGATGTGTGTGTGTGTGTGTGTGTGTGTGTGTGTGTATGTGGTTTACGAGGACAATTTTTTAGGTTACAAACTGGTAATTACAAGGGTATTATGCTATAAATGTGGTTTATGAGGACATTTCTAGTGTCCCCATAATTTAAATAACTTAAAAAAAAACAATTAAACTGTGTAAAATTGCAGAAAGTTTTTTGTGTTAGGTTTAGGGGATATAATCTATAGTTTGTACAGTATAAATATCATTATGTCTATGGAAAGTCTTCATAAGGATAGCCACACCAACGCACGTGCGTGCGTGTGTGTGTGTGTGTCTGTGTGTGTGTGTGTGTGTGTGTGTGTGTGTGTGTGTGGTATTTTTAGCTGTCTGTATAAATGATTGTTTGGATTAGAGATCGGGCCTCCAGCTGTGAGAATGGTAATATGCATGTATGAATGAGACCCACTCTCCTCCCAATCTCTTAAAAACTTACACACACACACACACACACACACACACACACACACACACACACACTTTCTATTGTTAAATTATATTATAATTAATTTATCATCTGCCCCTATACGGCAACAGGAGACCCCAGACTGACCCAATTCCCTATGTACAGTAATTTCAAGAAAAAGGCCTACATAACATTTAGGATGTCTAAACGCTCAAGAACTAATATGTTTACCCTGTTTACTGAGGGAAAATGTGGGATCTTTTATACTATTTTGTTATGGTTTCTCCAAAATGTGAGACCTGAGCACATCTTGTCCCCAGTTTTTCCTTGCTATGTTTGCTACCCAATTTCGCTGACTGACCTAGATTTAGCTGTATTTATTAATCAGAGAAAGTCCAGTGCGTTATGTGTACTATCCGGGCAAACGGTCTTTGAATGAATTGGAGGTTTCAGGATACATTTTTGAATACTTTGAATGCCTCTAAATGCAAACTAACAAGCCGCAATGACTTTGGATGTCTGGAAACCTCATTCTGCACTAAAGAATATTAATTAATTTACATTTTGATAAGTGTCCTAGTTATGTTTATGTGCGTCTTGGTTCTCATACATTTCCGGAATAATAGATGAAAAGGCTTCATGCCTCGCAACAGTTTTAGCTTTGACTACTGTATATTCACAATATATTTTCCAAAATGGTTATAAGGTACCTCTTATACCTTGTTGCTTAAATTTGTATAGATACTTTCACATTACAAAACGATACTTTCAGTCAAACATCTGAGAATTTGCAAAGTGTCTAGAGTTTGATAATCACGTTATCTATTATTTCGCACATACTGATAACACTGTGAATTCGGTGACAAGAGGTCGAAAGTTCTGCTACTGAAATCGTTCTGTGCTTCCTGAAATTCTAACCACTGCCCCTAGTGGATGAAGCTGGAAGAGTTTTTGAGGTGAAATGTCCACTGGGTGCCGCAAGAAATTTGTTATATTCTTACTCACTAACCCATACTCCAACCCTAAACCTAGCCGTCAGTGGAGTAAAATTTTAATTTCATTAATTTTTTATGTGAACGTGATTACTTCCAGGATCCAGAGGACCAGAACTCATGTAGTGAAGTAGCACCACAGGGAAAAATGTATGATGCGGGATGGTTCTTGTCAGTAATTGTGCAGTATGGTGTCGATCATTCATTAGCGGCATTTTGATTTTCTGTGCAATGATATTGCTTTCACAATGCAAAGTCTGACAAATTAAAATATATTTGTAGTTTGTCTTTGTTTTTGGGCTGTGGTTTTGAATAAACCATATGTTTTTACCTGTTTATCCCCAAATCACAATCATTTCCCTTTGAAAATTTGCAGTATTTTAGGTACCTTGTGTATTACGCAGTCAGGCAGGCACAGTAGCTGAATTATATTTTTCCCTAATTCTGTTAATACAGTTTATGTATTTTTCTGTGTCTGTTATTCTCTCTCTCTCTCTCTCTCTCTCTCTCTCTCTCTTTCTCTCTCTCTCTCTCTCTCTCTCTCTCTCTCTGTATCTACAGTATCTCAAGCTCTCTTTCCCTTCTTCTTTGTTTACAGTTGCTGTGAGAGTGTATAGATCTGAAGAGCCAGTCTACACAATGTGTTCAGTAAACTGTTATGACAAATGAATGGAAAATGTTGGCTGGATGGCTTATTTTTATTAATGGGAATGCTTTCTTTCTCAATCTGTCTCACTCACACACACACACACACACACACACACGCAAATTCACACATACACAGATTCACCACCCTGTGACATTCACAACACATATGGTTGTGCTTGAATGAGCAAAACTAAAAACATAGCCACGGGCGGCAATATTCTTTCATAAAGTTCATTGTAAAAAAAGGAAGAAAATTATCACAATTTCCAATTTTGGCAGAACAGGTTACAGCTGGTGACATTTAACTTTCTTGGTCATACACTTGAACATCTTCTAATTCAGAAGATTTATTATAGAAGTCAATTAATCAATACTGGCCATGCCTGAAAATTTGAAATTTGAAATCGGAAAATGAGCTGTGGCGTTGTGGTTAGCGTTGACATCCTAAACAGTGCTGCTAATATGGGAGACTCAGTTTTGAGTCCAACTCAGGCCATGTACCTGTCCAGCTTCCTGTCCTCTATCAAATATGTCAGTCAATAATGAATAAGTAGGAAAAAAAAGGTGGATTCTTTAAATTGAAAACAATGTGACCATTAGCCTATGGAATCACTCAGGGAATTTTGACTGGCAATATGGTTCAATACAAGCATACAAGCATAAATGTAAATGTTCTTATTTGGGGCCGTTTACTTCGAACAAGTTTTTGAATTTGTTAACGCTGTTTTTTCATTGTTTTCCTATGAAAACAACCTAGACGGACAGCTTTCACCATTTTATAGATGTCGTGTCAAGTTAAAAATAACTTTTATAACTAACTTTTAAAAACAGGTCTCAAGATACCTGCATTCTGTTCTATTCGTGGCACAAAGTCTAGCTTTTCAGAACAATGACCCGTTCTAAATGAAGGCCCCCCCAACAGCTTAATTGGGATGTTTGAATGTTTGAGCTTTGGGATAATTTCACAGATTTTTGAAAGTTTTTTCACTGAATTACACAAGATTTGTGTCTCTGCACTTACAGTTTCAGATGCACAGGCACTTTTAGGGAAGGAGATCTTTAATTATACGAAAATCTAAACAAAGATAAGGGCGTTCCACCACCTTCTGTGTTTGGACCACTAACAAGTAATATTTCCTGAGTCCATGTGTTTGTATTATCTTAAATCAGGCCCACACACCTGCAGAATGAAATATTTTGATGGAGATGTGATGTAAAATATTCATATAATGCTGGTCAATGGGGTCCAAAACTTCCAAGCTCCATAAAGGACATAAAGGCATTATGTCATATGACTCGAGTGGTTTAATCCATGACTTTAGAAGCGTGTACAGCGCTGAGGTCCTGAGTTTGATCCCTAGGGAACAAACAAACAGCTAAAATGTGTTAAGTGTTTAATTTGTATTAAACTAAATGTTAAGCATCTGCCAAATGAATAAAGGCAATGAGCAAGCTCAAATAAAGAGATACTTTATAAAATGGAAAAAAAAAAAAAAAAAAAAAAAAAACCACACACACAATTCATGTACATTATGATGCTGTAAACAGGTAAATATTGTCCACAAAAAACTTGGTTAGTTATGCATGTAGAATCAGCAGACAATAAAGGAGTTTTATAAAAAAAAAAAAAAAAAAAAAAATATGAGTAATGGATTTAACAAATTTCTAAGCTCACCATGTGTACTGTGGTGCCAAAATAGACAAACATTTGACTCATTTTAATTAAAGTAATAATACAAAAAGACTCCAATAATACATATAAAATATTTTATTTGTTTACACTCTTAGAATAGAATATATATATATATATATATATATATATATATATATATATATATATATATATATATATATATATATATATATATATATATATAATTTATTTATTTATTTATTTATTTATTTATTTTTTGTCCTAACTTTGCAAGCATGTAATTCTGGTTCTGTTCACTCATCTCCCTGCAAGAATTCTTATTTATTCAACTAGATAGCAAAGATATTGTATCTCTTATCCCTGTTCTCATTAATACAATTAAAGTCTAGTGCGATGTGCATAATTATTTCAATCAGTCAAATACTTTATCATGTTTTACATCAATATGGGGAAATGAGAGTTTCAAATCAGCCAGATCAGACTCAGGATTTGAGCTATGGTATAATAGAGGGTATTAGAGGGTATAAAATAAAGATTTTTATAAAGGAAATGACTTAATGTCCTTTGCAGAGATTGCAGAACAGTGTGATATTCCCAAAAAACATTTCTCTAAATTCATTCAATTTAGGAGCTATGTTTCTTCTTACCAACGTACAAAGCTTACAAAACCCATTAAGACTCCTATTGAAATTCAAAAGTTCAAAGTCACCCATATCTAAAGCTTAGTATCGATGTTTTATAAATTGTTAGAGTCATACTCTAAAGAATCATCACAATCCAAACTGATCTCCTGGAGAGATTTAAAAATGAACATTTCCTTAGATACATGGGAAAAAGTATGTATGAAAGCTCAATCGCAAACAATTAACAGTAATCTCAAATTAATACAGTATACGAATGGTTTATGAGAATGTATTTTACTCCAGTTAGGTTAAACACAATTTGTCAGAACACTCCAGACACATGCACCAAATGCTCAGCTGATAAAGGCACACTTTTGCACTGCATGTGGAATTGTCCTAAGCGTCAGGAGTTTTCAAAAGAGGGACTTTTACTAATTTTTTAGATGGTATCTGTTAATCTCCCAATGAAACCCGAAATGTTAATTTTTATTGTTTACGGTAGCAGCACTCGTAATCTCATTGACATGTGTATAGTTCAAGCAAAGCATCTAATCGGAAGAAAGTGGAAAGGCCATCTATCGTACAGTAGATCAATAATATGTCCTTTTGTTTGTCGATGGAAAAGATTAAAGGTAAAGGTAAACTGTCCTTTTTTGAGAATATTTGGAAACCCTTTATATCCTTCTTTATATCCTTTATTTCAAACTCGGATTTTAGTCATAGTTAGTTATATCATGATTTGCTACTCTTTTTTGCATGACTGTTTCCAACTCTTGTCAATGTGTAGCTATCTGAATTGACCTGTGCATTTTATTATTTATTTTTTTTATTTTCTCAGTGTGTTTTGCTAGTTATTGTTTTTCCTTTATTATTATAAGTATTACTATTATGTAAAATAGATATAACTACTTTTAATTTATAACATTGTTGTAATACACTGGCCTAATTTGTTACATCTCAATAAAGAAATTGTACAAAAAAAAAAAAAAAAAAAAAAAAAATAGAGATAGCAGAAAGTACTAGAATTAGTTTTCCTCTGTCAATTTCCATCACAAAAAAGCAGATCTGAATGTATGTGGCGCTCTAACACATTTAAGCCCTCACAGATGTGTCCGTCCATAGACATTCAGTCTAATTTTCAGTTCATGCAACACCCCCATTGTTTCCTTGAATATCTCGGACTCTGAGTGGGATAGAAGCTCAATCTAGGTGCCATTAGAAACCTGAGATCCTCCCCTCTGATGTATAACATTTGTATCATCAATAGTATATAACATATGTTTCCGATGATTTCTTTAGCATTCTTTTCCTGCTGGACAGCATATTGTGTTCTGGACATCTAAGATATAACACTGCAAGCAAGCTCACAGAGAAGTAAACAATTGCTAATTTTTTAGAAAACTGCATAAGGTAAAATCAGATGTAAAGTTTTTAGCTATTTTGGGCTTACAGCAGCAGTGATCGGCACATAAAAGAGACGTTTGTATTTGATGTCTTACAGAAATCATATTTCACGTTGTTATTCTTTTGAAAATCTTTCTAACTCTGTTATTAGGGCAACAAAATAATCAACACAGTCACATTCCTGAGAATGAGAGCTTTCATTTGATATATGATTTGTCTGTTTAAATAAATAAACAAATATATATGTATGTATGTATATATTTATTTAAATAGTGCTATTCGAAAAACATAATGATACTTCTTTTATATTCATATAAATATTGGGGGCACGCTTATTTGTGACACAAAAGTTTTCAGATCTTATTTTGTTATTTTATGGAACATAAATTATGATTATCTTTAACATTTTAAGTGGGTGGGTTTGAAGAGTTGAAGCGGTTTTAATGAAGACAAGAACACATTAAAAGATTTGAGTGAATCTAGCTCTGCTTACTTGCAAGGTCACAGAATGAGTATATAATGTGACATATTTTTTTTATATTGCCTAGAGAGAGATATGGCTTTGAAAACTAATCTTAATATTTCACATTCAGTGTATGTGTGACTTTGTCCTGGAATGTTTGATGATTCTTGCATAAGCAATTTAGCTTTTCTTGTCCGCATGTTAATGCGTAGGTGTATGTATTTACATCACATAAATCTCAGCTCCTTTGTTTTGGTTAAAAAATTTAGGTCGCATGTTGTTGCATGTGTGTTAAATGTCCTGGTCTTACGTCAAGAATGACTGTGTGTTTACTCTCCTTTCTCCCCCCTTGGTTAATGCTACAGCTTCTGTTCTCCATCTTTCTCCCTCTCTTCCCTCTATCGCCTTTAAAGGTTGTCACTGTTAGGTGAGGAGGTGGGGGGGGGGGGGGGTTGGTTTTTCTACGTCTCAAGCATGTGGCCGGGATTTGTTCTGTTCGGCTGTGACACTGGAGAAATGCCATTGTCACGTGACCTCTTTTTAACACACTGTTGCTCTTTCTTGCCACTATAAAACAAGTTCACAGCCTGTATGTCTTTGAATAACAATGGGTACACAGATTAATCAAGGTTTTCTGGTAATGGAACCATCTCCTGAAGAACTTGATTGCCTGGATGACCATTTTATTGTGAGGGACTGATGTTTTGCATTTGGGGGTGGGGGGTGGGGGGGTCGTTATTCCTTTAATGTTTAACATTTTCTGATGTTTTGATATTTTCTTTCTCTATTGCCTTTTGTTGCAACAGAATCGAGAGTTGAGACCAGAGGAGATCGATGGTAAGTTTTCTGCTCTGTGCATTTTCAGTAGCACCCCTTATTATGAGATGACTCAATGTGCGTAGCTTGAAGAATTTAATTGAGCTATTTTAACTCTTTTAAACCTGCATAAATTAAATTACTACCATTGTTTTCTATGATAGCCATTTTTTAAATTCCATTCTTTTTTGTAACTGGCATGAATTTTACTAGAATTGTGCTATTTCTTTTCTAAGCGATCAGACTTGCAATTTTCAGATGATAAAAGGGCCGGAAAAATCCCATAGACTTATGTTAAACATGGTACTCGAGTTTTCTTAAAACTCATAGTGCAATTTTTCCTGTTTTTTACTACTATGCATTAAAATGCAGGTCATGTGTTTTGTTTGTCTTGATGACTGAAGAGTTGCGAGACGCTTTTAAGGAGTTTGATAAAGATAAAGATGGATTTATCGGTTGTAAGGACCTGGGGAACTGCATGAGAACCATGGGCTACATGCCCACTGAGATGGAACTAATCGAACTGAGCCAACAAATCAACATGAATTGTAAGTTTCTGCGTGTGCACAATTCGTATGTATATAACAAGCCATGTCTTTTCTTTATGAAATATTACTTACAATCTCTATTTTACTATCAGTAGGTGGCCATGTGGATTTTGAGGACTTTGTAGGGTTGATGGGACCTAAACTGCTTGCTGAGACAGCAGACATGATTGGCATAAAAGAGCTCAGAAATGCCTTTAAAGAGGTTAGTTGAGAGGGAGAAAGAATACAATTATTTCCATGCAAGCACATAAATGCAGTGGGGACCAAACGTCTGAGACCACATTGAAAATCTGGAATTGAACATCTAATTTAAACCTGGAAATCAAAGAAACATTAAATTTAAAATGAATATGAAATGATAAGATATTTAAGATTCTGCACTAAGATCACTTATTAGTCAAATAAGCAAATTTGTGAAACTGACCATATTAAGTACTTTGTACAAAGCACACATTCCTTTGCTGCCACTGAAGCACACAAGTTGTTCTTGGAACATACTCAGATCATGCTGGGAAAACATGGATCATCAGGTTTCGCACAAACTCTACAATTTCAAACAACACTTGAGTGCATGGTGTCATTAACAAAAGGTGTCCTATCAAATGTTAACGAAATCTAACATTTATTTGAATTGTTCAACAATTCAACTTTCTCTCAAATTGGCAGTCTGATAATATAATTAATTCTAAAAAATATTAGATTATATCTGCATACTAAATTCTATATTATATTTGTCAAAGATTGCAGAGAAAGGCAGAGGCTCAGGACCCAAATGCAGAGTTAAAAATTAAGGAATATATTAATACCAACAAAAGGGCAAAAATCAAACCAGAACTCCCACAAATGGGGAAAAAAACAAACATAAACTACCCCGTAGGGGAAAAAGGTATTCAGGCTGGGGCATAACTGGAACGACCGGACTGGAAACGGGAACAGGGAATAACAAAACCACGAACCAACACATCGAACAACAGACAGACTGGTAACATAAGCACACAAGCGATCTGACACTGGACAGCACACATGAGGAGTTTGACTAAAATAGACAGAGAAATCAACAGGTTAACAAGACAGGGCAGGTGTGACTAATAAATTATAATGGGCAAACAAGGAGGTGAAGTTTGATGTAAGACAGAGAGACACGAAGCGATACAGAAACAAAACAAAGCCACTTGCTCTCACAAGATAACAAAACACACGAATAGCATGAGCGCGCATTGCCAAGACAATAAGGCAATATACGCTCATGCCAACCAACAAACGAGACAAGACAATGCGTAGCAACACCAAACAAAGCGATGCCACGCATTACATGCATACATCACAAGGCAAACACCACGATGCACTCAACAGGCGACAAAAATAAGACACACACACCCGATACCTTAGACAGAAGTGACCGAACCTCAGCACAACATGAAGACAGCTTGCGACACGGGCACGCAAAGCGAGTGCAAGGCGCATCTGCGGTCGTGTGAGACAGACATATATTATTGATGCAAGTGCATGATACCAAGATGATACAAGACATGGAACATGAGTGTCCGGATCCCGACACCAAAACCGAACCAGACAGAAGGGTCAGGATTCAGACGCCATGCTCCAGACATGAAACAAGACAGACCAAAGAGCGCACAGTGGGAAAACACAAGACAGTCATGGGACGATGATGCCACGGTCCTATCAGACAAAAACCCTGACTGACAGAGTCACAGGACCATGACAGTATTAATTCATAATAATTATAATAATTACAATAATTTTATTATTCTATAATATGTTATTAGATATATTTTTTTATATATTAATAACCATGTATATTATTATTATTATTATTAATGTATGAAAAATTAATTCGAAAAATTCCAAATAGAAGCATTTTTTCTTTTGGACCCCAAGCGGTGTCAGATGTATCCAATTCCAAAGTAATTAGTTACTGTAATCAAATTACTTTTTAGTCAATAAGTATCTTAACACATTACATTTTAAATTCTAGTAATCAGATTAGAGTTACTGACTTTCAATTAAAGTAATACATATTTAGTACATTACTTCCGCTAAAGTCATTTGTATACTATTGTTGTTTAAAATATGAATTTATATGTACTCTACGTCTGTTAGTGCTTCTGTGACAGCTGAAGTGTGTGCGACAATGTATGAGGAGGAAATATAGACATTTTGAATGAGCGGAAAACCAGAAACGTTTCTCGGAAAAGTCATTTAAAAAGTAACTTATAAGAAAAATAATTAATAACGTGATTCGTTTTTTGATGATGTAATCAGTAAAATAATCTGACTACATTTTAGAGAAGTAAATAGTCATTTGTATTGGATTACTTATTTTGAGTAATTTATCCAACACTGACCCCAGGGTATACAGAGATAAACATATCTGTTTTATTTGTGTCTCTGTCAGTTTGATACAAATGGAGATGGGGAAATAAGCACAGGAGAGCTGAAAGAAGCTATGAGGAAGCTGTTGGGACAACAGGTGAGTGTTTTTGGTGCACCTGTGTGGATATTCTCAAATCATCTGTCTTTAACACATTATTGTATTTGTTAGGTTGGTCATCGAGACTTAGAGGACATACTGAGAGACATTGACCTGAATGGAGATGGCCGAGTAGACTTTGAAGGTAAGAATCACAATAACACCATGTATTAGGGCTGTCAATTTTTTTTATTAAAAATAAAGCGTTAAAAAAATTAACACAATTAATCTCAATGCCCCTGGACTGTAAAATGGAAGATTCCTGAGAAATGCCAGCTTGTAATACCACCTGTTTACTCCAGAGGGCAGTAAGTGAATGTAAAGGTAGTTCAATGGAAAGGAGGAGGCGAGAACCGGCTTGACAATATAAATAATATTTTAAAGATAAACTTAAAAGACAAAACACACACATGACGGACATGATCTCTCTCTCTCTCTTCGCACCACTGTCTGACATCGGCCTTTATCCCTCTCGGAGGCTTGATTAGCCTGATACGGGACCGAGTGTGTATCATCATGACTTGGCCCCGCCCTCCACCCTGTCACAGTGAAACTTCAGCCGTGTGGGCAATGCGCAGTTAATATAGTGAAGAAAACAACCCTTCAGCAGAGCACAACACAAACATGCGTTACGTTCTTGTATTCAAAACACTTGGAGCGCAAATTCGAACTAAGGGATCTCAAGAAGTATTAAACTATATTTACCTTGACACAGTGACCTAAAACATTTATGTTTATGACGCAACACACCCGAGACGTCTGACGCAGGTGTAAATTGACGGGTCCTTAAACAAGCCCTCATAATAAATCTCCAACTGATTGACAAATTCACTTGTGAAATGGATTGCTGTGAACTGTGTGCCAATGATTGACTTATGATCAATAATATGGTAGTAAACAATACATTGCATTATAAAGCCGCTTTTTGTATTGTCTTATCAATGATTAACTCTTCTGCCACAAGAATGTAATGCATTTTAATTATCTGAATATTGTTTATTTATATATATATATATATATATATATATATATGTGTATATCAAATTTTTTTAATAGTTAAAGATAACTATGTATAATTATATATTGATATAAAAATGTATAATCATTATATATTGAGTTATATGAGGGGCTTTCTCAGCATAAATTTGTATATATTATAGCAACAATTTATGTGATATGATGTTCAAGTTTAAAGTTCAAGTCTGTATTTTTTTATCTCTGTCCTTTTTAGAGTTTGTGCGTATGGTCTCCCGTTGAAAGATGTTTTTTATATGGTGTCTCCAATACAAGAAAATGAGATGCTGTACTGCTTCCTGCTGGTCAAAGCAGACAAGAGTATTAGACTACTGCAAGAAAAGCCTTGCTGAGCCAGTGTTTAACAGTTTAAAAACTGACAACTGGACTTTTTAGGACTTTTTAAACTGATGACCACTCATGCACGTACACATAAATAAGAATACACATATACTGTAGCCAAGTGTCTCTGCACTTTCAACCATGCAAGACCAAACAATATATGTTTTTTACATGCATATTTGAATGAGGGTACCAATTTTTAATGATGGCAATATTACATTATGTGCTGTCCCTGTGTGTCTCTGTATGATAAACTAGGTGAAGAATATGACGTCTGAGTGTTTTTAAAGCCCCACTCTTTATTTTTTCTTTGTGTGTGTGTGTGTGAGTGAGTGAGTGAGTGTGTGTGTGTGTGAGTGAGTGAGTGTGTGTGTGTGTGTGTGTGTGTGTGTGTACAGTTGGCATGTTGAATGCATTGACTTTGTGATAATATGTTATACACAACATGAGTTATGGTCAACTACTCCACTGTGAGACAAAAATTCCAGTTTTGACTATATATGTATTATTTGACTGTTTTTGTTTCTAACATCACAGTGTTAGCCTTTAAAACAAACATATACCACTGAGCAGCGTAGTTAAAGAAATATTTTGGGTTTAATACAAGTTTATCAGTATTTGTTGCATAATGTTGATTACCACAAAAAATAACATTTCTTTAAAAAAAAGCAAAAATGTAGATCACAGTGAGGCGCTTACAATGGAAGTGAATGGAGCCAGTTTTTAGAGGGTTTAAAGGCAGAAACGTGATGCTTATAATTGTATACAAGCTCTTACATTAATTCTTCTGATAAACTCATGTATTATTTGAGCTGTAACGTTGTTTAAACAGGGTTTAGGGTTTGTTAATATTACATCTTCATGTGTTTTCAAAGTTGTTATATTGGCTAACTTTACACAAAAAATGTTAGTAAGTGATTTTACACTGAAATAATGTTAACACACTTATTCTTTATGTCTTGTGGCAATACTTTTGAAACTATGAGTATTTTAACATTAACGGATTGACCCCATTTACTTCCATTGTAAGTGCCTCACTGTAACTCAAACTTATATTTACAGAAAAGGAGGGATGAGCTTATCTTGTATTTAACCCGGAACATTCCTTAAAGTTCAATCACAGTAAAAGATGAAATTAGAACCAATTTTTTTAAATAAAAAAAACTTTATGGTTTAGAAACTACTGTTGCCAAGTAAACATTTGACCTCTATGGATTTTAAGATATTTTAACACATAATAGGGAGTTTCTAAGTTTAGAAATGATAGCTAATGCTTTGATCAGATTCACAATTTTTAGCTGTCATGACAGATTTGTCAGGCAGCTAATTTCAACAGCAGTCACAATTCTAATCTGCATAGGCATGCCCTGTTTGCATCATAGCAAAGTGTCCAGATATGATACAAACTGACAAAATAACTACATGCTTGAGAAACAGAGAGTGAAGATTTATTTATTTCAATTGAGTGTCTTTATGCCTGTTTGTGACCAATGTTATACATTTTGTAGAATATTGTCTTAAATTGTAATCTGATCAGACTTCTTGCATGCCAAAAAAAGAGTGTTTATATGTAATATGGTGGTTTTAATACATTGTAACAAATGAAGCAAATAAAATATGGTGTCTAGCGATAGTATATTTTTCATCAGTAGATTTGTGTATGCTTTATTGCTTCAGGCTTTGTCAGTTTTTCATGTTGCTGTTTATTAGGCCTACTTTACAAAAGGTTCGCTTACACCTCCGCTTAAATTATTTCTATTTATATACACAAGGAGCAACAATTTTGCTTGTGTCTGCTCAGCTGTTCTCCAAATCATTCAGCAACACGCATCACTTTCCCAGCGGCTGGAACAGACTGTTCGTGTTGTCATGGCAACGGGCTTTTTCCTTCGGACCAATACGGGATATTCTGGATGCAGTAAGACAGGCCAAAAAATGCTGCCACCCTGTGCTAAAAACAGGCTACATATATATATATATATAAAGTATGTGTGTGTGTATATATATATATAAAGTATGTGTGTGTGTGTGTGTATATATATATATATATATATATATATATATATATATATATATATATATATATATATATATATATATATATATATATAAAATCACTACAGCTGTGAGGAGTGCAAGATATATATTTATAATATAATACAATTAATTGAAGTATGATATGATGAAATATAAAATCATATAAATAAAATATAATAAAGTCTAATATAAAACAATGCAATATAGTAAAATATAAAATAAAATAAACAAATAATAATACAGTATAATATAATATAATATATTCACCACAGCATACATATTTGACTTGGCACAGGTTTAATGCCACATTCCCTTCCTGATAATAATATAATATAATCAGTGTTCGGTGTAATGCATTACTAAGTAATTAATTACTGTAATTAAATTACTTATTGGTTAAAAAAATAAAGTAAGGGATTGCTCTTAATTTTTCAGTAGCTTAATTACAGTTATTTCTGATGCAATTGTGTTAAATACTGTATAGACTATAGAAAAAGTCTATATAAAACAACAGTGAATTTAAAAATCGCAATTTAACGTCTAAATGTATGTTAAAATTAATGTGTTCTATTTAAATGCAGCCCCCTTAAATTATTTAGCTTGTTCACGAATCATTTATTTGATTTTATATTATTTATTTGAAAAAATTAAAAGAACAGTTTCATGTCTATCTTTGTATTTTTCATCTGGTTGTGGTTGGGTTTTAGAAAATAATTAGTAATAAGCAATTATTTTTCAGACAAAGTAATTGGTACAGTAATCTAATTACAATGTATAAGACGTAATTAATAGTTAGTTATGAATTACTTTTTTAGATTAACTTATTCAACACTGAATATAATATAATGTAAATAAATAAATGAAATAAAATATAATATAGTATAATATTATAAAATACAATATAGTAAACTATCATATAAAATAAAATATGATATTATATTATATTACATAAATATTATATTATAACTTATCGTTGCTCGTATGCACAACAATCCAATGGACTGAATCCAGCAAATTTATGTGAGGAAGTAAGTGAAAGTTGATACACTTGATTCGCTGGTTCTGGACACTTCCACCTTTTGTGATTGGTCATATTTGATTCCTTGAACGAATCGAGTCCTTTAACAAGCAAATCAACAAGCAGAACCTGTTCTTTGCTTTCATGTGATTGGCTAATCATTATAAAGTCCCGCCCCCACCGGAAGCTAACCATCATGTTAGTGTGACACTCAGCGCTGGTTCCATCCCTTCAACCTGCTCTGCTGACGGCACACATACCCACACATTACTGCTGCGGCCCTCTGTGGTCAGAAACTACTGTAATTTCAGGCGCTAAAAACATCGAAGCGTCTCCATTGATCAGTACACGCGCAGAATTAGCATTGCGAACGATCATCTATTAAAGGGGATATTGCGTGAGCCGCACAAAGGGGTGCAGATGTAAGGGAATATACCTGCAGACAACAGCTGCCACTGATGACAGAGCAAAGGGGGAAGTCAGTTAGCCAGCTAACCACCCAAAGCTAAACTCCCACTATCAGGCGGGTAAATGTGCGTCGATTTGGACGGTTCAACCTCAACGTCAAGCATCTGAACGGAGCCGGCCGTCCACTACAGGGAGTATTTCGGAGACTGCACAGTAAGCCTGACCGATATTGGCTGATATTGCTTGAGTGTCAAGTCTTGCATTTGGCACACTGGCATTCTGGTTTGACTTCCGCACATACTGCCTCTTCCACCTTAAGTTTTTGCTTTATTTTCTCTTTTCCCCTCTGACTGTATTAGACTATGAGGAGGGTGACCGTGCGCTGTGTTGCCCAGCTCTTCCTCGCGGCGGTGTGGCTGCTGGTGGAAGAGTGTCGGGCTGAGAGCGGGGCCCCGAGTCTGTCTGAGCGAGTCATCTGGGCTGTAAATGCCGGCGGGGACGCGCACACAGACGTGCACGGCATTCATTATAAAAAAGATCCACTGGAAGGAAAACTGGGGAAAGGTGAGTGCTTAAATATGACGCTGTGGCTATTCCCAGCATATAAAACCTGATTCAAGATGGTTTCCCAGCCTGACCAGCAAAAAAGTGCCTCAAACCCCCCTAAAACCAGTCAACTGGTCCTCCAGTCCAGGCTAAGTGACCAATCAGGAGCAGTTAGCTGTTAATGAATAAATAAGCTGTCTATGTTATGTATAAAAATGGAGAGAAAAAAAATCATACCAGCACTATCTGCTAGCATTTATTGATTTGCAGTCTGTCTTAAAAGGATAGTTCACACAAAAATGTAAATTATCTGATTATTTACTCGCCCTGATGCCATCCCAGATGTGCAGTAATTTTGCATGACTTTCGATCAATATTGAAGTTCCTTTTTTTTTTTTTTTTTACTGTCAATCTCTACTTAATGTCACATCCTTTTGTTTTTGGAAATTCACCTCCTTTGTGCATTTTGCCACCTACTGGACCGGGAGGAGAATTTTTATTTTAAAAAAAAAAGACTCCAAAATGTATCTGTTTCTCACCCACACCTATTATATCACTTTTGAAGACATGGATTAGACCACTGGAGTTGTATGGATTACTTTTATGTTGCAAATGTTCAAAGTTTTGGTACCCATTCACTTGCATCGTGAGGACCTACAGAGCTATAACATTGGCACTATTCTTTGTAAAGCTGTTTTGGAACAAATACATTTTGTGAAAAGCACTGTACAAATAAAGTATTATAAGAATGTGTGGTATTATTGTTAGTTTGTTGGCACTTATTGAAGTTTGATTATTGTGTGAAGCATAAATCAGTCATACTAAATAGTACTTATGAAGGGAGGGATTGGGTTTTGGTCCATTAGTAGCTGGTTATTAGGGCTGTTGAACATATCAGGAAGTTACGGTCTCTCGAAATGTGATGTCTGTCAGATGAGAAATACATCATGGATGCACATGTCGGGGCTTTTGAGATCTATTTGAAAGCTCTGTAAAAACATTGTGCACCATGGGTTTATGTCAGATGTCAAATTATTATGTCAAGTGTTGCCAGAAAACTACCACTGTTTCAAATTCTTTATTTTCCGCTCTGCTCTTCGTTGGCTATAAATAGATTTGGGAACTAAAATGAGGACACTCCTTAACTGAGGTTTTTTAAAAAAAAACATCGTTTAGTTTAACGTTTCATCAGCATGTTATGATGCGCAAACCGGCATGTACACCTGCTCCCACATTCACCTTTTGACCGTTTTCTCATCTCCAGCATCAGACTATGGTGTTCGGCTGCCTATACTGCGCTCCAGTCCAGAGGATCACATTCTCTACCAGACGGAACGCTACAATGAGGATACATTTGGATATGAAGTACCCATCAGGGAAGAGGGAGACTACATACTGGTCATGAAATATGCTGAGGTTTACTTCGCTCAGTCTCAACAAAAGGTGAGCATTTCTGCTACACTGCTTGCAACCCTCGTAAAATCACACAATATTTACATCTGGTATTTAGATCTGTTTCAGGTGATCCAGTCTCATGTGGAAGGCAGTAAACATGGGTGTAAACATGGTCCATTTTCTGTGTAAATGTCCTGATGCGAACCAGACAACATAAAGGGATCATCCATTGCACTAAAACAATGGTTTTACTCTTTGCCGGTTACAAATAGCTTTAAAAGAAAATAACAGTCTTTACAAAAAATTTGGAAAATCCTATGCATCCATGCACACATACATAAATTACAGACATTTTTTACTTTTCCTTTCATCAACATGCAGTCACTCAGATCATGTTAAAGGGATAGTTCACCCAAAAATGGCAATATTCTCATGATTTACTCACCCTCGTACCATCCCAGATATGTATTACTTTCTTCTGCTGAACACAAAGATTTCTGAAGAATATCTCGACTCTGTAGGTCCTCACAATGGAACTGAATGGTGTCCAAAATCTTGAAGCTCCAAAAACCAAATAAAGGTAGCATAAAAATAATCCATAAATCTCCAGTGGTTTAATCCATGTCTTCAGAAGTGATATGATAGGTGTGGATGAGAAACAGATAAATATTTAAGTCCTTTTTTTACTTTTAATTTCACATTCTTTGGTTTTTGGAAATTCACATTCATTGTGCGTATCGCCACCTACTGGGCAGGCAGGAGAATTTATAGTAAAAAAGGACTCCAATATTGATCTGTTTCTCACCACACCTATCAAATTGCTTTAAAGACCGATTTAATCACTGGAGAATTATGGATTATTTTTATGCTGCCTTTTGAAGCTTCAAAATTTTGGTCACCATTCACTTGTATTGTATGGCCCTACAGAGCTGAGATATTCTTCTAATTATCTTCATTTTTGTTCTGCAGAAGAAAGTAAGTCATACACATCTGGGAAGACATGAGGGTGAGTAAATGATGAGAGAATTTTCATTTTTGGGTGAACTATTCTTTGAAGAGTGCACAACTTTTTAGCAGAGTCTAGTATTAACACCAGGTGTAAACAGGACCATCCTTGTGTAGTTTTTGTTACTTGATATTTGAACATGAATATGATGAATTACATTTCATTATTTCATATAAATTTCCCTCCTAGTGTTTGATTTCCTCTCCTTCTCTTTTCTCTGTTCTTTCTTGGCTTTTAAAACCATTTGTTCATTCTTCTCAGGTATTTGATGTGCGTTTGAATGGCCATGTTGTGGTGAAAGATCTGGATATCTTTGACCGTGTGGGTCACAGCACAGCTCATGATGAAATAGTGCCATTTTCAATAAAAAGAGGAAAACTGAGTGTACATGGAGAAGTTTCCACCTTTAATGGGAAACTCATGGTAGAGTTTGTAAAGGTATGAGTCACCCTATACTTACTGTATACCTTTGAAACAACGTATGTATTTGATACAATGTGTCTTATTTGATGTTAAAGTGCATTTTTCTTGCGTTTATAGTAGGGCTGCACGTTTTCAAGTTTTTCATTAACCGTTAACCGAGGCCCTTAACGGTTAATACTCGGTTAACCATAGTGTGCGCCAGAGATGGAAATTAACTTTTTTGTCCACCGGCCACTGTGGATTTCAAAATCTACCAGCCACTTTCTTGTTTTTAACCGACAATGTGTAACTGCATGTGAAAATTAATACTACAAGATCTACAATACTTAAGCCGTTTATTTAATCTCAAGTCTCAATGAAATACTGGCATTTTCTCTTTCTCTCTTATAGCCTACACACACAATCCATGAACTGATATTCATTTCAGTTCGCATACGAGGAAAACACAATGTTACGGACGCGAGCGCTCTGAAAGCGGCACTGAAAGATGCTTTAAAACTTCCACAGAGACATCAAACAGAAAGCACAAAACCTTTCTTTAAAGTGAATTTCGTTTTGTATTAATTGTGTCTTAATTTTAATCAATGTTTCATCAACCAATTGCCTGGATTTAATAAATAAGAATTAAATATAGCAGACGATATAATCACAAAGCGGAGGCGCCGGCGCGTGAACTGGAGCTCGTCTCATAAATGAACCGAAACTCAGTGTATAAGGTAGCCTTGCCTCACAAATAATTCAAAACTAAAGAAAACAGACACAGACTGCTCTCTGCTTATGTAATCCGTAAGAAATGTGCATTTCTCTCTGGTGCGTTACTGCGAAGACCGCGAGTCAGCATCGTCAACTTCATCTTTGCAAATGACACGGACAAAGAATAGACTTGTTTATTAATAAATAATTAAAATATCTCCTTGCTATATTTTACATATTCAATCAAAAAAAAAAAATCAAATCAAATCACTTTATTGTCACACTACTGTTTACACGAGTGCAACAGCAGGTGAAATTCTTGTGTGCAGTTCCGAGCAACATAGCAGTAATGACAGTGACGAGACATAAACCACTTTACAATAAACAACATATTACACATAACAAACTTACACAACAATTTACATAACAAATGTACACATACCTACACAACAATTTACATAACAAATGTACACAATACACACAATGTAGAATACACACACTAGATACGGGTATAAATGTATATATATACACTAACTGAATTGGGAGAATATATTGACAGAGTGATGATTATTAAAGTGCAGTGCTGATTGTTGATCGTGAGAGATCATGTGTTCAAAAGTATTCATAATCATTACTTTTACCGGTTCTTTGTGACAGATTTTAGGAGCTTTATTGGCAGCGCCACGCCGCCACCCTTACATGAGCGCGTCACCGCACCCACCAGAATAGCCCTGTTTTTTTGTTAAGGATTTGTTTACTGTGTGTGTGATTCATTTAATGGAAAGCACATTCACTGAGTTGTCTTGCTAATCAGTGTCTCCTCCTTTATTCAAACTAATTTGTCCTTTAACAGACGAACGTCGCATGATGCTATTTTTATTTACCCGCCACGGTGGCCGGTAGGTGAAGCGAGTTTACCCGCCACAACACAAAATCACCCGTATTTGGCTGGTGCTAATTTCCATCCCTGGTGTGCCCGGGTGTTGGCTGTTGAGATGGTACAACAACGAGGTTGTACTTGAAGTATATCTAAGCACTGCATTGCAATACTTGCATTTTGCCCCGTCATTCTCGATTTTAAAGTGCTCCCACGCTGTGCTTTTCTTTTCCCGCTTCAAAACTGGTCAAGACAGTGTTGCCAGATTAGAAATGTTGAAGTATCGTACCAAAACCTCAAAATGATCGTTTTTTAAAAAAAATTATCGTACACAAACCAAACGCATAAAATATACTTATTTTCCAACAATTTTATTTTCCAAATAATTTTACAGCCAATTTGAACAAGCTGTATAATACGCTCACATTAACTGGAGGAAGTCTGAATAACTTTTTTTTCCAAAGTGCAAAAGATATGCCGAAAAAAAGCGCACAAAAAAGTGCACAATTAACACAAAAAAGATTCAAATTCGATCTCTAAGTCGCTGTCATCATCGGATGCCACATCCACTTGTGCTGTGTTGGCAGAATCCTTTTACGGTACAGGTTGGATGCCGTCATGGAGCGCAGCATACGTGCTTGCGTGCAGGCAGGCGAGCCTGCGAAATGATTCGGGGTCCGAGAGAGAAGCAGTAGGATGTGTGTTTGGACGAACGACTGAAAACTCTGAAATTATCGTACATTATGGGATTTTTTTCATTATTGATCGTACATCGTACAGAGGTCAAAATTATCGTACAAATACTATAATTATCGTACATCTGGCAACACTGGGTCAAGACTACTTCTTGTGGACATTACAAATGTCTGGGAGCGCTCTGGCTGTCTCTGGTGGTGCAAAAATGTATTACAACTAAATTCAATGCACGCCATTGACGCCACTTAACCGAGCAAAATGTTTCACTCGGTTACGCAATTTTTAACGGTTAATCGGTTAACCATGGACACCCCTAGTTTATAGATTCACCAGCCCTTCAAGATCAAGATATTTTTCAATCAAATTCACATAATTGAAATAGACATTGGTTTCTGTTTCAGTGCTGTAAAATCTATAAAAACAAACTATCTCTTTGAGTAATAGCTATTCAGTCATCTTTTATTGAATAAACCAGGCATGGATCAATGTAATAAGCCCTTTAATTCTTGTTTGAAAAAGTATAGTCTTACAATTCTTTTAGAAAAATTCTTTCTAAACGAATTGTGGTCTCTTAAAACAGGTCTTATTTTATTGATTATTCCAAAACTACTGCCTTTTTTCTTATGTGAACAGCAAACGTGTTTGGCTTATGGGGTTTCTGCCAGCGATTAATCTCAGAGGAACTGTGTACATTGAGCCAGGATGACAATAATGGATATGGGGAAGCAATACGCATTAATTCATCTGTCAGTCAATGCACAAATCATAAAATGTTTTTGTTATTTTTTTGCACTTTTGCACCTGGTGAAATGCAAATCATTCCATTTTACCAGAGGGAAAGTTCTTGTTTGATTGAGTTGGATAGTTTGCTGTTAGTTTAATTTATATTCATTGATATCAAAATACAGCCAAATTGAGTTCAGGAAGCTTTTGCGATTAGTATAGAGTAGTAGTAATTAATTATACATTTTTGAGGTTCAAAGAAGAACTCAAAAGAGCTGAAAGCCACAGGCCTGACCACGTGCACACCTCAAACCTTGTATTCACTGTTCGAAACCCTGCAAGTCAACCGCCATCCAGAATATGCTAGAATTGATTTGCATATTTTCTGCACTGGATCCATGTGTTTGCATGCATTCATATGTCTTGATCACTTGTGTTCACAGGGTTACTATGACAACCCCAAGGTTTGTGCACTGTATGTGATGAAGGGCAAGCTAGAAGGTGAGAGGGACCCCTTGGATTTGTCTGCATACACCATGTCGGTCTCTTTATTTCCGATTCATCAGTTCATTCCTCTTCTGTCAAGTACCAATCTACTATTATTCAAAGTTCCCACAGTTATGAGAAAACATCAGGGAATTTGATTTAATATTATTTACTTTACCCAATTTTAAAATTCTGATTTCCATGCATGGAGAAGTCATGGAAATTATTACAATCTTAAAACATCATGGGAATTTCTTTAGTGAATTTCTACGTTTCTAGTTCTTCTCCGCTCTAAAATGTTTCATTGGCTAGTAATCTCTTTTGCGTGACTTCACTCTCTATGGACCTTATGGCGCGTTGATATGCAATGGAAATGAGTGTTTCGCACAGCACAGTTACATACGAAGTCAATGCAAAGATGCGAATAGACGCAAATTCGTGTCAGGTGGTGCTTCATTCGCAAAATCACTTCATTCGCTATTCGCATGAATATTGATGTGAAACAAATATGCATTGTGTATGTTGTTCTCAATCCTTAAGACTATGCTAAAATGCTATATCTGCTAAAAAAAAAAATTCTCTAACCGAATAGCTTTATATCTATATATTTTATCTTAATTTTCAATGTACTGTCAATTTAGTTTTCAATGTACTGTTTTTTTTTTTTTTTCTCTTTTTCTTTTTTTTTTTTCTTCAGTATATTTACTTTTAGCATTTTATGGCTGCCAAAGTTACAGAGAAAGTTTGCCCTAAACTTTTATTTTTCTCATCATTTACTCACCCTCATGCCATCCCAGATGTTAATGATTTGACGAATATATCAGTTCTGTTGGTCCATTCAATGCAAGTGAATGGTGACCAGAACTTTCAAGCTCCAGAAAAAATATGAAGGCAGCATAAAATTCATCCATACGACTCCAGTGGTTAAATCTATATCTTCAGAAGCGATACATGTGTGGATGAGAAACAGATCAATATTTAAGTCCTATTTTACTATACGTTAAAGCTCCACTTTTACATCCACATTCTTTGTGCATATCGCCACCTACCGTGCAGGTAGGAGAATTCATAGTAAAAAAGGACTTGTATTGATCTGTTTCTCACCCACACCTATCATATTGCAGCTGAAGAATATGAATTAAAACAATGCAGTCTTATGGATAACTTTTATGCTGCCTTTTATGTGCATTTTGGAGCTTCAAATATTTGGTCACCATTCACTTGCATTGCATGGACCAGCAGAGCTGAAATATTCTTCTAAAAATCTTAATTTGTGTTCAGCAGAAGAAAGTAAGTCATACACATCTGCGATGGCATGAGGGTGAGTAAATGATGAGAGAATTTTCATTTTGGGGTGAACTATCCCTTTAATAAGTTAACCAATATCATTTAATGCTGTTAAATCTCTCAGAACATCGGGTTTTATCACCATCTAGTGGCATTGTCATGTTTAATAAGGCTGGTTGTAAAGGTTATAATTTTATAATATATGGAGGATCAAAAACTAAAATATATTTGTTTATATTAAACTCAATAGTTATTGAGTCATGAAAATGTTATTCAGTTTTTTCAGTTATGTTAAGATGTTTTAGTTTTCATCTATGATGCTTCTAACGACCTCTGACTCTTTAACTTTATCAGATGTGCCAAAACTACAGCCACATCCTGGGCTGGAGAAGAGAGAGGAGGAGGAGGAGGAAGAAGATGAGGTTGAGGCTGGAGAAGGTGAAAAGAAGAGCGCCTCCACCACTTCCAAGAATCCTGTTCGGTCCGGTCCACGCACCCCCAACCCATACGCTACTGATAACAGCAGCCTGATGTTCCCTATACTAGTGGCGTTCGGGGTCTTCATCCCCACCCTCTTCTGCCTCTGCCGTCTATGAAAGGAAACCAAGTGAACGAGAGGGGGAGAGGAAATGCGATTGACATCAGGCTGTGAAGGGGTGGGGGGAGGGACGCACAGCCACGGGGACAGGCAGTAATACAGATTGAAGTTATAACAGATAGAGAGAAAACAAAAGATGAGTGAGGAACTCAGCATGCAGAAATGTGGAGTTTTGAGAGATTGCTCCTCATTGAAAAAGGTGACCCAGAATATACGAGGTTGCGATAATTTGTGTGTGTGTTTGTACACATATAATATCAGTTTTCGTTTGAGGAGATCCAAGAGGTATTGAATAAATCCACACCTACACACATGTGAGGCTGGACAAACCACTTTGCAAACCTGGTTTGTCTGGTCTTGCAAGAGATAAGAGAACGTGTTTGGGACACTCCTAATCACCTATCCTAATTCATAGTAAATTATTGGTTAGGAGTATTTTCTGGTCACCTATAGCATTGATCTGCTGTTCATTGGTTTCTAGTGGGAGGCAGAAATAGTATAAGAAACTTCTGAAGCCCTTATTGACACAACCCTCAGTGGCAGGTAATCAGGAGACATGTTAAACACTCAAAGCTTTGTTTCTCCAGCTTCTTTCAGTGTCTTCATGATTTAAAGAAACAAAAAACTGTTAATTACCTTATTTCCCATTCTTCAATTACATATTTGCATATCAACACATTTTAATCTCCAGCTGTAAATTATTCTTTTTCCCATTCACAAGGACAATTTGGTCTTAAAATTGCTGCATATCTTCTGTATTAAATAATACATGCAATTTTCTGCTGAAGTTGGGCATAGTTGTTCCCCTTTAATTAGGAACATAAAGAGGGTCATTCACACTATTTTAAGTTTTAAATGCCCATATTTCTCCGCTCATATAGGTACATGATGTGTCTTGAAAGCATTTGATTTGATTGGTCAGTGTGCATTATTGTCTAAATTAACATTGCATGGACATTTGTCACTACCATGTTTTGTTTGCCACCATCACTGAGTTTTCCTCAAGGCCCTTTTTTTAACCACACCACCAAAGAAACGTTTTGATTTATGTGCGTTTACACAATACCATCAGTTGTGGTGGAAGAATGAAAAGTGTTTCCTGATAATGCTATGATTGAGAAATGTTCAACAGATACATGCCTGCCATACATTGTGAAGTATGGATGCAGATGTGAAGCATGAATTTTGTATTCAAAGTGGATTAATTTTACTGCTGTCATTTAAGCTCACACTCCTTTGTGATTTAATGATAATTGCGACTGTTGAGTGGTGGCCGAAAGTGAACTTTCACCAAATCTGGGAACATTTGCATTCCACCTCATCAATTTAATTTCTTTGAAAAATACATTCTCTCAGCATGTTTTGTGACTAGTATGTGTTATGTCTTACTATTTGTACCATTTTTGTCTCTACAATCATGGCTGTATGTCATTTTTCACTCATGTATTTGTAAACTGCATTTTGTGCATTTTATTTTGGTCATACAAGCTTGCCTTAAAATGTGATTTGTGTGCTACCAAGAGACCACCTCTCACAATGCTGAAACCATCGAACTCTCAATAATGACACAATCATGCCACTGTACTGTTTGATTGTATCCCATGTGTGTGTGCTTGACCCTCTCTTTTCTGTTAATTCATACAATAAAATACTTGTGTTGGTTTTCACCCTCTCACGATGGGAGGGCAGCGTTTTGCCTTTCATGATAACATTGAAGCACCTTTTTCATTTATTAGAGTGTTGCGGAAAGTTGTTTGCTTACTGTCGCCAAAGTCATGATTTTTGTTTTTCCTCTTATGAACTTTTACACGGAGAATGTGTATATAAGGTACTTTGTTCACATTTGTTGTGCCATACAGTTATTTTTCTTTCGCTGTTTGTTATTGCTCTTACTCTTGGGGTGTCTGGATTTTTAAATCGCTTGTTAAAGTTTGAAGGAGTAGCCTTGAAATTTGTTCTGGTTGTGGAAATGGTCTTTATAATGACAGTGATTTGGGTTTGTAGATCGTCACAGACACACTGACTGATTGTCAGAAAGCGCTTGAATCATTTTGAGAGTAGTTAATTTACGGTTTATGGATTTGTTTTTATGTTGTATAATATAAGCAAAGGATATGGGTTGAATATTAAAAAAATGGACACTTTGTTGTCAAAAGCAGTTGCTTTATCCTCAGGATCTTTAGATTTACTAGTGTGAATTATTGCACTGTCGGTTGTTTGTTTTTAAAGCATTTTTGGTTTGTTTTTTAGTTTCTGTTTTTCATTATGTACTTTTCCCTGTTGCCTTAAATTTTAATACATCCTCATGTGCTTTAACATTATGTGCTCTCAGATTTGATCTTGGTTAATTTGTTGCATTGTGGTTCAGTTTTTTTTTTTGTTTTGTCACCTGATCAAAATACACATCTCCTTGGACAGTAGCCAAAGACCACATGGAGGTCCTTCATTGTGCCCTCCTTCGTGAAGAGCTCATGTGTATTGCTTCATGCCACACAAACTGCTGAGTTGTCGCAGGATGTAGTTCTTCGGATAATGTTAGACATGTCTCTGTTGAACTACCAGTCCCCCTTTAACCCTCCTCCCTGTGAACTTAGCAGAACATGGGAACTGGTGAAATGATAGCAGAATGGTTACCCCCACTGTCCTAGAGTGGCTTCTGAACTGAGAACTGCAAATTGTTGCGGTTTCTTTTTAATAAATGTGCTATTTTATCTAACTGGCCTAACTGGTTTTTTTTTATGTATTTTTTTATAGGACATTTGCCTTTACAATCACTGTCACACTTTACAGTCAATGTACAATTATTTACTTTTAAAGCCACTTTGTATTGTATAGTTACTCGTTTGTCACAATAATGTAATGTATTTTAATTATCATAATTATTATATTTACTTAGGGTTCAGATGGTCATGGAAAACATAGAAATAACAGATATTTGCACCCTGGTGTAAATAGTGGCAGATAATATTTGCACCGCTAATTAAATACTATCAGTGTATGAGCATCACTGCAGCATGTTTTTGTGTCCCACAGACACACTACACCAACCCCTAACCTTAAACTTCCACTAAGAAAATTAACCATGGTTTTACTACAGTAACTATAGTATGACCATGGTATTTTGTAGTAAAATCATAGTAACCACAAAATTAAACCTGGTTACTATATTACACCATATTGTTATTACTGTAGTAGTAATAAATTGTTAATTGCATCAAATTAATGGTTTACACCAACAAACACGGTTACTAAAATATTTCTATAGAAAAACATTCATTTTTGATGTATTATGAATAGTATTATAGAAAAAATTGAGAGGAGACAGGAAAAACCATGGGAAAAAGAGTGTGACAAATGCGGAATCGAACCCGGCACTTTCACACTGGTATTATGACCAACATGTATTTTAGAGATCCTTGACCCACACCGCTGAAGTCACACTGTCAAAGCAATTTGTTTCACTGTGTGGCAGATTTTATTTACACCTGGGTGCAAATAGTCATTCTGGTTTTTTTTTAATTGTTTTTTTTCCAGGCCTCAAAATATCATGGGAAAATCATGGAAATTTCTATAGTGAAAATACACAGATGAGCCAAAACACTATGACCACATGCCTAATACACTGTTGGTCCTCCATGAGCTGCCAAAACAGCGCCGACCTGCAGAGACATGGATTCTTCAAGACCCCTGAAGGTGTCCTGTGGTATCTGGCACTAACACATTACCAGCAAGTCCTTGAAGTCAGGTAAGTTGTGAGGTGAAGCCGCAGTGGATTGGACTTGTTGGTCCATTGCATCCCACAGACGCTCAATCAGATAGATATTTGGAGGACAGGGCAACACTTTGAACTTTTCTTCATGTTCTTCAACCATTCCCAAACAATGTGTGCAGTGTGGATTATCCTGCTGAATGAGGCCACTGCCATCAGGGAATACCATTGACGTGAAGGGGTGTACCTGGTCTGTAACAATGTTTTGGTAGGTGGCACATGCAAATTAATGTCCAGATGAATGACCGGACCCAGGGTTTCCCAGCAGAACATTGCCCAGAGCATCACACTCCTTCCACTGGCTTGTCATCTTCCCATGTGCATCCTGGTGCCATCACTTCCCCAGGTAAACAGCGCACACGTACAAAGCTATCAACATGAAGTAAAAGAAAACGGGACTCATTAGACCAGGCAGCCTTCTTCCATGCAGCCCCATATTCAGCAGGGCGTGATGCACTTTGTGTTTTGACCCATTCCTCACGAAACTATCAATTACATTTTCTGTGACTTGTGCAGCAGTAGACCTTCTGTTGGTTTGGACCAGACGGGATAGCCTTCGTTGCCCTTGTGCATCGATGAGACTTGGGTGCCCAACATTCTGTCGCCAGTTTGTGGTTTGTCCCTCATCAGACCACTGTCGGTAATTACTCACCACTACTGACCGGGAGCACCCCAAAAGCCTTGCTGTTTCAAAGAAGCTCTGACCCAGTCATCTGGCCATAACAATTTGACCCTGACAAGGTCACAAAGTTGCTCAGGTCAGTACTCCTGCCCATTTCTCCTGCATTCAACACGTTAACAACGAGAACTGATTGTTCGTTTACCATCAAATCTACCCAGACATTGACATGTGGCCTTGTAAGGAGATGATCAACATTATTCACTTCACCTATGAGTGGTTATAATGTTTTTGCTCAATGGTGTACATTTTCAGATTTGGCTCTGCTCTAAAATATTTAATCAGCTTGATATTTCTCTTGTTTTTTTGTTTTGTTTTTTGTGAATCAGTCAAATTGGTTTACAAATCTTTAGCAGATAGATCTGAATCAAAATGATCTTATTCAATAATTACAAGCGACTGGAAATGTCATGGAAATTAAATGGTCAAAAAGGTGGGAACCATATTTGTTGCTAGAACCTATTTAGGAGGCCTTCAGCCCCCTTAAATTAATCTCAACCCCCCCTAAAAATGTGTGATTTTGCAATCATCACGCAAATCTTTAAAAGTTTAAAGCATGAGACAGCTGGTGTTTTTTTCCACCTGTAAAGACTGATTAAAGTGCGAACCAATACCATTGGAGTGAAGTCCAGGCTGTAAAGGAGCATATTATTGGTTTGGCTTACTGAACGAATATGCCCCATTTCCCCAGTCAATTACTAAATGAGTGAGGATCAGCGTCTGTTGACCGACTGAAGGAGAGGAGGGAGGTTGTTCGTTTAGTTCAGTAATCTCATTTAACAAGGAGAGAAAGTGGCTAGTTGGATTAAGAGTAAACGTGACTAATGACATTTCAATAACAGCAGGATTCAGGATTTAATAAAATCTAATTATTTTTAGGCTAATATTGTCATTTTGTATAGCTTGATAGTCATGCACAATACACTCACCTAAAGGATTATTAGGAACACCATACTAATACTGTGTTTGACCCCCTTTCGCCTTCAGAACTGCCTTAATTCTACGTGGCATTGATTCAACAAGGTGCTGAAAGCATTCTTTAGAAATGTTGGCCCATATTGATAGGATAGCATCTTGCAGTTGATGGAGATTTGTGGGATGCACATCCAGGGCACGAAGCTCCCGTTCCACCACATCCCAAAGATGCTCTATTGGGTTGAGATCTGGTGAGTGTGGGGGCCATTTTAGTACAGTGAACTCATTGTCATGTTCAAGAAACCAATTTGAAATGATTCGAGCTTTGTGACATGGTGCATTATCCTGCTGGAAGTAGCCATCAGAGGATGGGTACATGGTGGCCATAAAGGGATGGACATGGTCAGAAACAATGCTCAGGTAGGCCGTGGCATTTAAACAATGCCCAATTGGCACTAAGGGGCCTAAAGTGTGCCAAGAAAACATCCCCCACACCATTACACCACCACCACCACCACCAGCCTGCACAGTGGTAACAAGGCATGATGGATCCATGTTCTCATTCTGTTTACGCCAAATTCTGACTCTACCATCTGAATGTCTCAACAGAAATCGAGACTCGACAGACCAGGCAACATTTTTACAGTCTTCAACTGTCCAATTTTGGTGAGCTCTTGCAAATTGTAGCCTCTTTTTCCTATTTGTAGTGGAGATGAGTGGTACCCGGTGGAGTCTTCTGCTGTTGTAGCCCATCCGCCTCAAGGTTGTGCATGTTGTGGCTTCACAAATGCTTTGCTGCATACCTCGGTTGTAACGAGTGGTTATTTCAGTCAAAGTTGCTCTTCTATCAGCTTGAATCAGTCGGCCCATTCTCCTCTGACCTCTAGCATCAACAAGGCATTTTCGCCCACAGGACTGCCGCATACTGGATGTTTTTCCCTTTTCACACCATTCTTTGTAAACCCTAGAAATGGTTGTGCATGAAAATCCCAGTAACTGAGCAGATTGTGAAATACTCAGACCGGCCCGTCCGGCACCAACAACCATGCCACGCTCAAAATTGCTTAAATCACCTGTCTTTCCCATTCTGACATTCAGTTTGGAGTTCAGGAGATTGTCTTGACCAGGACCACACCCCTAAATGCATTGAAGCAACTGCCATGTGATTGGTTGATTAGATAATTGCATTAATGAGAAAAATTGAACAGGTGTTCCTAATAATCCTTTAGGTGAGTGTAGATCACAAAATGATATGCTTTGTTGTCATTTGCATAGAAATGTTTATGATGCTTTAACACTCTGCTGAAGTTTCTTAGTAGACACGCAGATTTTAATAAAGTATAATTAGACTTTTGACTGAATGATCTGGGGCTTTATCAATAGTTTAATGACTCACTCAAAACACATAAAATACATTTGTTGCCACCTACTGGCCTGTGATTTACAAAATGGTCACTGAATGTATATGTGAACAAATCTGAACTACTGTAATCTTTTTAATATTTATTTTATACCTTTATTTTACCAGGTTAGTCTCTTAATATTAAAATAAATAGAAGTTTGCTCTTTTTAAAAGATTCATTCAAAAACAAGTCATGAGGTAATGACATACAGTAGATAAACCTCATCTGGAGGTAGTTCACTCCACTAAATAACAACTAAGCTAAATGACTACTAAGCTAATTTTTTTGTAATAATAGGTTTTTGTGGTGTTTTTAAACTAAGAAAAATTCTAAAGTATTGATTCATTATCTAAAGTTGTGTTAAATGGAGAGTAGAAAAATGTTTGTTTTTCTAGTTATTTGAACAGTTAAGCGGTTTGTTAGTTTTCTGACCGCACTTACTGCGCATGCGCTGGATTTTTTTGTAAACAACAGAATTGGTCTATGCCTCAAAGTGGAATCATCTGAAAGTTTAATTCTTTAAGATTGAAATAGGTTCGCCCCTGGTGGGCACCCTTTTTATTATTTAAATTATTATGTTATCTTTTTTTTTTCTTTTTTTATTAAAGGTTTGATATAAAAACGCAGAAATAACGGTAACCATAGCAACATTCTAACACATTCAGCCAATCAAAGGCCAGTGCTTTCAGCGTATGTTCTCCATAGTGACGCGCTACGCCATCTTGCATGCAGCGAGCCTCGGTCTCTCAGTTCGCGCTTTACCGTTACGACAACAAGTGAAATTTGGGAGAAATGAACAGCCAGAGCTCTCGCAACGAAACGGCGACCGCCGCCGTTAACGGCTCCGATTCTACAGCTGCTGTTTCCCGAGAACGAAAAACCGGAGGCGGTGTTCTGAAAAGACTGAAATCGCGACGAAATCAAGTGGACCGACGGCCTGTAACAGAGGAAGAGCTGCGGGCGCTAACAAGAGACATCACTCCGGATGAAGTTTTGGGACTCCGGGCGGTCACTCGCGGTAAGAGCTCGGAGACCGCACTGACACCTGATTTATGTTCAGATGCTCTGAATTCAAGATTTAATTTCAGTTACAGCATCCATTAAATACTTGTGTTTACTCAGTGTTTGCTTTATATAGTAACAGGGCCAATCCATGTCACACATTTTTAATAATGAGTTTTCAGAGAGAACTTTGCTTTAATGTCTATATTAAAGATAAAAAATGAAAATTTGTGGTTTTCATTAGTTCAGTTTGAGTTAGTCTGTCATGTCTCAGCAGTCTGAGAGCTTTCTAAATACACACAGTATGTGTGTAAATTCAGAGATTATAATAACCCATACTATGTAATCTTTGAAAATACATTATTTATTTTTCATCCACAGACTATTTGTGTAAACCGGAGGACAACATCTACAGCATTGACTTCACACGTTTCAAGATCAGAGACCTGGAGACGAGCACAGTACTTTTTGAGATTGCCAAACCTCCACACTGTGGTACGCTTCATTGGTTTGTGTCCAAATTAAAGGGACAGTTCAACCAAAAATTTAAATTCTCTCATCATTTACTCACCCTCATGATATACCCGATGTGTATGACTTTTTTCTAATGCAGAACACAAACAAATATTTTTAGAAGTATATCTCAGCTTTGTAGGTCCATGTAGGTCAACAAAATGTCCTGGTCATTTTTAATAATAATAAAAATATATACTTAACAAAAAGGAAATGAATTCAAGTCTGTAAAAGGGATAGTTCTGAATTTTCTGATAATTTACTTACCCTCATGCCATCCCAGATGTGTATGACTTTCTTTCTTCTGCTGAACACAAACTAAGATTTTTAGAAGAATATTTCAGCTCTGTTGGTCCATCAATAGCAAGTGAATGGTGACCAGAACTTTGACAGTCCAGAAAAATCACATAAGTCACCATAATTGTAATCAACAAGACTTCATTGGTTAAAACTATATCTTCAGAAGAGATAGGATAGGTGTGAGTGAGAAACTGATAAATATTTTAGTAATATTTTGCTATAAATTCTCTATCGATGTGCACGAATAATGCAAATCATCAAAAACAAAAGAAGTATGTGAAAGTGGAGATTTATAATAAAAAAAGGACTTAAATATAGATTTGTTTTTCATCCACACTTATCATATAACTTCTGATGATATATAGTTTACCACTGGAATCGTATGGATTACTTTTATGCTGCATTTTGGAGCTTCAAAGGTCTGGTCACCATTCACTTGCGATTGATGGACCAACAGAGCTGAAATATTCTTCTTAAAATCTTAGTTTGTGTTCAGCAGAAGAAAGAAAGTCATACACATCTGGGATGGCATGAGGGTAAGTAAATTATCAGAAAATTCAGAACTATCCCTTTTACAGGCTTGAATTCAATTCCTTTTTGATAAGTATATATTTTTATTATTATTAAATATGACCAGGACATTTTGTTGACTGGTTTCATGACAATCACCCAGGTGAAATTCAAGAGACGGAAAACATTTTTCACCCAATTCAACCAAAAATGTTATAATTCTTTGAGTAACATTTTATTTTTGAGCTTCACTCTTAGATTTAAAATACAGCTTCAAATGAAGAGTTTAAGTAGGCAAATGTTTTTGAGTGTGTCCAAATAGAATTGTTTGCTCATTTACTCTTCCTAACAATGTTATTTTTAGATATTGATGAGGACGATGAGGAAAATGTTGACATAAGTGCTGGACGTTTTGTTCGTTACCAATTCACGCCGGCATTCCTTATGTTACGCACAGTAGGAGCCACGTAAGTCCCAGAACCTCTCTAATAAGGATGGTTTTATGGATTCAGCTGCTTTGTAAACAAACCTCAGAGTGTACAAAATTCTATCGTGTCGGAATAAATCTCATGCTTCTAAACAAAGGAGCTGTGTTGTGTCATCTGCTGTGAATACTTGAGCAATGTTATTAGCCAAATTCCACAGAAATCATGAATAATTCATGATTTGGTTCAGTCATTCTATCACTACAGCTGTAAACATGAGCAGACTTTGGTCTGTAAGTATAGTTGATAGTCAGTTAAACAGACAATTTATATAATTGTATATTACAGCATCATGAATCTCTTGTGTTTAGTTATAGACAAACTGAACTCAATGGGCTTGTATTGCAATGGTGTGTAGAGGATTATCTCACCTCTCTCTTATCCTTTCACATTCTCTCAGTGTGGAGTTTACAGTTGGCGATCGACCTGTAAACAACTTCAGAATGATTGAGAGACACTATTTTCAAGACCGCCTCTTGAAGAGCTTTGACTTTGACTTTGGCTTCTGTATCCCGAACAGTCGGAACACGTGTGAGCATATCTACGAGTTCCCTCAGCTCCCAGATGACCTCAGTAAGTGTTCTTAATTTTGTCAAACTATATACTTTGCTAACCCAGTGTGTTGTTTCTGCATCACCAAGTGGAATTTCAAAAATAATCACTCTTTTCAAACAGATTCCAGAAATATTCCCCCATCTTTTATTGGTTGTACAAAATGTATAGTCCAACCCCAAATTGACCAACTGTGTTGCTGTGTCGAGCTAGACCAGTTGATTAAAAAAAAAGGGAATGTTCTGATTGCACCACATTGCCATTGTTGCATTTGTAGTAGAAATCAATGTACAAATTGTAGTTGACTGCATATTAGGCTAGAATATGTGAAATTTTAACATAAAAAATTTACTAGGACTGGGTATGGATACAGATATATCAACACAATTTGATTCCAGTTTTGATTCCATTCTGATTCATTTGGGTATATTTCAGTTATAATATCCATTTTGCTTGCGTATGAAAGCAATTTGATGATTCATAAATCAACAGTAAAGTAAACAGTCGGAAATAAAGTAAAAACAATAAACAAATTAATGCAATAGAACACAGATTAAGATAGCAGTGATTTAAGTTTTTAACAGCATTATCAGTTATTCCAGTAAACATTCTGAAATTTAAAAATCAAACTATTAAATTGCTGATCTTCAATGTATGATTTTTATACATGAATGCCTTTTAACCCTTTAATGCATACCTCTGGTCTGCTGACCCGGGATCTCATTCAACCCCCTGTACCTCATCTATTTTTTTGGAGTTATGCCCACACGACTTTGGTCTGCTGTCTGGCCCAAAAAAAAGTTGCATACTCTTTAAGTCATTGGACAGCCTTTAGCTTTGATTACGCCGCACATTCGTTGTGGCATTGTTGCGACAACCTTATGCAACATCACAACATTTATTTCCGTCGAGAGTTGCTATAATTTTTGGCCGAGATCTTGTATTGATGACGGGAGAATCGAACCACTCCGTAAAGTCTTCTCCTGCACATCCCAAAGACTTTCCATGGGGTTAAGGTCAGGACTCTGTGGTGGCCAATTCATGTGTGAAAATGATTCATCATGCTCCCTGAACCACTCTTGTTGTTAGTTGTGCCTTTATTTAGACTCAAAAAATGCCTGAGAAAATACATATGTGTAGATTGTGTTTATGTGGAGGGGTGGGTAAAAATCTAGATGTTTCGTTGCATTGTGTTCTTCATTTGAATTATCTCTATTGATTCTTAAATCCCAAGATCTATCTTTTAATCTATTCGCAACCCTATTCTGCAGTGAAAGGAAAATCGCCCACATTAGCAACCAAATTTCATGCTCTGGGAGAGTAAAAATTGTTTTGTGTATGTGTGTCCAAAGACAAGATCCACCCGAACTATTTGTCATTGAATAATGTCTTTAATGCTGCTTTCTTGTGCTATCGGAATTATCCTACTTCCCTCTTTTGAAGGGGTAATTATGAGTATGTCGCAATCAGGTGTCGGAAAGAACAGGAAACCCGGACGACACCAGGTTTATTCATAAATATTCTTAAGGAACTTTTATTTTGACACCGTAATACATATTACTCTGCTTTCTGACAATAACAGAATTGTGGTCAAATACAAGCTATTTTCGCAGTGTAAAAATGTACAACCTGCACCAGATGTTTGCTGAAATACATAAATGAATATGACCGAAATGGCCAGCTCTAACAATTAGCTGTATTTAGAAAAATTATTAAAACCTGTCATTCTTTCCAGAAACCATACTCTTTTCCTCCATGTAAAAAATGTACGTCTCCTCCCTTCTTGGAAACTCTGGTATTAAAATGATCTCAGTTTCCCAGTCATAATTACAACTTGAGGGGTCGTTCATGTGCAACTTCCGAGTGAGAAACTCGCATTTACGATAATTCCGATAGCACGTGAATGCTCCATTAATCCCTTTTCTTTACTGGTAGTTGTTTAGCAAAAAATTTTAAATTAAATAAACATTTAAATCTAATCATGCATGACATGTCATTCATTAACATGCGCTCATTTACAGATGCTCTTTACAGAAATGCCAGCTTTCTTAAAGAGACAGTTTGGGTTTTTAGTATGTGTTCAACAAATCAATGTAAATTGATGTTGCTCAGGTGGTAGAGCGTGTTGGCCGCTAATCTCAGGGTTGGCGGTTCGATTCCCGGCCCACATGACTCAACATGCCGAAGTGTCCTTTAGATAAGACACTGAACCCCAAGTTGCTCCCAATGGCAGGCTAGCGCCTTGCATGGCAGCTCTGCTGTCATTGGTGTGTGAATGGGTGAATGAGACGCAGTGTAAAGAACTTTGGTAACCTCTAATATTAAATAAGTGTTATAGTGTTATATAAGTGCAGAACTTTTACCATATATATGTATAGATATTATATTATTGATCGATTACAAATATGACCAAAATGATGAAAAACTAATAAAATATAATTAATAGAATTTATATTTTCACAATGTGCCTAGATAGAAGGTCCCTTGTATAATTAACAGCATTAGCTGGGAGCGAATTTCTTTCATATATAAGCAAAAGTGACTTTATAATGGAAATATACCAGTATGAATAGATATTTACATTTAGCAGATTCTTTTATCCAAAGTGACTTACAAATGAGGAAAATAGCAAGCAATTTGTCATACAAAGTTCAACAACATCTGCAGTGTTGTACTGCCAAGTTTTCATGGTGGCTGGAGTAGTAAAGGGAAATCGAATCAGAAAAATCTGTATCAGTACATTTTTTTTGACAGTCTGTTGCATCTCATAAAATTTCAGTTGGAAATAATGAATCCTATTCTAGATTTGCTCTATCATCTCTTTGATATATGAACAAATAAAACATCAAAATATATCAGAATGTATTCTATTATTTTCTTAAAGTCTTGTGAATGTTTTGAAAATTGAAGACCCGAGTTTGTAATAATGTTTGGCGAAACACCCATGTATTTAAGGGTTAAAGTTACCAGAGTTATCCGGCCTATACTGAAGTTATTCAGTTTTTAACTGAAAAAGAAAATCTGGCACAAAACAGTTACCAATTGCTCTGTTACAAGTCACTTATTGACCTGACTTTGTCAGACATCCCATCTATCCCATCAGACTTGCATCGAATTTCAGACCTCAGGTGTTTTAAACAAATTTGTAACTCTGTGTGCTGTGGCATTTCTCTGTTTCCTGCAGTTCGATTAATGATTGAGCACCCATATGAGACCAGATCAGACAGCTTTTACTTTGTGGACAACAAACTCATCATGCACAACAAGGCAGACTATGCTTACAATGGAGGCCAGTAGTGCCAGCAAGGAATCTTAGAATTGTTTGTTGGAGTGACTGTGAAGTTTTGCTTGGATAGTGTTTGTGTGGAATACGAATGCAGGACCACCCCTCACTACCAATACACTGTGTTGTCACCAGCATTACGATATGGCACCATCAACCCACCCAACTGGAAATGACCATCCCTCCATGAAGTTCCTGCATTCCACAGACTGCATAATCTACTTGTGGGTTTGGCAAAAAGTGAAGCCGTTCTCTTCTTGTGAAATTGCCTTCCAGTTTTAGGTTGACAACAAAATAGGAGATTTTAACTACACTTGTAGAGTTTTGTATTTTAATTTCTACACCTACCTACCTTCTTTTTGTCTTGATTTTGTAAGATTTAATAATCTCTAAAGAGATGTAACCAACCTAAATCTTGAATATTTGTGTGAGGTCTTTATAAAATGCACAAAAAACTACTGTTTCACTCCAAAATGTGCTAAAATTAAGCAATCCTGCCATTTATATCTTTGAATAAATACTGTCTCACTTTTTGTGATGTTATTAAAGGAATGTTCTGGGTTCAATACCATTTGTAGCACCGCGAAAAATAATTTTGACTCATCCCTTATATGTTTTTTAAAAAAAAATCAGCAAAAGATGCTGTTACAGTAAGTCGCTCACAGTGGAAGTGAATGGGGCAAGTCTATAAACATTTAAATACATACAGAAGTACAGCCACAAGACGTAAACATTATTAGTGTTAACATGCTTTTAGTTAAATTCGATTGCAGGGTCTACCTGCATCATGTCGTCATGGCAATTAATACAGATAAGGTTAGTAACTGATTTTATCACACTAAATGTTTACGTCTTGTGGTCATATTTTTGAAACGGTGTGGATTTGAATATTTATGCGCTCGTGGTACTGTAGGGTTAATAGGACACGTGTCTTTGTCATGTATGAGGGCTTTTCATGTCACACTCAGCTGTGTGACTACAGTGCACACAGAAAACATTTTTCACTCAGAGCAGGATGCGTCCTTGTGCACCTTTCAAGCTACTTAGCTTCTCTCAGAGCTTTGATGTTTACCTTTGATCTAACTCAACCCAATGTTAAATGGTGGCTGTGATTTGCAAAGTGATAGGTGAACATCTTGCTGTGGGTTATTGCTACTGGATGAGACACAAAAATATATAAAGCAATTGCGAACCATAATTGTATGAACCCTTGGCCTTATCTTAAATAAATATAAAGTTTAATTAGGTCACTATCAAATCATCCACATTTTGTTTTATTTTTTAAATGGGTTTACTCCGTTTACAAACTTGTAAGTTCATAACTCTCAATCCATTTACAGACTGTCAATTCTCAACTGGAAGGTGACTTGCATACATTCTTAAGTGTCCTTAAGAAAAAGTGGATGTAATAACAGTTTATTAAGTATTTGTGGTTGTATATCTGTCTTAATGCCTTACTCAATTGTTAACGCAATGGGTTCTATGGACCTATCTATGTTAATGCCTTTTTTGACTTGCTTGAACCTCAAATTTAGTAAATTGCTAAACAGCTTTTAGTCCATAAATTAGATTAGATAAGCCTAAGAGTCATGATTAAGTTTTCAGTTTTATGGCTTTGGCCCCATATTTCTGCAACTTCCATATTTCTTCTTAATTTCCCCCTTTTTAGTAGATTTAAATTATGTTTTTACCCCAGTTACTGAAAGAGGTAATGAAGCATCTTTGGTCTTTTAAAATTGGTGACTGATATTATGGCAATGGAATATGAACATTGATTGGGTGGTTTTATTAATAACAGTTGCTTTATTCCAAATGCTTTAAAATGTTATTTGTTGTGTATTGTGTAAACTGGAATACATTTGTCTTTTTCCTTTCAATGTATTATACTGTGTAAAATAGGAATTCTGTCCCAAGTGGCAGGGGGATTTTTGTTCAGAGAGACAATAAAACATTTGATAAATGACCTGTTTTATGCAAAGTTTTTTTCCTCCAAATTTAGAGTATCACAAAGTGTCAAGTTGCTTGGACAGTTCTGCAGATGAATTCGGTTTTTATTGATCAAAGCATTTAATAAAAGATGTAAGGCCTGCTTTGTATGCCTTTTATGTAAAAGGAAAAAAAGTTTAATTAACAGCATAATTAGATGAATTTTAGCCATTTAAATACATTCTTTTAAAGTATTGCAATACTTTTGTGGGGTTTTTTGTTTTGTTTTTCACTCATAGGACCAACATTTTGTTTGGTTTGTCAGTCTGGAAGCATCAACTCAAAGTTTCGATTTCGCCTGATTTTTTTCTGCTCGATCATATATAGTGTCTTACTGTTTGGTTTGCTGTTTCACAACTCTGTATGTAGTGTTTCTCTTTTTATACTAACAGGTCTGATATTGTCTTCCCGTGTTGAAGATTTTAATGAGTCTGAAAGAACAGCGTAATTTCAATAGATGCACTGATTGAAAAGTTCTGTATTTTTTGTTGTCTTGAGTGTTAAGTAGTTAATATGTAGCTAATATAAACTCGCCAAATAAAGAAACGTCCCTTTTTCAGGACACTGTATTTTATAATAAGATAATTTTGTAAAAATCCAAATAACTTTACTGATCTTTATTGTAAAGGGTTGAAGCTTTTAGTTGTTAGTTCAGTGTAGTTACAGTTTTCAGTGTCGAAAAAATTTAGATCATTAGTTCTGTATGCAGTACCACCGCTCCCTAAATGCAGAGTTCACAGCCTACGTAGGGCACCACGCACAGAAATGCTGTCTGTTCATGCTCCAGTTGTCAATCACACGTTCGGCAGAGCAAAAGGCATTTACACTTAACGTGGATGTTTACATGGATTTATGCAGTTATTGCTTGTGAGAAATGCAGATAAGAGATATTTAAACATGCATAGTTTCTGTTTTCATTACAGTTCAATTATTTGTTACAGTAGATATATCCACTCTCATTTACAATTTTTTCCCTTGCTTTAATTATGGTTTAGCTTATAAATAAATGAAAAGTTTTACACTTTTAAACCTAAAATTATATCTGTATTGTTAAGCCATATATCACATTTGAAATTTACTGTACTTGCGTTTTTTATCAGCCCTCACTCAAAAAAATATTTTTGACTATTTTAAGATGTATCCATTTCAATTTAATAACACATTTCTATCAAATTGAATTGAATAGTCTTGAAGAAAATGTAATTAAGAAAACTTGCTTTTTTAAGATTTATACATTTTATTTGGTTAAAGATTAGACAATTCAATTAGATGGTAATTTGTTATTAAATTGAAATGAATACATCAAATATTTTTTTGTGTGTGTTCAATTTAATTATTGGTTTGCTAAATTGTTTGCTCTTCAAAAAACAAAATAAAGCATTTTCTAAAAACATGTTCTTGATTATTTATGAGTGGAAAGCTAGCATTGGTTCTCTTACAATGTAATCAGTTATGTATCTAAATGTAAATAAATGAATCAATACAAACAGCTGATTGAAAAAGAATGAATGAAAAAAATACATATGCTACATGTCGCTCATTCAGTAAACGGTTAGTGATGTTACACAAACTAAGATATGACAAGATGTATTTATCTTTATAAAACAAATTAAAACAACTCAAACCAGGGCCACACATACATAAAGGGAGTAAATAAAGCAGTATGCACAGAAAGGACTTTGTGAAGTTCTTGCAGTGGAGTGATTCATCTCCGATTGAACAGGGGGCAGTAATGCGCTGAATGGTCAACGGAACAGCGCTGAATTTTGACATGTGAAACATCTTAAGACTGCGCTGAAATGTGCTTATTTTTGCGGTCTGAAGCGTATGTATGTGTTTTAACAGCCACGTTATATTTTCTAATATGCGAATATACCGTACGTTCAACGTTATTTGCAGTTGTTTCTGCGGTGACGCAAAAATTCTGCTAACCAATCTTAGCCAAATTAATTCTTAACATGTATCACAAGTCGTAATTTTTTGTGTGAATGCTTCAAACTGCTGGGTTTGCTCATGTCTGTTTATTAAAACCATAAGGCACTTGTGACGGACAAATATAACTGAACAATGTCAGAAAGCAGCAGTGAAGATGAAAACTCGGAGAGACTGAAAGAGGCTGTGTGGAGCTTTGGATCAGAGGATGTCAAGATCAATGGAAAAGGTACCACACTTTCCTTAAGGAGATCCATGTACCCTTACAGTCTACCTTGTTAATAGTGTCACTAGCCAATTTAGTGTTGACATGTTACATGGACATCCTAGGACTTAATTATTTGTTGTTTTTCCCCCACCTAGATGGATCCAGCAACAGCAAACAAAGTCATAGGTGAGTTCAATTTGAACATGCTTCACTTTGAGATTTCAGAACTTTTTGTTTTGTGAATAGATTTGTTAACGTTGTTACACAGAGCAGATGTTTCAAAACATGAACATGATGGTAATGAGCTCGGGACAACCCCGGAGTTCAGATCACATGTGGCAAAAAAGTTAGGAGCCTTGTTGGACGGGTGAGACAAAATCCCAGTTCCCAGTTCTTTGCAATTTTACATATTTTCTTGTTTGTAAGTGCAAACTCTCTCCTTGACACAAACAACATTAGGTGCATTTCAGAGGTGTTTTCTGAGACTGATCAGAAACCTGGTCTGTCTGAAATCAGAGAGGAAGAACACGATGAAGAAGGTGAGCGACGTCCTATAATATACCGATTGCTGCTACATATTTCATAGTAGTTGATTTTGCATGTTGTAACTTATAAGATTCAGCTAAGGACTTCTTATATGTACATTAATGCACATCTGGAACTGCCATTGAAGTTTTAAAAGACAGTTTTACAGTAATAAATCAACATACCAACAACCAATGTTTAGGTTTTTAACTGAGACTTGTTTCTTGTAATTTGCTGAAGGTTTCCTTCTTTTCACCACATCTGTTCCTGGAAAATGGATGGAGCAGTCACCACCTCCACCCCCTAAAAGAAGACCAATTCCCAGCTCTAGGTGAGTTTGACTCCTGCTTGTGATAGTACATAGACACTTCTTTAAGGGTGAATCCCACAGAAACATGTCCGGGTCATATTTCACTACATGATCAAAAGGATGTTGTTATTTTTTTTTTTAAATATAATTTTAATTTGTAAACACTGTTCATTTATAGTTGTTGCTAGTTTGTATGTTTGAGTTGTCTATCCAAAACCAATATATACGTTGAGTTGTCTATCCAAAACCAATATATACGTATATATATATATATATATATATATATATATATATATATATATATTATTGTTGTTGTTGTTGTTGTCATTTTAGTGTTATTTTTCAATCAAGATTGATCTTATCATAATGATCTCATGATGATGACGTTGCGCGCTGCAGACAGCGGGGTTGAGAGACGAGCATCTCCGTGTTAGCGTGCACATCAGCCGGTGGAACTTTATATCTCTCCTGGTCTCGACTCCCGCTCAGATTGAGTCTCTTCCGCGACTGGTTGAAGCAGCTCTGACCGCACAGAGAATGACAGTTTTGGAGTTTGTGCTTATTTACATGGCACGCTCCCGTATTATTTGAACTTTTAATTAAGGATGAAATAAAGACTTATCTGTGTTTCTATCAGACACTGGAGCTGCAGTGCTCCTCTCATCTCACATGTCATCATTATAGACTGGTTATTATTAGCGTGTAGAAAATGGGCAAACAGCTCTTGGAGAGAATGGGCTGTCACGTCCACACATGCACTTATTTATTTAATAAAATCGCAGCATTTTGCCATCATATAATCGCACTGGCTGACATCGCGATTTCAATTGCGATATGATTAATCGTGCAGCACTAGTGTACCATGATTAATCACATTTAATCCCAGAAACATGCAGTTTAAGTTTTTTTTAACCGATTCACAGCCCTATTCATTTTTTTTATTCTCAATGATGATTTTCTTTACTGTAAGTCAGGCAGTTCAACTGTACCATAGTATTATTTCAGTACTGAGAATTTAGGGGTAATATGCTTAATTGTCATGTTAATGTCACAATGTAAAAAATCTTCTATGACCCTGATATGCTCTTGACGGACTTCATCTGATTCTTTATATTATGCTGTATTGTGTTGGGAATTAATCTTGTTTAGCATTCTTTCTGCAGTGACAGTGACAGTGAGATGGAGATGAGACTTCGAGAAGCTGCTGTGTCTCTATCAGACCTCCTCGGTCCTTCTGCCCAACCCCTTACAGAGAAATTGGAGGAGAAAAGTGTGACAAAAGAACAGCCACAGACAGGAGAGGAAACTGAAAAGAATATAGACACAGTCCCAAAGAAGAAGAAAAAGAAGAAAAAAAAAATGCTGAAAGAGCAAAGTGAAGAGAATGTAGCGGAGATTCAATCTAATGGCAAAAGAACAGATGAGAAACCAACTGTGGTAGAGGATTTGGCAAAGAAAAAAAAGAAGAAAAAGAAAAGGATAAAGTTGGAGGAGGGAGGAATGGACAAATGTTGAATGAGACTTTATATTGTGCATTTAAACAGAAGTTGAAATTACTTGTTCTAGATGTATTATTTTACGATGTTCATTATACAGTAACAGTTGACTGCATTGAATGCAAAGAAAAAAAATTTCTCACCAAGAATGACCAAGTTTTCATCCCCCCCCCCCCCCCCCCCCCCCAAAAAAAAATCATCATTAAAGTTTATTTTGTTTTACTAATAGTATACTGTGACATTTTCATTCATTAATCTGTCTACCGAACTGACAAGACAAAAACATGTAGCACATTCAGTTACATTTATATGCCCAGTTTTCTACATTTATTACAGTGAAATTCTGAATGCTAAATCTTATACTTGTTAACACAAGAATCTAGTATATTATTCTGGATTAAACAAGACTAAATTGTCCTTGTCAGGAGTGTAATTCACATCTGTTTTCACAAACCTCTAAAATCTTTGGGAATAGGTAGGCAGCAACTAGTGACATGGCAGTTTTTAATTTTATTTGAAATTATTTTTCTCTCCCCAGTGCATCTAAACATAAATAATTTCTAATTTTCTCAAAAGGATCAGTAGTGTTCCTTTCTGCTGAAGAAATCTCAGCAGCTTTCTTCCGTGTTTGAAGGTGTGATTCTCTTCAGGAGCTATTGTGCAGTGGAGACCATCTGTGTAGGGATGTAAGGGTCTATGTCCCCTGGTGAAGAGGAGAGCAGGTGAGAAGGATGGGTCTCGCTCGTCTGGGTCTGTGTGTAGAGCTCCAAGCTGCCTGGAGACACTGAAAATGTATTTCAAAAGAGAATTATAGATGGATAGACTCAGAATAAGTGTTGATTTTATTTCAGTAATACCTGAAATTTAACTGAATTTGACTATATTGTAAGCGCAGGCTCCGAGAACGGCGGTACCTGGCTCTGGTGAAGTTGATTGCAGGTGTAAAGACTCCTCATCAATGGGAGTGTCTGTGTGACCCTCAGGATCTGAGGTGAGAATCTGATAGAGAGGGAAAAGATGGGTCATTTGAATGAGTCAGATTCACGTATTGTTTGTATGGTATTACTAGGGCTGTCAAACGGATATAAATATGGCCCCCAAATAGAAATAATTGTATATAAATAATAACTATATAAAGAATAGCTAAAAGTATACATTTAAAACAATATCATAATTCAGATCGAAATGCATTGCATTATTATGGCAGATGAGTAAAGCATTGATTAGACAACAAATGTCAATATACTTTTGTTTGTATATTGTTTGTATAGTATATTGTTTGTTTGTTTTTTGACATTGAACAAGCCTACAGCAAATCATCAACAGCAATCTATTTTTCAATTGATTTCATCAATCTGCCATGTTCTCACAGGACCATCTGCACTATTTTTAATTTTCAGTCTGCGCACATATGCGCCATAGGAATGCTTTTGGATCATCTCAGTGGTTTTAAGCATCATAAATTTGATGCATTTTTAGGACACTTAGTCAAGTTAAAAGTAGTGCTGTCAAATAAATGTTTAATCATGATTAATCGCATCATTTTTCATAGTTAATCTCAATTAATCGCAGATTTTAAAATTAGGGAAGTTTGACTCTATATAAACCTTTTTTCCTGTCAAAATGCATTTATTTGCTTTTAGGAAAGAAAACAAAACAATATGTAACAACATAATGCTTTATTAACATTTTCCAAAAAAAAGCCTTTCGCAGTATAAAGATAGAAATGCTCTAAAATAGCAATGGGCATTAAATCTCTTAAACACATCCTCCACAAGATTAATCTGCCAGTAGATTGTGGCTGTCCACTTTGCTTTAGCAATTGTAAAGCCGCTTTCATGATTCACATCAGGGCATCAAAACCAGCGTCATAAGCTCTGCTTTGAACTCTACATGAAAAGCTCTGTAGACGTTTTTGTATTAGTAAAGACTTGATGTGCTTCTGTGGTAATTACATTGCACATAACAGGGGCTGTAAAGTACTTTTCTGTCACATGTCCCATCTGGGCTTGTTTTGTACAACAAATAGTGTTAAGAGGTCCTTTCGCCATCACTTAAATGAGGGTAAATGACTGCATCCAAAAAAGTAGACTGCTGACTTGCTACCAGCTACTAATCAGTTAATGGCTAAACCTACAGTGTTTTTAATGAATGTAACTCGTAGGGAAACTGATCTCTATGAAACTTTGTCTCTGTATATAGCCTCCAAAGACAGCATTTTCTAGTTTTCAGATGCAGCCTTAGGGTGCTTCTCAAATGGAAGGCTGCAGCCTAGTAAGGCTGTGTACTTCCTAGACCAGTCCTTCAGAGGCTGTAGGCTAGGCTCCTATTCTTGTATTCAGCGCTAGAATGAGACAGTCTTGTAAGTGCGCATGGCAAACCAAATGCTTAGTATTTTAGAGCTCCTTGCTTAAAACAATGTGATATTTTACTTTGTTTGGAAAACTCACATACTTCAGAAATATGTCATTAATCCCTTAATTATTTTAGCAAAATGTTTTATTCACAAAGCTAGAGTCACTCAAAAAAGCCTTTATATTATACCGTTAAACACTGATCTTAGAATTTATATTTAAACCCTTTCAAATATGAACAAATCCCAGAACCCTAGACTTGTAAAAACTATGAAACTTTTAAAGCTTTTCAAATTCGTATAATTGCCCTTTTCTTAATTGTGTTTCTTTTTTGTGTGTGCTTTGTACCTTCCAATTTGTTGTATTGTCGATTTTGTATTTTTCTACATATTGTCATTGCTGCAATGTGAAAAAAAAACTTGAAGAGAGTACATTGCGCCATAAATGTTTCCACCTCCCCGATCACACGACTTCTGCCCTTTTTTAAAATAATTTGGGACATGTGCAAAGGATTGTGGGTGACTGAAGGCCAGTAAGGATACACCCGATGTATCCTCCAAAATATGGCAAACGAAGGTGGTGAAACAAGGCTGTCTTCCAAGTGTCCTCACAAATGAGATGGCCTTCGACGGTGCCTGATAACGTGGCAGCCGAGATATCCAGCCTAACGAGGCTGCAGACTTCTGATTGAGAAGCACCCATTTTGTTGTGGTATGTGCGTCAGTGTAATGACTCCTGGTGGACACACTGACATATCACAAAGGTTCTTCTCTGGTCAAACCAGTGTTTATGCTTTATTAACTGTAAATGTGTTTACTTCTTAAATTAATTGCATTCCAAAATGAATGCCTTAACGCGTTAATTTTGACAGTTCTAGTTAAAAGTAGTTAAAACTTTAAAAATCACTTCCTGAGATCCATGCATTCTGTTTTGCTTCATCCAGCTGTCAAGTACACGAGACGGTTTGTTGAGGAGCGCTGACTGCCCCCTGCTAATGCGGCTTGTGAAAACATGAAGTTACATGTATTTCAAGTATGGTAAATTACTATTTCATAGTAATTTATGGAATTTATGTACGGATCAGAAAGCATGACTAATTGCATTTTTAACACTTTATTGTTTTTATTTAATTAATCACACTAATTAACGTGTTAAAGGAATGGTTCACCCAAAAATTACAATTTGCTTATCATTTACCCTTATGCCATCCCAGATGTGTATAACTTACTTTCTTCTTCTGAACACTAATGAAGATTTTTAGAAGAATTTCTCAGCTCTTTTGGTCCACACAATGCAAGTAAATGGGTGCTAACATTTTGAAGCTCCAAATATCACATAAAGGCAGCATAAAAGTAATCTACTTCAGTGGTTTAATCCATGTCTTCTGAAGAGATTTGGTAGGTGTGGGTGAGAAACAGATCTATATTTAAGTCCCTTTTTACTATAGAATTTTCCTCCCTGCCCAGTCAATCTCCACTTTAACTTTCACGTTCTTCTTCTTCTTGTGTTTTTGTTCATTCATATTCATGCATACGCCACCTACTGGGCAGTGAGACGAATTTCTAGCTACAATTGACATAAATATTGGTCTGTTTCTCACCCACACCTATCACATCACTTCTGAAGATATGTATTTATCCACTGGAGTCTTGTTGATTAATGTTATGCTGCATTTACATGCGTTTTAGAGCAACAAAGGAGTCTTTGTTCACCTACAAAGCTGAAATATTCTTAATTTGTGTTCTGCAGAAGAAATAAAGTTATACACATCCGGGATGGCATGAGGATAAGAAAATGATGAGAGAATTGTAATTTTTGGGGTGAACTATCCCTTTAAATCAACAGCCCTAGTTATTACATGAAGTAGCCTACAATTCCTCTTGCATAGTTTGGCTTTGAATTGCTTAATGCAGCAGTTATTCAAATGTTATTGAATGTTGCCTTTGGATAAAGTACAAAACGTCATTCCTTTTTTCTCTCACTGTTAATAATTCCTACAGTAGGTCTGTGTGTTTGGTTCATGCCTGTCGAACAGCTGTTAGGTTGGTCAGTGTCCCAATGCTGTTGCTGTCTGCGATGACCATAGCCTGGGACAGGAGACTAGAGGGGTAACAGGTCAGGTCTGCTTTGCTGTATGCTGAAAAAGAATTTAAAAACACAGTCCACTATTTCAGTTATATAATTCAAACATATAATCAGAAACAACAATTAAATGACTGTTCTGAGCTTAAAACTAGTTATTAAAAATATATAAAAACAATTACATCTTGTGTTTAAAGTAATTTGAGGCAGAAGTCTGTGGGGCGAGGCATTGTACCAGGATAAATTTCAAAATATGCATATATGTTTCTAAAGTATAGCCAGAAAATTTCACTTTTTGCAAACAACTTTAACATTATACATGTTAATATGAGACTAGTGTGATTGAATAGTTTATTAATCTTCTATTCACTTTTTCAACTTCTGTCATCATGACAATGTAAAGCCAGTAAACCTGGTAACATTCACCAGAAATGTGCAAAGATACCAGAAAAGGATGTGTCGAATCTATAAATAAAGTGCTTTTTTCAAAAAGAAAGTTCCTGAATTATGTTGGTAACACTTAACCAACATTTCTTCCACCCAGAACAGAATGCTTGTCCCAGCGCTAAAAGGATGATTGCTAACATAGCATACCTTTTTTGTACAAGCCCCTAATGCAAGGGCATTAAATGAATAGTTCACTCAAAAATTTACTCACAATAATTTACTCACCCATATTTCATATGCAGAACACAAAAGATATGTTTTTGAATATTGCTGACCATCTTCTTAAGATTTCAAGATGGTGTAAAAGCTGGTAATATCTGGTAAATTACTTTACGATCATTTATTAATGAAAGTAAAGTCCAAAGGGTTTATCCCAGTAAGTTTTCTGAATTGCACCACACAAATAGGCTTCTCTTTTTTTAACAGAACAAAAACTTGCTTTTATTTTGAAGGAAACAGCCGCATCACTCATTTATTTCCCTAATTGCACGTTAAGAATGTACCATTCCACGGCATGCTGAAGACTTTTTTGACAAATATATAATTGCTACTTATACACTGGCGCCCAATAATGGAATAATGTACAGATTTTGCTGTCTCAGAAGGAAATTGGTACTTTAACTCATCAAAGTGGCATTCAACTGATCATAAAGTATTATCAGGACATTACTGATTTAAAAAAACAGCACCATCACTATTTGATAAAAGTCATTTTTGATCAAATCTAGACAGGCCCCTTTTCCAGCAGCCATCACTACAACACCTTATCCTTGAGTAATCATGCTAAATTGATAATTTGGTACTTGCCATTATATCAAACACCACTGAAGGCTATTTGTTTCATTAAATGAAGCTTAAAATGGTCTTTGTGTTTGCTTTTGAGTTGCAGTATGAAATAGACTGGCCCTAACTGGGGGATATATTTAATATTGAGAAAATGTTATTTTATATAGGCTACTGCCTGTATACTATGCTTGTTATCATTAATATGCAAATATTTCACCCACGGTGGAATTTTTGTTGTTGTTAATTTTCGCTTATTTTGGCTGAAGTCAATCCCTTATTCTGAGCTTGTTTTTCAGACCAGGTCCGTTATTTCACTTGCGAGACATGGCAACACAGAGTATTGTCATTTTATAAAGTATGTTATTAACTGTTATTTTATTTAGTTCTAAATGGTTACCATTTGGAACGCAGGTTCCTGCTCAAAAAGCAAAATGGAAAACATTTAATTTTTTTTGTTCCCTATCATAAAATTAGGTATTTGATAGATTTTGGTGAAAAACATCCCAAAATGTATGTAATTATTCAGTTAAAATATCTGTTGCGCCTGAGCATGAGTTCTGTGAGAGAAACTTGTTAACAATGGCTTTAATGTTAACAAGAGAATTACTGTTGTTTAGCGCTAAACAACACAAATTCTCAGCTGAACACGGACATCAACATTTTCACTGAAAAATTACTTCAATTTCAGGTTGTTTCTCATTGAATGACTTCAGAAGACTTGGCATATGATGCATGAGCTGAATGGATTACTTTTGTTATAAGCCACTGTATTGAGAAAACCGCAATATTCATTGAAACATCTTTTGTGATCCTCATAAGAAAGAAAGTCATAGGGGGTTGAATTTTCATTTTTGAGTTGTCTGTTCCTTAACAAAAATACAAGCTTTAACCCAGAACATTCCACTAGTGTCTGTATTTTTTGTGAAAATCATTAAGAAAATAATGTCCACTACCAGAAGTACTTACTGTGGCATGGAAACTGGGCCATTGTTGCCATGAACGAGCTAGAGCCAATGTGATTTTGAAGCTGATTTGTCATTGACTGCTGGGATGTGGAATGAAGCTGCTGCTGGAATGAGATTGGTTGGAGGGTGGTAAACCCGCCCCCTACATTGTTGATCACAGTCTGTGGTTGAGAGGATGTCAAGCCTGTAGTAAAATACATATATTAGCCATTAATTACAAATGATTGATCTTAAGCTGTGAATCCAGATCATTATGCTTCATCATGCATGTATAATACCTATGAGAAGTGAGGAGTCCCCCAGACTCATTACACTTGGTAGTGAGGCCATAATCAGTCCTGGAGGGTGAGCGGAGGATCCTGACACTCCATGCAAAGAAGTGAGAGTACTAACAGGAGGTAAGGAACCACCTCCTGATGTCTAGGGGAGTAAACAGAACTTGAGGCTTGTTTCATGCCTGAACATTGATTGCAAAATCAAGTTTTTACTGCATGTGCCTTAAATACAATAACCGATACAGCATGTGTAATGTTTTCCTGTTTATCGGGGCAGCTCAATCCTGATCCTGGAGATCTGCCTTCCTACAAAGTTTAGCTTCAACCATAATTTAACACCCCTGTACCAGCTCATCAATGTTTATGTGTTCTTTACAAAATTACAGGCAAGAATGTCACTACAGGGTTGGAACTAAACTGGAAGAAAGTTATATCTCCATGTGCAGGATTGAGCAGCAGTGGTGGTAGCATAGTGGGCTAAAGCACAGAACTGGTAAGCAGAAGATTGCCAGTTTTATCCCTGCAGCCACCACCATTGTGTCCTTGTAAATGTTCCCCTGTATTTTCCCCTAAATTCCCCTGTTATAAGTGCACTGTAAGTCGCTTTAGATAAAAGCATTTGCCAAATACATAAATGTAATGTTATGAGCATCCCTGCTCTAGAGCAACTGATGACTAGCAACACCAAGGACATGGATTTGATTCCAAGGAAATGCAATGTGTCACTTGGATAACACCGTCTTCCAAATGCATACAGTAGATGTCATTGATTTGTGATGAAGTGTGTCCTGTTTGTTTATCTCACTGGTCTGTGGTGATGTGTGTCCAAGAGTGTATGGCTGGGTTCTAGCTGGCCAGAACTGGCTCCCAGATGACCACCCCTATCTTCACCACTTGAGCTTCTTATTGTGCCCAAATTCTCACATACAACTGAATGACTGTATTTTAGACCTTTAGAGTGTGAAACAAAGAGAAAGGTGGGTAAAAGGTACGAACTGAAGTAAAAGATTGAAAATCTGCAGCCAGTTGCAAGAAACCCCTTAAATGGTTAGTTCAACCAAAAATGAAAATGGCACGAGAGTAAGAAAATAATGAGAGAATTTAAATTTTTGTGTGAACTATCCCTTTAAATTAAGAAAACCCTTAGTGAAAATACACTGAAACTACAGGTTTTCTTAAGGGTTTTCTTGCAGCTGGGCTCTGAAGTTTCATTTCATGCTCTACTGGACTACTAATGCACTACTAATTTCATGTACATTGAATTGATAACAGCATGCCAAAGATGATATATGGATTGATAGGCATTAGTTTGAATGAAATGGTATGGCTACCTGGTGAAGGACTGGATGGTAGATTCTGGCCTGTGGAGGGTGCTGATTGGCTGCTGTAAGGGACATCCAGTGCCAGTTTGTGGCGAAATGCCTCCTCCTTGCGCCTATTGGCAAACCAGTTATATACACGTACCTCTGTCACCAGATTAGATCCCAGACCAGCTAGCTGAGAAGGAGACACTCCCCTTTGTAGACACTCTGCTCTAAAACAAGCATACATCACACCAGGTATTGCACATGTTGCAACTTTACCAACATAGTCAATTTGAGTCATGGTGCCCAGTTCACTCTTTCATTACTTTATCTTCACTTACCTGTTACACTCCTCCACCAATCCCTCCCTCTCATCTTTACTAGGGTTCTTCTGTCGTTCATAAGCCTGGAAGAGGATTTGCTGGGAGGCAGGGCCCCATTTGAATCGATTCCTCCGTCCCTTTCGGCCATCCTCCCCAGATTCCTCTCCTGACATAACGCCTCGACTGGCATTGGTGAATTCTGCTTTGGTTAGTGTGAGAGAACCATTACAATGTTAATTCGGATTGGGATTTAATTTGATTTGGTGTGACATCTTATCTTTAAGCCTATATTTTATTAGCCCAGGCTTACTATAACAGAACCTCACATAACAAAAATAAGAAAGGGTAACACTCACGCTGGCTAATCTCTGCCTGTTTCTTGACGTACCAGCTATACAATGTGGCACGTTTTTGATTCTTCATGGGCGTACCCTTGTTGAGGTGTTGGGAGAGATGTGATTGGTTGAGACCGGTGGACTCTACCACCTCTCTCTGTGGTAGATTGTGCTGCTGCATGTAGCTCTTCACCATTTTAGCTACATGCCAAGAATCTTCTCTGACACAAATAAATAAATCAATATATTATAATCGGTGTAAAATTCTTAACTGTTTCTAAACAAGTTCTTATGAATTTTCTACAAGAACAGCAGGATGCTTATTCCCCAGAAACTGTGCCAGAAAGAGTAAGAATTGTAATTTTCAAAAATGTTTTATGTATTAATTTATTTATTTGAAAAGATTACTGAACAACCAAGAAATCTTACTTTCCCACCTCAAGTCCAAACTATTGTCAGCCGGTTGCAAAAAATGCCTTAAAGCGATAGTCCACAAACTTCTCTCATCATTTACTCACCCTCATGCCATCTGAGATGTGACATTTTTTCTTCTGCTGAACACAAACAAATATTGATAGTAGAATATCTCAGCTCTGTTGGTCCATATAATGCAAGTGAAGTGATAAAGTGGATATTTGAATATTAAAATGGCAGTATTAAGGTAAGTGTTGGTGATAATGATAACATGGGCTTGTCTGTGTCATGGCCATTTTCAGGGTGATTCTGTAACTATGGGCTCTTATGACCTCAGTTTATAAGTATAAATTTTATATCAGTGCTGCAGTATCTCAGTTCCTATCATATAAATTAATGTAAACATCCGCATTAAGTATAAATGTCTTTTACACTGCCAATCACGTGTTTGACAGCATGTCTGCACGTGTACAGTATTTCTGACAGATTATGACATATGCGGCACGTTTTTCTTATGGACAACAGAGACCAAGCTCTGAACTTAAGCCTAACACGCTTCTGAAAACAGAGATAAGATGCAGTTTACTCTTATTGTATAGAAATAATTATCTCTATTATTTCGACACTGAAAATACTGTAACTGCACTGAACTAAAAATCCAATCAGGACTTTAAAAAGCATCAGGAATTTTGAAATAGCAACAACAGGCATTAATTAAGCATGATCTTGCTTCATTTTGTTCAGCATTATATGTTATTGGGCCAGTGGGACACTGTTCACATTTTTCACTATCATAATTACTAGAAAATGGTTTCCAAACTTCTCTTCTAATGTGTACTATAAATCTCTACTTTCAATTCCACTTCCATTCTTCTTCTTTTGTTTTATGAATAATCATCTTTGTGCATATCACCACCTACTGGTTGGGGCTGTTCAAAGGTGGAGGTTTATAGTAAAAAAAGGACTTAAATATTGATCTATTTCTCACCCAGACCTATCATATCTCTTCTGAAGATATGGGTTTAGCCACAGCATATGGATAACTTTACTTTTGTGTGGCCTTTATTTTATTTTTGGACCTTCAGAGGTCTGGTCACCATTCACTTGCATTATATGGACCAACAAAGCGGTGATATTCTTCTAAATATCTTTGTTTGTGTTCAGCAGAAGAAAGAAAGCCATACAAAGTCAAGTAAATGATGAAAGAATGTTCATTTTTGGGTGAACTATCCCTTTTAGTACAATGTTACTAAAGGATTCTTAATTTAAGGTGTTTGTTGCAACTGGTCAACCACCATACACTGTAAAGGACCACTATTGGGGAAATGTGTCCACCTAAAATATTCAGATTAGTGGTCAACAAATATGGGTTTTTCAATGACAGATTCAAAAGCTATTACCCCCAATCCTAAATATGGTGGTTAAAGCCATGCAAATTACCAAAAGTTATTTATCATTACCAAGTGTATGTCAACAGCTAAAACGCTACATTATTTTAGTAAGTCTGATAAAAGAAAAATGTTGGTGGATTTGATTATCTTTTTATTTTATGTAACCCATTCAATGCAATGGTAATGGATGAGGACATGCGCATTGTCTGATTTTCACAAACAATGTTTTAATAATAATAAAAATATATAGCCATAACACAAACAGGAAAATCTATCAAATAATATAGCTCAGAAATAAGTATCCTGTAAAGTTTAGCATCCTGGGACACACTTTCCTGAGAATTACCCTACCATGTCATTAGAAAAAAAAAGTAAAATGTCAAGAACCGAAAACATTTACAAAAACAGTATATATCAAGATATTATTTTAAAAGATACTCTGAGACAAGGGTTAGTGGAAGAGGAAGGCAAATAGAGAGGGTGCAATGTTTACACTGAAAGATAAGACAAGAGACAAGGGGGCAAAGTCCAGTAAAAGAGATCGCAAATAACCCTTGTGAATGCAAGACAAACACACACAGACTCACAAACACACAAACATTCCCAAAAGCAATACATTTTCCTATACAAATCACTCACAAATAACACAGCCCCCTGATATTTAGATAAACTGCGTCATGTGCTTCATCACAAGTCACAGTTATCAATGAACTTTCCAAAGTGTCAGACATTTGGAAACAAAGCTACCTCACAATGTGCTATATTTACAATATCACTATAGCCAAGTGTACACACACACATAGAGAGAGAGAGATAGAGATAGATGGACTCTGTTAATTTTAACCAGTCAATGTAGCTCATTTATTAAAAAGATAGAAATGGCCTGAGAATAATGAATAGGGTGGGTAATTAGTAACTAAAAAAGGTGGAACCTCCTTTATATTCACCCCATCAGTTTGGAAACAGAGCAGTAGAAAGGAGAGGAAGCTGGCGAGCAAGAATAGTAGAGAAAAAAACAAGAAATTGGTTTATTCAGGTATCTGTGGAGTAAGATAGGAAGTTTGAAAGGAACAACAACAGCGGTCGCTACACAAGCGGATTTATTAGAGATGTTCTAAAATATTAATGCAAGAAGGAATTCTATTAATGTTTTCTCGTGCAATTGCTTATTAAGAAAAACATCTTAGGCACTAAAATCTTATTAGATTATGAAGTTGGTACACTTTAACTTGCTTAAAGTGTATCAGAGCACACCAGAACACTTACTGCAAGAGATGTTCAACTTGAGCTCTCTGTCTCGCAGCCTCCTCCGGTGGCAACATCTCCAGCTCACGGAAAATGGGAGGTGGATTGTCCATCTCTCCGTCCTCCGAGCTTTCTCCATCTGCCCGGTCTGCCCTCTCCACACCGGTTTGAGCCCGCTCTCTCTCCAGATCTCCCATGGCCTGGATCAGCAACTCCTTCGATAACCCTGAGCCCAGTAGAGACCAGACCAGCTGCTCTTGCAATGCAGACAGTCGGCTACTTCGTTCTCCTCCGGCTCTCCTGCCTTCTCCTCCATCCATCTCACGTTTTCTGGTGTCTCAGCAGCCGTTGTTCCTGACTTGGTCAAAGATCTTGGAAGAAGGCACCTACATGTACGCAGACACACAAGGGAAGGGAAACACAATCATTGTCCTCGCTGGAAGCAATCGAACACAAAGACACACTTCGGTGTGCAAACAATAGTAATGTGCACACACACATAGAAGCCAAAACAATATTGCAAATTACATTTGCTCATTCCAAATGTACCTGTTTTTTCCAGGATAGGAGCTCAGTGGTCTCTCCTCAAGATAAGGAGCTTATTTAGGTGAAGATTTCATTTTTTTCTTATTGATATTTTCTAGTGTTCCTCTATTTGTGCTCCTGTATTATGTCTGGACACCTGTTGCTCTTTTGCTTTGAAATGTGATTGTTTTTCCCCAGCTTGTATTTTCCTTCATTCCCTCCTCCCTTACTCTGTCACTCTGAGTCTCTCTTTCTCTCCCTCACTCTTGGGGAACTTTGGCTTCAACCCGTGTTAAGGGCAAAGTGTAGAGTCTAACCAATCTGTGAAAATGAACATTACAAACACTTTCAAAACTCAGTCATTTTGTTCTAGTGTCTCATTATGCAACGTCACATAGAACGAATATAAAACACAACATAGTGCAAATATAATAAAATAATATACTATACTTTATATATATATATATATATATATATATATATATATATATATATATATATATATATATATATATATATATGTAATACACTTTATGTCAATAAAGTTTAAAAATATTTATAAACACAAGCAAATTGAAGTGTCAGATCCATAAGAGAATTTAAAGAAATGCAGATGTCTATTGAAGACATAGCTGCCATTGTTTGATATAAATATAAATGACAGTACAGAACATGTGAAGGTTATTTTGTGTTGAATATTTTAAGTTTGGGTAATATTCGCTATACCGTATTTCAGGGTATCCACACTTTTTGACCGACGCATTTCAATGGCTTTTTATTTGTTAGTACTGGATAAAGATTGTTTTAATCATAAAGATTTAGACTAGTTATGATTTTGTGTAGCATAACTAGACCAATGCACCGTATATTCGCTATAGAATTTTCCTGGTTGTTCTAGGCATTGAAAAACACCTGGAACACATTGGAAAAATCTTCAAATTCCTTGTTTCCATGAACGTGGTAACCTGGGATTTGCTATTATTACACCAGATATGTGCTGTCTTTTTCATATGATTTGTCTGAAAACATTGTGCAACTTAGCATGAAAAGGCACCACAAAATGTCCAGACTGGTATATCATCAGATTTCCCTGACAGGCCTTTTTAAACTGTTTGCTATTTTACAGCAAAAAAAACTTCTACTGTATTTTGCCTTATTTCCTGTGAAAAATATAAAAAAAAATCCTTAAAACAAGAAAAAATGACTTGAGAAGCAGAATGGCAGAAGATATTTTGGCATGTCTTCATTGAAATCTAACAAACGTTGGTGGTTTTTTGCTTAAAACAAGAAATAAGTATTTGCCAATGGGGTAAGAAAATGACTGTTTCCCCCTTTGAATCAAGTTTTTTACTTACCTAATTGGCATATATATAGATATTCAAAATAAAGATATCTTACTGGAAAACAAGACAAAAAATACGCATAGTAAGAAAAGAAGGGGGAGGGGGGTCAGTTGCTGAAGCTGTTCCTATTCGGCCTATTCATTCTGACTTTTTGCCATATCTCAAGGTACAGTTTAAAAAATGGTTACATATCGACCTCATGCAGGGTGTAGTTTTAATAGATAGGACAGATTATTTTAGAAATTAGAAATATGATATGTAACAAGAATATTTATTTAACTTTATCTTTTAGTGCTTTTTAAAGTTTAATGTATGGTTCCATAAAATATGAACACATGATCATTTTACAATAGTAAAGTAATATCTGTATACACATAATTATCGTCACTGTGTCCTGGACTATGGTAGTAAAATGTGATTATGGCTGTAATCAAATCTCTGCTTAAAATTATGATTCTAGTTGTTCTCTAGACCAGTGGTTTACAAACGTTTTTTGCCAGTGACCCCCAAATATGATCTCCTATCAAGATCCTAAAATATTGACATAGAAATATGTGATGTGTACACAAATGTATATTCACGTATTAAGACCAATTTTTTCCATGCAAGCAGTAAGTGTGATGTAGTAACAGATTACAAGTATTCTGGATTCCATAATCAGATTACAAAAATCAAGTACTCATAATCAAATTAGTTACTTTTTATGGATTACATGATAACATTCATTTATTGTTCCCTCAAAATCAATCTACAGCTGATATATGATCAGTAAATGGGGTTGGGGCCGGGTGGGGGGTGGAATTGGACACACAGACCTGATACAAGCCACCACCAGCCATTGCAGAGATAGAGCGGTAATCCACACATAAATGCCAAACCGATTGCATTAGTGGGATAAAGTTAGTTTTAGTTTTGTAAATTGCTTTTGTGCACAGCTTTAAAACTGTACAATAATCTGCTTTTTCCTTTTGTGATAAATTTTGATTCACAAATATAACTGGTCTGATCTGTTAGCACACATGGATGGTGTTTGTAAGTAAAACCGACACATAACAAATACTATATTCTCATTTTTGTATGCATTTAACTAACATTATGTAAACATGGTACAAGCTTACACAAATCCACGTGACATCAATTAAACAAGAATTAGTCAGAAGGTATACAAAAGTAATCCAAAAGCAATCAGATTAGATTACCTGACTACAATTGTATTCATGTAATTTGTAATCAGTACCAGATTACAATTAAGAAGTAACCTTTGATGAGAATACTGGCTATATCAGCAGTACTTGTGAAATTATAAAGACTAAATGTTTACAAGGCTTTTATATTGTAATAAAGCAAAACGAAATGTTATCAAGAAAGTATTAGAGAAATATATGATGTATAGACCTTAAGAGAAACATTTTTGCTCAAATAATTTTGTAAAGTGCTTTTCAGAGAAGAAATGTTACCTTACAATCCACAATGAGCAAGCTAAAGGCAACTCTCCAGCATTTAGAAAGCAAATTAAAACCGTAAAAATGCCAAAGTTATATATTTTTTTTTTTAAAACCTTTTTTTATTAAATGTTCCACAAGCCCCCCTTTTATGTGGCCCTCTGGGGATAACCCCCTTTATTTAACCTTTGCTCTAAACATCTCCATAAAAGAATAGTAGCATTATACACACGACAAAATATCTGCACTGCACAACTGGAGACTCAAACGCAGGGCTAATTTTAGCTGTAAGCTGTATAAGTGGGCGCTTAGGGTCCCCAAGCCACCAGGGACCCGAAGAGAAAGTATTTTTATTATATTGTTATTATTTAAATTTTATTTTTAAATATAATAAAAGCTGTGACTAAGACTCAGGAAACTGTTATGGCTCAATTAGAGAGTTGGAAAATGGGTGTGAGGTATGTGTGGAGGGGAGTGATTTTGCTTAGGACTCAAATGTCTCCAAACTAATGAAAGAAAGGATTGATTCAAGTCACTAACAAAGTTCAAATGTTCCCTGTCATAAACCAACCATAAACTATATAATTACCTAAGAATTTACCATTCGGGTTTCCACCAAAGTACGCTACGATAAAAATAAAAGGAAACAAATATTTTGTAAATATTTAGCATGGCCTGATGTTTGTTCTGTTGTGTAGTTTGTCAGTGTTGGAAGCTTCAATTTGTGAGTAGTTGCAAATATTTAATTGTAAAAATATAGATAAGACAAAGCGAGACAAATCTAAGTTCTCATTTAAGCCTGCAAATTTCCAACATTCTTTTTGTTTGTATTCATATTTAAATAAAATGTACTTCTATGATAAAAACGAATCCCAAGTAAACCTCAATACAATGGTTAGCATTAAGAAACATTAGAGAGGGACAAACACTCAGGTACAAAGCAAAACACTTTTTTATATATAGCTGTAATTATACACTATTTACATTATACTGTACAGTGATAGTTTTTTTTCTTCTCACAAATAACACCCATAATTTAATAAATTGAATTTATGTGCTGAAGTGCTCCATATAACATAAGCCACTCTGAATTACAGTAAGCTTTTAGAGTTGGTGAATCAATGTCAGAAAACAATGGGAATCATTAGCATTTCTTGAATAAATAGGGAACCATCCAGGGAACATTCACACCAGGTGTTGGACTGAATGGCAAGTGATTTCATGGACACAAAGAACTTGCAAAGTGGGAGAGCTAGGGATTCATAGTATGTGGTCAGAAACCTATTACCTAAGACACTGTTCAATACAGCTGTTTTGTTGCTATCTGTATGTCACAGCAATAAAGGGTGCATGTGTCAGTTGTACACCATAGGTTTGACAGTGTTGTAAGATGTTGTGTGCTAAGCTGTAGTTTAATGCCAGTCCCAACTCTAACGCAGGCTTTAGGGGGGCCGCACCCTCCCCATCCTCATTCTCCTCCATCCATTCTACAGGCGCTGTGTCTTGAAGGGATGGGGGTCTTTCCCTTTGGCCAAGGGCCCCTGGTCTGGTCAGGCCCCTCACCCGATGCATTTCCATTAACCTGTGGCCTCTTTTGGCTCCACCATTGGCCAGCTGCAGTGCCTGAAAAATGCCAAGTAGATCGACTCTCAGCTCCAGTACCCCATCTCTCATCCAGACACTATACCTGCAAAAAGAGAAAAATGGGGATGAATAAATCTTTAAAAACTCATACAGTGCACAGAGAACCATGCTAAAAGAAAATAGCAACCCATTTTCATTACATCTATCAAATTTCTATGTCTCACCTGGTAGGGAAGCCTCGTTTCTCCAATGAGGGCAGCACAGGCTGGATGTTGAGGTGTTGTGGGTTTGAAAAGTGAAAATGAACTTCTGCTCTCACCAATGGTGCTGACAGCACGTCCTCACCGAGAAGAAACTCAATGCTGGAGTCTTGTCAAATCAGAATGAGACAGAGGATGTTAAGATAGTATTGTTACATATATATTTATAAAAAATATAAATAGTAAAATATACCAAGTATTAGCTCCACAATAACATTTTGAGGGGCCGGTTACATTGAATGCATTTTTAGTCTGTCTGCGCTGTTTTTCAATCTAAATGCACTGGACTAAACGCACGTCTTCGACCATTGCGGTGCATCTCTCGCAAGAGTGCCGTGTCATGTTAAAGGAATAGTTCACCCAAAAATTCTCTCATCATTTACTCACCTTCATGCCATCCCAGATGTGTATGACTTTCTTTCTTATGCAGAACACAAACAAAGATTTTTAGAAGAATATTTCAGCGCTGTGTCTTTCCCCCCCCTCTCAGAACAAGTCGTGTTCGTTGTGAACTGCTCATAAAAAGCAATAAGAAACACAGAGCTACTTACCTCCAACTTTTTGCCCTTGTATTCCTTTGACACTTCCACAGTGGTACCCCAATTTACAACAGCGATAAACCCGTCTAACGAATCGGAAGAGGGGTTGCTCTGGGAAAACAGAACGACGTGGACCATCACTCATCGTCGATAATATTTTAAGGCGATACATTTGCCCCCAGTCACCAACCGGGGTGGTGCTCTCCGTCCACGGTGCACTCAGGAGGTCACACTGTTCGCGCTCGGAGCCCGGTTCGCGACGGATCCGACTCTGGACGTGACCAGTACGGATTTTCCGCTCTCCTTGAAACGATGTCATCTTACGAAGGTGTGCACGCAAAGATCGGCACTGCACTCCAATGGGAAAAGCCATGAAAGCGAGAAACAGCAGAGGAATCAATATGCGCGTTACGGTGGCCATCTCTAGTATTCAAAACAATCCGCTAATGGTGCTGCGCCACAGAGATGCTCATCGCGGGAGAGGTTAAATCCTCCTGCTCTGACAATAAGCTCAGTTTCTTAAGTAGAATTTGTATTCTGACTTCTTATTACTCTCCGCCCCCTGGTTTTGTTTGGCGCCCTTAAGCAGCCATTCGCACCCCCATCGACCTTTTCAAAAAGTGTGTGCATAATAAGGCGCCTAGAGCACTCTCAGTCCATTCTTATTCTCTCTCTTAATGACCCTCATTGCAGAACATCTGCATCTTCAGCAACGAGCTGCTCATTTGCAAGAGAAACAACTCTGACTAGGGGGGACCATAAAACTTTCCTTCTGTGCCTCAAAGTACGTGTACAATAGCTACACAGCCAAAAGAGAGGCAATAGCACTCCTCAGTTGTTCCATTGGACTGAATGTAGACTTTGAAACGCTTTATCTGGGAACAGTTAGTGGCCCTCAAAAGTATTTGACATTAAAACCATTCTTAAAATGTATTTATGTCGTTGTATTGGCGAATAAATCATCAAAACAAAACGTAATCTGGAAACATGGTACTAGAACTTTTCTCTGAACTAAATTCTCTTTCTGGAGTCATTTTTGCCATTACTTTGAACCAATGGGTCTCTCTAGACTTCACACAGGTGTCCTGGCAAACACCACGTGTACTTCATCACATTATCTGTGGACATGTTCCACTAAGATAATCAGAAAATGTCCAAATATTTTACTTTTGAACAGTAAATCTATCATTTTATAATTTAAAACTGAACAAACTTCTTTTTGTAAGATGGTTTGCTAGAGGAGTTTGTTTGTGCCATTTGTCTTTCTTTTTTTCTTTTTTTTTCTAATGCAGTGTCATTTATACATTAAGTGTGACTTATGTGCCAACATACTTTTTTGGTGCCACTACATAGACTTCCAATCCTTTTATCTTGATGGTCATTATATCATGTGCACACATATAGTATATATAATAGCTAGAGGTAGACAGCTATATCGGCTTTACTGATTAATCAGTGCCAAAAGTTGCTTTTCTTTTAGGAACAATCTGTTTTAGTAAACAAAATCAACTGCAATGTTGTTGTTGTTTTTTTTTTTTGTTTGTTTTATTCATCCATATTACTCCTACAGGGTATTCTCTAGTCCTATGCTTTCAGCATTAACAATATTCATCAATTTTTTCCCTTATTTGTTTCAGGACTCTTAATTTAAATGAAGTAGACTTGGCTGTTATAACGCTATTTAGAAATTTAACAAATTAAACTTTTTAACACATATGTATTCACCAGATTAAGGATTGTGTATGCATGTGTGTACATATACTCACTGATAACTTTATTAGAAACACTATGGTCGTAATAAAGTGCCCGACATTGTCTTCTGCAGTTGTAGCCCATCCACCCCAAGGTTTGATGTGTTGTGCATTCTGAGATGTCTTTCTGCTCACTACAATTGTACAGAGTGGTTATCTGAGTTACTGTAGCCTTTCTGTCAGCTCAAACCAGTCTAGCCATTCTCAACAAAGCTTTTCTGTCTGCAGAACTGCCTCTCACTGGATGTTTTTTGGCACCAGTACATTCTAGAGACTGTTGTGCTTGAAAATCCCAGGAGATCAGCAGAAATACTCAAACCAGCCCATCTTGCATAAACAATCATGCCACGGTTGAAATCACTGAATTCCCCCCCCCCCCCCCCCCCATTCTAATGGTTGATGTGAACATTAATTGAAGCTCCTGACCCGTATCTGCATGATTTTATGCACTGCACTGCTGCCACTCTATTGGCTGATTAGATAATTTTATAAGTAGGTGTACAGGTCTTCCTAACAAAGTAATCAGTGAGTGTTTATACATACACTGATGAGCCAAAACATTATGATCACCTGCCTTATATGCAGTTGGACCTCCACGTACCGACAAAACAACCCAGACGGACTCTATAAGATCCCTGAAGGTGTCCTGTGGTATCTGGCACCAAGGCATTAACAGCAGATCCTTCAAGTCCTGTAAGTTGTAAGGTGAAGCCACCATGGATAGGACTTGTTGGTCCAGCACATTCCACAGTTGCTCAATTGGATTGATATCTGGGGAATTTGGAAGCCAGAGCAACATCCTGAACTCTTCACCATGTTCCTCAAACCATTCCTGAACAATGTGTGGCAGGGTGCATTATCCTGCTGAAAAAGGGCCACTGCCATCAGAGAATACCACTGCAATAAGGGGTGTACCTGGTCTGCAATGACGTTTGAGTAGGTGGCACATGTCAAACCGACGTCCGCATGAATGGCCGGACCCAGGGTTTGCCAGCAGAACATTGCCTAGAGCATCACACTCCCTCCACTGGCTTGTCGTCTTCCCACAGTGCATCCTGGTGCCCACGTACACAGCTATCAACATTAAGTAAAATAAATTGTGACTCGTCAGACTAGGTGACCTTCCACTGCTCCAAGGTCCAGTTCCAATGATCGCATGTTGACCCATACGTAGCTGGGTGCGATACACTGTGTTGTGACACATTCCTCCAAGTAATCATCATTACAATTTTCTGTGACTTGTGCCACAGTACTCCTTCTGTCATATTCACAGACTCTCTTATTATTCACAATATATGAAGTTGGAGACACTATGTATTTGTTGATGGGGCACGTTTCCATATGGTCGCATTTTTCTTTCCACTACCTTAGTTATTGTTACCGGCAAAATGTATTATCGGTGAACCTCTTATCGGTCTGACATTTTAGCCACTTCTACAGAGTCTCAAACTAGATTTCCAAAGGATGTTTATTCATATTCAAGAAGTTTCAATAATTACCATTTATACATATCTATATTTAACTTTATACTTAAATGCATAACTTTTAAAATCAGGCTCCAGTGCAATCACCGATTAAACAGCAAGTGCTTAAAGCAGAATCACATCCTCTAATTAGACACACATCTGTATTTGAGAGCCAAAAGTGGGCTATTTCTGTTGACAGTGCATTCGACACTGTTAGCTTCTATTGTTTATGATAAAATGAATGAACAGTGTTCCACATACAAACAGTATTTGTCTCTTAGTGGAATGAGCAAGATATAAATAGTCTATATCTCTGAAATAATGAAAGAGACCTAATAGGAGATTAAATTGACTGATATTTAAACTGGAGCCCTGTTAAAGCAGGTTAACTCCATGTTTAAGGAGTCGCTGACAAGCTTTTCTGGGTAGGGAGAAGCCACTATCCTGAGCATCAGGACTTCCAGAGTTTCTCACAGGTGTTCACTGCTGGAGAAAATACACTTCCTGAGCCGTGGAACAGGTTCAATACACGGCAGAGCCAGCATTTCTAAAATTCAGTATATAAACACACACACAATAATTACAGTACTTACACAAGTGAAAAGTGCTTTAAAATACTTCATGATCATTCCAAATCCTTTCACAAGCAGAGACACATGTGGAATATAAGCCTACCCAAACAAAATACACTTTAAATATTCGTTAATGACTAAACAGCCATTCAAGCGTACACTCTAACCTGACAATAGCCCCCTGTAGAGTGTCTGTTTGTAAGAAATGGAGTAGTGCAGTAGCCCTCACAAAGGAGTGATCCTGGGGCCCAGCTGAGCATCTACATACATTAGCTATGGCAAAAAACATCACAAACTACTTTAAGAACACACAATTCACATAGCATGTGTGTATCACTATTTAGCCTTAGTTGACAAAGGTTGTTTTGGTATAATGCATTTAATTTGGTGCTGCATATTTCATAGCCAAACCTGACATAGCCTCCCAACTGAATATTCATTTAGACTTTGTACATGTTGCACATATGCATTGGTGCTTGTGCCCACGAGTAGAGGAGCTCTAGTATTTTTCTGCACTTAAATGTGCTCATAACATATGTACACCTTCAACAATTTTCAATGGTATTTATGCAATTAATACTGTCTGTGTGTATGTGTGTAGTTCACTCACTAGTGAGAGTGTTCTGAATGCAATCATAGTGGGCAAAAGTGTAGGGCCCTTGTGGGCCGGGGGTCCCAGGCGAAGTATTCCTCAGGTAAGCCTCAAGCCCATTCAGAGATGCTACGCTGCTGTGGTACTGCAATAGCAGTAGAGAAAATATTTTATTACTCATTCATAATTCCATCTTTCACAGGCTTGCGTTTATATAGTAGCTACATATGTTGTACATAGAGAGTGGCACCAAAAAGTATTGGGACACACTTATAATTAATTTGTGTAATTCCATAAGATAACTAAATATACATTTTGTTTAGAGATTAAAAAATTTAAATATTCAAGTCCGTCAGGTTTTAGATTATAAAACAATTGCACTGTTCAAAAGTAGGGTTGGGTATTGATACAGATTTCCAGTCCATCCTTTTAATTCAATACAAATTAATTTGGGTATATTTCCGTTATTATGTACCTTTTGCTTACATATGAAAGAAACGATCTCCCAGCTAATGCTGTTAATTATACAGGAGACCTTGTAACTAAGTACTTTTCGAAAATCTACATTTTACTAATAACATTTTATTTGATTTTCATCATATCACATTGTAACTTTTTTTAAAATGAACAAATCCATGTATTAAATCAATAAATATGATTATATGTTTCATATATTATATAAAACGTTAATATGATTTAATTGCATAATTTGTACCATTTACAATTATTTACATTGATTTGTTGAACACATGCTAAAAAAACAGCATTTCTGTAAATTAATGCAAATTAATGAGAGACTTGAACGGCTTTATCTCACCCATGCTCTGCATGATTAGAATTAAATGTTTATTTTTATTATTTTTTTTATCAACAACTGACAGTAGAGAACAGAAAGGATATTAAAAGAGACATTATTCATTGACAAATGGGTCACATGGATCTCGTCTTTGGACACATTATACGGAACAACTTTTACTCTCAACACACAGTGAAAGGATCTCGCTGCGGAATACTCCACCACTATACTACACAATCACTAAAAATGTTTAGTGACATCTAAACATTTACCGCCCAGTTTCCAAATATATACATTTTAGTTGCATTGATTGAAGTTTGGTTGCAAATGTGAGTAATTTCCTCTCATTGTAGTGGAGGGTTGGGCATATAGTAAAAAATAAATCTTGGGATTTAATAATCAAGATTGTTCAAATGAAGATCGCGATATTTTGGAAAATCTATATTTTTACCCACCCTTATTCAAAATGAAGACAAGGGGAATTTGAAAGGAAACTTTGTGTACTTTCTGGTTCATGACTGAGAATCATGGATATACTAAATACTGTATGACCTTTGCTTGCGACCAGTTGGTTTAAAGCAATTACAAAATGGCTCAGAAAAGCTATTTGGGAGGTAATGTTCAGCTTTTGTTCTTCTTCTACTTGCTCGCTTGTTCGTCTTGCCTCTTCCTCTGTCTCTCCTTGGAATGTGTCATTTTTATTGGTCACATGATTGTAAGTGTTCAGCCTCTTCAGTCCTGTCAATCTGGTTGTCATGGTGAGTCTCATCCATGTGATTCTCATGGAACTGTGATTGATTCCCATTGAAATCTGAAATTCAATCCTCACTTTTAATTTTTGCCTCAAGAGTTGATACTCCCTGAATCCAAATTCTCGTCCACATCCTGCCGTGCATCCTCCTTTCTGTTTAAGCCTGTTAGACTTACTGTCAAACACTGTTCTTTCATCTTACCAAAGTTTGTTCCAGCTGACATGTTGTGGCCATGTGAATCAGTAATGAAATACTCTGATTGGTTCATAAGACTAGAGTGAAGGGGAGTGTTAACCAGTAAGGGATTGACAAAAATGTATTCAGTATTAGTGGTGCTTGCTAAGGCAAACATCACTATTACCTTTGCTCTCACTCACCCCAAACTATTAGCTAAACTCTTCACGTGCTGTTAGTGCTACAAACAGGATGATAACAGAAGAGCTACTCTTTACTATTAATTGTGCTATTCATTTTATATCCCATCAGAAATAAGATTTACCTTGCAGATGATTAAACAGGCAAATAAATCCAGTCTTGCATTAAAAGGATATGGCCTGAGCCACATCAAAGGGCCAGAATATCAGAGACATTGGGGCTGGCTCTTTTGACTCAGCCCAGCAAGCAAACACTTAGCAACCCAGAACACTTACAAAAACACATATGAATTGCAGAGCAAAATGTTAAAATCACTTAGAACACCTTAGGAACCGCATAGCAACACCCTAGCAACAAACCACAACACCTGAGAATCATGTTGGCTAGTTCTGCAAGCACCGCTAGGCAATATGGACGAAATTATATCGCTATATTTTTTTTTTAGCTTATTGATGATATTCAACATATTTCTTGATAATTACGTATTTGTTCTGAAATGGCATTAAAAGTGTTTTTTTTTTTTTTTTTTTTAAATCAGATTAACCATTATTTAAACCAAATAGCCATAGTAGCCAAGAATACTCAACTGTTTAATGCATGAAATAAAATACAAATTAAGGCATGTTTTCCCACAGTTTTTCACTAAATTAACAAAAGAACAATATTGGATCATTTTCATTTAGATGTACCAAGGCAACAAGTTTTAAAAAGCAATATTTACTAAATATTTTTACTAAAAACGTGTGGGAATGAACAGGGTGTGCAAAAACTTCGTGCACTTTTTGGAGCCTAGTTACATTTAATTATGATACAAAATAATACTTTATTATTATTATGAGTATTATTTTTGTTTTGTATAATAGTCATATATTTTTGTCATATTTACTTCACCTGGAGCTTTATTTTGGGCGGAAAAGTGCTATAATATTAACTTCACCATCTCCTGGAGCCTCTATTTTTACATTTATGCATTTGGCAGATGCTTTTACAAAGTGGCTTACAGTGCACTTATTACAGGGACAATCCTCCTGGAGCAACCTGGAGTTAAGTGCCTTGTATGAGAAGGACTCAATGATGTTGGCTGTGGGGCTCGACTCAGCAACGTTATCAGGGCACGACATGAACGCTTGTCCGGGACAAGTGGAATTTTGAATGGGCAAGTTAAAGAGAATTTTTATTGCCCGACCAGACAAGTAGCCTGATTAAAATCTCAATACTTAATGTTAGCTTAATTGCAGGTTATTGAGCACAGTTTGAATCATTCCCGCACGTTTCACTTTCAAAATGCGGGGAATTTCCTCTATTGCGTCGCCATCTTTTGGGGGAACGTGTCCTGTGCAGTGTGTATTTGACAGTTTGCAAAGTTGCTCACTACAAATTTGGCGAAACGTTGTCACCTTTTCTTTGACAGATTTGAATAATAATTTGCAGTGGTTACAAATGTTTGGAATTGCATGAATATGTGAATCTGCACCTTTGCTTTCACACTGTACACAAACTCCATGAAGACAACCTGGCCACGACAAATGCGTGGAAACTGCAGATTATATGAAGATACATTTTCACCAAAAGTGGAAGGGGCTCTGTGACAAGTTTAATAAAGGAAAGAAGCAAAGCAGTTAATGTGACAATCTATGGATAGACTTTGTACAGACAATGCTACTGTTAGTCAATCCCTCACAGCCTTGTTTGCATCAGCATAAAATTCCATATGATGTCCACCCTGACTAAGGTCTATTCAAACGAGACTTCTGAACAAGGTTTATAATTTAAACAATATATTTTTATTTTCAGTTAATTGTAAGCAGACAAGTTGATACAATGGTCCAGTAAGAGTAAATGTAACTGTTTCCATAAGGTACTTCCACAATAAGTGTGAAAAGCACAGAGGTAATAACAAAATGAAGAGACTTCAGGTAAACTGAAAGAAACTGAGGAGTGGTCCAGGCCTGGGCAGAGGTCCAGGGAAGCCCTATGGTCCCTGTAGTGGAGTTCTTGAGAGCTCCTAACAGCCTTTACTCATCATGATGCTCATAGCCATCGGGGAGAGCATTGACGTGAGGGTTGTGGAAGAGACTCTTGGTGCCATCACCCCATGGGAAACGCTACAGAAATGTTTACATTTACTGCTTGAGCAAGAAAACAACATCAAATATACATTCATTGAAAATTCAAGAGAGACATTAACATGGAATTTAAAGGGATACAACTAAACCTGTAACTAGTGACAGACCAATTCATCTTCCGATATTTGTCTATTCTAAAATCAATTGCATCAGCCAATAACCTTGTGTGCTTGGCCGATTTACAGAAATGTGAGTTTCAAAAGCTACAACCAGCTTAATTTATAATTAAACAATGGGCCTTCTTCAATCAAATGTGTTTGTGGTGATTTGGGTGTGACCAAGTGACATTTGTGGAGAGCGTGGCCAGAAGAGGAAGAGTGGTAAGGATTGACACCTGTGGAAAAATCACCTCTAACAACTGTTTATTGTTGTAGTGAGAGCTGGAGGGAGTTAGTAAGAAATCTGTTTGTGTAGACTGAAAAGTTTTGGATTGTATGCCAGCTCCTGCTTCCTCCTTCACAAGAAAGTTATTGATCGGTCACAGTGGTTAAACTGTATATAACCATTCTTATTTGTCACAATCAATTGAACAGGACTATTTACATACTAATGCATTCTGCTTGTGTTTCATGAATAAGGCCCATTGTACATCACATATAAATGTAATCTGTTAAAAATTAAAAATGGTGCTTATTAAATGTGTTTGAAAATCAGTGTCACCACAAGAAAATTAATAACGATAGCCAAGTTGAATATAACATGCATAACATATTTGTCTGCTAAAAGTGTGACACATTTTTGAAAGCTAAATATCAAGAAAAACAAATAATAAAAATTTAATAATTACATACAAGTAATTCTGCAATAGTTTACCATTATTTATACTAGAGAGATCACTTTGCTCTCTAGATATTGTTTTAAACATTGACAAACATTGGTTGGTCTCATGTATAAGTACACAGAGCTCCAATGACAAGATAAACCAGAATAGTTTAATTAATTATAATAGGTATATAAAAGTTTTTTAGCTGTCAAATGTCTTTCATTTCATGTCATGCATGTTCAACTGTGGGATTTTATTTCATTTTATTGTGGCGACATTGTGTTTACAGTATATGAAGCAGCATTTCACTAACAAATTCAATAGGTGTGCCTATGGCCAGAGCCCACTGAACATTTATTCAAAAAATTCAACAAAAATTCAATAAACAGAACTCAGTCGTAAAAGTGTGCTTATTTGTTTGAAAAGTGAGTGTATGTACCTTGCTGCGGATGCGCAGGTGGCTGTAAGGAACGAACTCGGGCATCTCATGATGGTGCTGAGACCTGAGGTACATGTTCAACATGCACACAGCGACACCTGGCAGCGCCACCACAAATGTCAGGATCTTCCATGTCTTGGCTACATAAACAAACATGATAAATGGAGACATATTTTAACCACCCAATCTGATTTACACGTGTTAAGACATTTCTATCATGACGAACTCGCATTGGAACTGGCTGTTTAGTTGGTCAGCTCACTCAGAATGATTTCGTCTTAAAGGTTGTTCATTAAATTCTCGTGAACACATTACCAACGCAAACCTTTAACGTACATTCGACAAACTATAAGGGCAGCACAACATTAAACAGTCCTTCTGACCAGTTACATGCGCGCAAGGTCAAACAGTATAGTGTTATGGCTATTCATAACGGCTTGGGTTTTTAGTGCAGCGTGTTTTTAAGGTATTTCTATCTTATTAATAACCTGCTTGTTCGCCGTGAGCTGCCGCTGAAAACTGACGGCTCTGGGTCAGCGCGGCCGACTTCAAGAGCTTCTGCGATAAACGTCCGACCGAAGCCATTTTTGCGGAGACCCTGGAACAAAAAAGACGGAAGTTTATAAGCTGGTGTTGTTGCTAGAGGTTGCCGAGACTGTCACCTAGTGACAAGGAGGTCTATCAACGGCACTATTATTAGATTTACATTTCCTGATAGAAAAACAAACAAACAAAAAAAAAAACGATTAAAACCAGACTAAACTGGTTGGCAGAATTTACCTGGTCAGTTTATAGGCATTTTGTGCACCTTTAAAGGGTTAGTTCATGATCTCAGCTTTAGAAGAATATCTCAGCTCTGTTGGTCCATAAAATGTGTGTGTATGGTGGATTTTTTAAGCTAAAAAAAGCACATAAAAGTAATCTATAAGATTCCAGTGATTAAATCTATATCTTCAGAAGCAATATGATAAGTGTGAGCAGGACTGGTGGGTCTGTTCTGCTTAACAGGGTGGCTCATTTAAGCTTATCACAGCCCATTCGGCACATTTTATGGCCGGCACACCAGCCCGCTCTGTTCTCCCTATGGACTACCAGTCCAGTCCTGGGTGTGGGCGAGGAACAGTTCAATATTTAAATCTTTTTTTTTTTTTTTTTTTTTTTTTTTACTATAAATCTCTACTGTCACTTTCACATTCATCTTTTATTTTTGGTGATTCGCATTCTTCATGCAAATTGTCACCTACTGGGCAGGGAGGATAATTTATAGTAAAAAAAGGTCTTAAACATTTGTCTGTTCCTCACCCACACCTATCATATTGCTTCTGAAGATATATATTTAACCACTGGAGTCTTATGGATTACTATTATGCTGCTTTTTAGCTTCAAAGTTCCACCATTCACTTGTATTGTATGGACCATCAGAGCTATTTTTCTAAAAATCTTAATTTGTGTTCTGCAGAAGAAAGAAAGTCATACACATCAAGTCATAATAGCTTAAACCAGCTATTATGACCATCTAACCGGCTTAAACTGAGTTTTTTTTTTCTTTCAGCAGGATTATGAATACTCTGCTGTTGATAGTCACAAGCATCATAATCCACCACAACCACAACACTAGTAATAATAGGCTAACAATGCTAATATTAAATATCTTCTCCATCTCATCAACTTCACATGAGATGCTTTTGAAAATCCATTTATCAAATATGTTACTGTTTTTTTAGTTTAAAAACCAGTAGTTATGTGAGTAGATCAAGCACAGTTGTTTTTCTGACTTGCCACTATGATATTTATATTTTATTGCTACTTTGTTATGCATTACTGGCAACTGAGACATGTTTTTGGCAGAAAACTCTTTGGGCTTTGGTTTGGCTGGGAGGAGAAGACCAGCCCTCTTGGCGTCATTCTGCCATTCCACAGTCTTCACTTTTCATGTTGTGCTATGGAAACTGCATGCGTTTCAAGGGAACACGTTGATCAGTAAGTTGAGCATGTGTTTTTTAAGGATAAATGTTTTTTAAAAGAGTTTTGAATATTAAGCAATTATAGTCTTATTATATTATTATTATAGCTTTTATTGTTTATATGTTAATTTTCATAATTATATTGCACTTTTTGTATGTAGTGTAAATGCAACTGTTCCACAGATTAATTGCACTATAATAACCTCTAGAGAAGTGGCAAATTGCATTTGTAGTTAGTCCCTGCATTTATGTCATGATAAACAGGCTATAGGCTGAACCCAAGGAATGCAGGCCAATAAACCTACAGATGATGTGGAGGGAAATCCTGACAGGGTGGATCCATTTTTCCATCAAGGCAAGTCAAATATAGTAACATTGTAGCCAAAGCAAAGCCAGACACTGAATAGTCACAGTAAACTATGTTAAGTGTTTTCTACCATTCACTACATAGGCCATAAGTAAGGTATACCATAAGTAAGGTAATAGTCACATATAAATGCCCTAGGTGCGGGCAACAAACTCCAAGTTGTCCTTGTTCAGTTTTTAATTAATTGCTTTAGATTAAATTGTTTGTTAAATTATGAATTAAAGTCAAATATGAAATCTGGAACACTGGAAAACTATTCAACATTCATCAACTATTTAGTATGCCTTTTTTTGCTCATTAGGCATACAGTGCTTATGGTATTCCCACATTATTTTTTTCTAATTTAATTTATTTTCACTTGTCTTTTAATGTCTATTTACCTTAATTTTCTTGCATGTTGTGTTCAGGCAAAGTGGCTTGTATCATGTTCATGGTTCTCCTCCTCCTCTCGTTCTTAGTAATAGGAATCGTAACAGGTCTCAACTGTAAGTCAGACTTCTGTTAATAAAGTCAATTGTTTCTCAGCATATTTTCATGTGTTAAATGGATAGTTCACCCAAAAATGAAAATTCATTCATCGTTTACGCACCCGCCTCATGCCATCCCAGATGTGTATGACTTTCTTTCTTCAGCAGAACACAAATTAAGGTTGTTATAAGAATATATCAGCTCTGTAGGGCCATACAATGCAAGTGAATGGTGAAAATAACTTTGAAGCTTCAAAATGCATATAAAGGCAGCATAAAATCCATTTGATTATCCATATCCAAAAATATCCATATGACTCCTGTGGTTAAATCCCTATCTTCAGAAGTGATATGATAGGTGTGGGTGAGAAACAGATAAATATTTAAATATTTTTTTTGCTAGAAATTCTCCCCTTGCCCAGTAGGAGGAATATGAATGAAGAATGTGAAGCACCAAAAACACAAGAAGAAGAATGTGAAAGTTAAAATGGAGGTTGGCTGAGCAGGGAGGAGAATTTATAGTTAAAATTGACTTAAATATTGATCTGTTTCTCACCCAGATCTATCATATTGCTTCTGAAGACATGGATTTAACCACTGGAGTTGTATGGATTACTTTTATGCTGACTTATGTGATTTTTGGAGCTTCAAACATTTAGCACCCCTTCAATTGCATTGTATGGACCAAAAGAGCTGAGAAATTCTTCTAAAATCCTTCGGTGTTCGGCTGAAGAAAGAAAGTCATACACATCCGGGATGGCAGAGTGAGTAAGGTTGAGTAAATGATGAGAACATTTTAATTTTTGGGTGAACTATTTCTTTAATGGTGGAGTAACTAACTTGTTGACTTAACATCTTTAAGTCACCAAGAATTCACACGGGGACCAGAGCAGAGGGCTTCTTCTTATTGATGGATTTACCCCTGGTTCATTCCAATTCAAAGGTGAGAGAGGTATAAAATGGTACATCTTGCAGACTTCTATAATGATTGGAATTACAGCAGCCTATGTGGTCATTTAAAACATTAAATAGTGTGTTATGAAAAGTTGTACTTGGCAATTGAAATGTAAATTGATGTTGGACTTCTTTTTAAGCGTTTTATTAAAACACTTTAAAACATGATTTATTTTGAATGATTTAAGCAATTTTGAGTATGTTCTCTTATAGGCCCCTGTTTGGATGGTTGGCTCCCCTATAATAACACCTGCTATTTGTTAGTGAATGAGTATGGGACGTGGGAATTATCAAAGTCTTTATGCAACAACCATGGGGCACACCTAATGGTTGTGAACAGCGAGAAGGAACTGGTAAGGACATGTCAACCTCAACCTGTTTGGGTCAAAAATGTAATGCAAAATGTAATTTGTTTGTCTGGATCTATGAAGTTATAGACCTACATTCAAATTGCAATTCACAGTAATGTAGGGAATCTCAATGTAGTAGGGAAATCACGCAAAACGGTTGAAAAACACCCATCTTGGTTTGAAAAACGCCCACTGATTGGGAAATGCCCATTTTTTATATGTAGCGACATAAGCCTCCAAAAAACTTGCATCCATCAAATCAGAGTGAGGTGGTGAAACCAACATGCAGGTGTCATAAACACCACCTCGGAAAATCTTCTCCTCTGCCACCGGAGGTCTCTCTCACCTGTGTATTAACAATTGGACTACAAATCCCAGAACCCACATACCTGGACTGATTGCACACACATGTTCTCCATTTCACTGACTATTTAAGCACTGAGAAAGCTAGGCTCAGTGTGAAGTCTTGTTTTGCTATGGCTACATTTCTGAGCGTTTAACCCATGATTACGGCCTGCCTTCTGACCCTGCTTTGTTTATCAGGAAAATGTCTTGGTCTGTCTGCTACCTGACCTGACCTTCTGCCTGTTGTAACAACGATTACTGCTCTGTCTTTGTTGCTGTTGTTATTCTTGGTATTTCAACCCATGCCTGTTTTTGTATTCTGCTACTGCTGTTGTATAATAAACCACACATGGATCTTCATCCCAGTTTGTCTGAGTCCTTGTTACAGCAGGTAGCCATTCTGTTATCATGTGTTTTTAAATAGATCTTTCTCATTTTTATAAATTCAGACCAACTTGCCAACGACGCATTTTGTTATAGCATTATACATTTGTTTGATGTATAACAGGCATATAAATATAGCAGATGTTTGTTTATCTATTTTAGGATTTCATTTCAAGAGTTGTTCAAAAGAGTGCTGACTACTGGATTGGTCTTAAGAGAGATAAAATCGGGATGTGGACCTGGGTGAATGGAGATGATTATCATCCAACTTCACAGTAAGAGAACACTGCCTGTCATGTATTATAACTAGTCTGTGATTGTCCTGAAATTATTCAGAAACTCTAATAGCAATATTGTTGTTGATGATAGATTTAATGACAGAATATTTTTTTTTTTTAGGTGAACTGTCCCTTTAAATTAATACTGACTTTTGCCATGTCACATTTTAATTGTAAGAGAACGGTAGTAGATCAATATCAGCCATAGAACTAACAAGATCAGCATTTCATCTTCTGAATTTAGTGTGCTATGAGATGATCAGTAACCATCACTTTTATTGTTCTTCAGTTTCTGGGACAAAGATCAACCAGTTCGTGGTGGTGTGGAGTCCTGCGTCCACCTAAGACGAACTGACACTGTGCTCCAAAATCTCTGGCATGATGCTGACTGTTACAGTGAACGATATCGTATTTGTGAACGCAAACTAGAGAAAGGTGTGTGGTAGGAAACTTTGCCCTATTGATTGAATTAGCAGGCCCTCTAAGAATCCTGCTTTGGTTATACCTTGTCATATATTTAGATGTTTGTGAAAGCAGATGTTCACTTCCTCTTTTTGTTTGAACTGTAAATGCGACTAAATCCATAACAGTGCTCTGTATAAAATCCAGTGAACTGGACACATCCAATTATTCCAAATCTCTCTCAACAAAATAATCAAATGACAAAGTGTACTTAAAGTGACAAGATCACATTTTCACTGGGAAATATTATTATATTTTGTTCCTTTTTGATTCTCTGCTTTGGGAGCAACAATTTCAGCTTACTTTGTATTTGCATTTACTATGTTTGTATAATATTTTTATATATTTTTTTATGCCTTAATATTGTTTATTTTGTATTGTTACATAGAAAAACATATATTAGCATATATATGTAAAGTATCTGCCTAAGACAGAGGATTATGCTTAAGTTATAGAGATTTAATAAGCCATTCCAAAGTTAAAAATGGTTAATAAAACAGGCAAGAATAGAATGTATTCAAGATACAAAGTTACCAATTGTGAAAATGACAAGGGTGAAAAATTGAGCTGATGTCGACCTCTGGCGGTGAGCTGGATGAACTGAAGATGTGGATATTGTAGTGAAACTAATGTTTCAGCACTCTTCAAATTCAACGAATCAATAAGCCTTTGTATATTCAAAAAAATACATTATTTTCTTAAATTAAAGAAATATTCCTGGTTACTTATTGTTATGCTATATCGGGATAATATTGGGATTATCGCAGGGTTTCATAGTCATGCCAATGAAGTCATAATTTTAGTTATGACTTTACACAGATGGGATAATGAGCGATTTTATTACACAGAAATTATGTTAACAATGTTAACATTCAGTGGCTATTATTTTGTATTTTTGCATTTATGGACTTGCCCTATTCACTTCCTCTGTAAGTACCTTAATGTAACAGCTATTTGTATTTATTTTAAAGGAGGGACTATAGATTATTATTATTAGTTTTTTTGTGGAAATCAACATTATGCCACAAATGCTGTTAATTGCGCATAACTTGTATTGAACCTGGAACATTTCTTAAAAGAGACTGGATTCATAAAACTATTTCACAGAGCTCTAAAGTATGGATGGTTACACTTCAGAAAGAACTATGGAGATGGAGGTACTGTGCATATAGTGTTGTATTATAGACCTCTTTATGCATCTTAAATAGGTGTATTGTGAATACACTTGTGTGTTGCTTATTTCAAAGTATGCATCCCAAAAATGCTTAATTTAAATGGTAATAAACAAATAAAATACAAATGTGACTACTCAAATAACTCCTAAATTATTTGCACCTGTATGTGATGTTGCAACACCACTTAAGCAATAACTATCTTGCCTCATGCATGCTACATGTTACTTATAGAGTGAATGCTTTACATGAATGTCATGGTTGAGCTGTTTGTCCCTCAAGTGTGAGAGCAGTTCTGACTGGAATTATCACTGATATTTTATATATAAGTTAAGATATTCCAGACAAGTATGAGTTGTCAAAGAAACTAAATCATTGCCAATAAAATGTCATTTTTAAAAAAAATTGTAGTGATACATTTTATTAATAAATTTCGATTCATTTGATGGAATGTAACACTTGCCATATCACCTGCTTGTCATGGCTGACAAGTGAAATGTTAAAGGAGTTGTGCAGGAGAAATTAAACTTTTCATGCTGTAGTGGTAGCTTTAGGAGGGTGGACCCAGTTTTACTTAAGGGAGTTTGAATATCACTACTGCTTTACTTTGAAGGTGCCATCAAATACATCATATGAACTATTCCTTTAACCTCTTAATCTCTGGTCCATTTTCGGGCTGCCGCCTGTAATTTTTCACATTCAAATTTAAAAGCTTACCATTCACACATACTGTGGACTAATAGCGAAATTAATTTATAGACTCTGGCATGTCTGGGTTCATGACGCTGTCAGAAACGGACCAATCTATGTCCACACAAATGACCAGACACGTTCACTCACTTACTATAAATCCATGCACTTTCCAGAGCACAAGCATTTAAATATCTGGAAACAACCACTCACTTAGTTAATAAATGTCTTTATATGACAGTGCACTGATTTTACATGCTAAAATACCACTGGTCTTCTACACAAAAATGCTTCCGATTACATAATCAAAAACGATTTACCCAATAAAGCCTCAAATGCAGCAAGACTGCAGTTTTTCACATGTTCAGCTGCCAAAATGCTACTGGGGTTTTCACACATTTAAGAGTTCTCTTAAAAAGAACCAAACTGATATTTTTTTTTTCCAATTCACCCACAAAAAAATAACTATTTAAAAAATGAAACAAAGAAAAACACTCTGGTCTCCACAAGTGACCGGGGTGACATGATTGGCTTTTAAGTTCACCTCTGGCCTGAGCTCCGCCCTCTCTGGAACCACCATTGCCAACGTTACAGGGACCGCCTCTCTCCGTAATTTCAGGAGGTTGAGATAGTATATTTGACGTGCATCACCTCTATCTGTTTGCCTTAACTCATAATCGAGATCTCCTACACGTCGTCTGACCTCAAAGGGCCCTTGCCACTTAGTGAGTAATTTAGAGCTCGACGTTGGGAGTAATACAAGCACTTTCCCTAGCTTACGCTTAGCAATATTAACATTTTCAAATATCTGTAGATAATTTGAAGGTGCATTCATTTCCATATACTATTTAGGTACATACCTGTTATGCATTAATTCAGTTAGGAAGAGCTTTAAAAAACATTCAAACAAGAAAAAGCTATTAGATGATTGTTAGATACTTTTGCTATCTTTAATGACACCAAGTACTGACAATGCTTTTGCACTTATAGACAATCTTAAAACATGACAGGTTTTTGTTTTCCAGATCATTTGCAATTTTCACTGGGATAATTTTCATTCTCTGGGTTGTAACCTGCTTCAGCAAAGCATTCGGCTGCTTTTCTGTCACATTCACAGATGAACATCTCACATGGCCGATTCTTCTCAGCTGCAAGGGCAAACAAATCAAAAGGGCACCTATGTCAATTTTCTGTGAAATGTACATTATGTGGAAGGTCCGTCCTTATTTGATGTACTAATAATGACTGCAAATTGACTTCTTTGATACATGTAATCTGTCGTTCTGTGAGCCTTACCATTACAGGTGACTTTCTTTGCTGGGGAATCACATGAGAAGGCATAGTTTTCAGTGTAAGGGTTGTCTAAAATACCCCAGCAGTCATCCTGTTGCCATGAATCAGTATAGCACTGATCGTGCACCTGACAGCACCTAGAAGTATAAAGAAAACATTTGACATGTTTGAGAAACATCCATTGTGTTAAACGTTGTGCTCGCTACAGACTGATACCGCTGTGCCAAAATCGAAACTTTTGGAAATAAATTTCCTTGAGAAAGTAATGTTTAAAATTGCATTATGATTGTAATAAATTGTGGCCATAAAATATTCTCAAATGCTTATTTTAAAAGTTCTTTGGAACAGATAAAGGACGGGCAAGGAGGAGGCGGGAACCGGCTGAACAGTAAACGTAAGGTTTAATGTAAAACTCAATTTAAAACAACATAAAACATAAAACAAACAGACACATATGCAATGTGGCTGCGTGCGTCTCTCTCTCTCTCTTGAACTGGCGCCTCCAGCTAGTCTTTATCCCCCTTCCAGCTGAACAGCCCAATTCAGGGCCTGTCGTGTGTCCTCACAGGCTGGCCCCACTCTCCTCCTCATCACATTCTTCAAATAAAATGACCTTAACCCTTAAATGGATGGGTGTTTCACCAAATATTATTACATACTAGGGTCTTCAGAGACCTGGCACATACATCTATCACAAATTGATCTACAAAATGCCCAGGTAGTGTCAAATTTTAAAACATTTTCAAGACAATTAGAAAATAATTAAATAGAATACATTCTGATGTATTTTGATGTTTATTTTTACTATATCAAAGAGATGATGCAACAAATATAGAGCAGGATTCATTACTTCCACACTGAAATATCATGAGACACAACTGACTATCAAACACATATTATACGACACAGAACACATAATCTACACATAAGGTACATATATGTATTTCCTCAATAACATTTTAAGTCTAAATAGATGCACAACTTGCATCTATAATACACCCATATGCCAATAGTCATATCATACTGTTTATGTGTTAAACTTGCTATAGTTTTCTTCTATGTTGCTTCTTCATCAAAAAGCAATGTCAAATGTAAATCAAGTCAATTTAATGAAACTACAGTGGCAATTCTGTGGGAATACTGACAATTCCTTTGTTGCACTGACAATTTTAAGCAGTCATTTGTATGATTATAGTACTAATTTGTCTTTTAATAAAGAAATAATTATATATCATGTGATAGTAAATTTATATAGGTATGAAATAACCATATAAATAAGATTTAATATGAAGTAACACTCTGTCTTTAATGACCTTATCCACTTTTGGTAACTAATCAGTTATAATATATATATATATATATATATATATATATATATATATATATATATATATATATATATATATATATATATATATATATATATATATATATATATATATGTATGTTTTACAATTTTGGCATTTTTATTTTGTTGCACTATTCATAAGAGAAAGGTTGAGGAATGTTAAAGAGGTGTGGGCATAATTCCAAAAAATGGGTGAATTACAGGGGGTGGAATGAGATCCCAGGTCACTAAAGACACTATGTAGGGTTAAATGGAGCAGTTTTCCACATTCAAACTGTGGACCATCCAAGCTAAAATATAACTAAATATATATATATATATATATATATATATATATATATATATATATATATATATATATATATATATATATATATAAAAAAATTAAAAATCAATACTTCATCATTTGCTTATTAAAGTGGCCTACAAAGGCAAAACGCAGTCACTACACTCTATGTGTCTCTTAGAATATAATCTGTACTCAGCTAGATTCAGAGAAATCCGAGTAAGGCTATTTTATAGTCCACATTTGGCTGGGCAATCAAAAAAACATTAAAAAAAAAATTATCTGTTCTTAGGTTGATCAGACATTAGTGACAGCCTAATTTACTTTATTGTGATTGGTTAATTTTCTAATTATGTATCAACTGATTCCAATGTCCCATTGTAATATGACCTGTAAATCTAACCTGTCCAGTTCATCCACTGGTGCTCCCGAGCCTCCCTTGCCACAGTAGCATCCGTAGTCTGCATATTCCAGTAGTGGCCAGCTATCAGGGATGGTACAGACGATCATGGCCCTGAACTGCCACAGCGCACGATAGTCTGGACTCGCCAGCACTGTTGAACAGTGTTTATCAGTGCTTTATTCATTAGCACTCACAATAATCTAATAAATCAATTATTCTATATTTGTCATTAAGCAATAATAAAAATGCACTTTCATGCCTGATGAACGGGATAGTTGACCCAAAAGGACAATTCTGTAATTGTTAACTCACCCTCGTGTTGTTCCAAACCTGTATGTCTTTTTTCAATGGAACACAAAAGGAGATTGCATGTTTCATCCTTTCTATAAAAGTGAATGGTGACTGAGGCTAACATTCTGTTAAACGTGTTCAGCGGAAGAAAGTCATATGGATTTGGAAGAACAACATGATGACTAAATTATGACAGAGGTTTCATGTTTATGTGAACAATAATTGTGTTTTCATGCACTGCATTGATAATAAATCACAGAAAAATATTGCTTACCCAGTCCTAGATAAAGATTTCAAAATTAAGTTCACAGTAAAAAATGTTTTTATTATAATTGTTTGCTGATTTATCAGTCTAGCACCTTTCATCTTCTAGTTTGATTTAGTTTAGCTAATATACTGTATGTTTGTCTATGAACTTCTGAAAGATTATGACTGGATACTGTAACATTCTTTCAAAAGGCACTTAAAGCAAGTTCAGTTTATTTTTTATTTATATATATATATATATATACTTTCCCTTTGCCATTTAATTCATGAACTTGACATTGCTATATGTATTGCTCTAGTCTACCTATATAGGTGCCAACTAAATTTGTTTTATCTTTGTGCAATACTAATTTCATAGACAGTCAATTGAAAAACTAGGTCTTATTATTCAACAACAAATTACTCAAATCACTTTTGTTATTTGACCCTGGAACTTTGATGACTGATCTTCAAAATATTTTTTAAACTTTTTAAAATATAAATCTGTAACCTCATTTATTTTTAGTAAAAAGTGTAGTAATGCATTACATTTTAAATTCTTGTAATCAGATTACAGTTACTGACTTTCAGTTAATTTAATAACTTTAATAAGTACATAATACTACAGTGTTATGCTTGTTTCTAATATATAACAATGATGAAGAAAGAAATATAGACAATATTTTGAATTTGTTCAGCGGAAAAGGTGTTTTAGAAAGTAAATTAAAAGTAATCAAAGTTACTGGTAATGTGAAAGTAATCTGGTTGCTACTTTTAGAGAAATAATTAGTAATTTGTAGTGGACTACTTTTTGGACCACTATTTTTAAGTAACTCACCCAACACTGATCTCAATTTGACTTCACTATTCAATTGTATAGCTCCAAAAGCACTAAACATTTTAGCATTAATATCACTAAAATGACTCATACAATAATACAAATCATATAATGGCACCATTAGAACAAAATATTTGGGAAAGGTATAGCAATTCAAATTAATGGTTTGTTTCTGCTTCATCCATCAGTCTCCTGATGACTTTCATTTCATTTCTACTACTAATTTTGCCATTTGGAAGATTTAAATCTTGTTTAAGTACTTTTACAACATTTATTTTAAAGTTATTTATCTAACAAAAAACAAACAATCAAAAAGTCTTCAATTTAGTTATTGAACCGACCAGTGAGAAACATCTTGAGTATGTGCTGTTGTTGCTATAGCTTATTCAGATTTTGTATTCCAGCATTTCTATATGTTACATACAAGCATTTCATAAATGATGAATATAATAACCTCTTATACATGAGTTTTATGACAGTACACATCTTCAGTATACTCACAGGCAGGCAGACTCACAGTCAGGACCACGAGAGGCAAAAAGGCTTGCATGGTTAAAATTACAGTGACAGGTATAAGCGGCTAATTATATATATACGTCTATAACCTTGATGAGCGGCCCATATTGATAAACTAACGTGGCGTATTACATGTGTGACACACACACACACACACACAGAGAGAGAGAGAGAGAGAGAGAGAGAGAGAAAGCACAAATCAATGAGTTGCCAAAACACATTCAACTTTGGGCAAGTGTTTGTGTGATTGTATTTTGTGCGTTGGGAACCTCAGCATGTGTTTGCCATTTGCACAGCTGGTACAAGAATTCAGTTTTCTCAAAAATGCACAAGAAGTTGTGAAGGTTTGACTATTTGCAAGACAGCATCCTCAGGAAGGTGTCAGCACACATGTTTTTAAAATGGCCTGAAATGGCCTTTTAAAATGGACCTATAAATAAATAAATAAAAATGCCATGTATTTTAGAGACTTGTGTGCTTTCAACTTTGTTTCAATAGTTTGGGCAGGGCCATTTTCTGTTTCAGCATGACAATGCATCTGTGCACATAGTTAGGTCCATAAATTAATTATTTACTTTGTCTGGTTTGGAAGAACTTAGGCCTGCACAAAGCCTAGATCTGAACTGCATAATATCATCCCCTTGCAAGGGACCCCCTTCCTACAATATACTTTAAAGGCAGTTTATTTTCATGTATAAAGATCCATTCATAGAGTGTGAGAGAAATAGTAAGTGTGATATTGTAAAGATTGTATTGCAAGTAAGGAGCGATGAACACAAAGAAATATATGTAAAATATTTAATTCACAAACTATTTATTTTATACTTTTTATTTCTTACTGTTAAAAATAAAATACAAACAAGAACAATGACATTAAAAAGAGCAAACTAATCCAACCAAACTTTAAAATTGTGACTGTGCCACCCATGGTGGAGTGGTGTGGCAGTTTGGGAGATGAATACACGTAGTAGAGGTCAACCGATGGATTTTGCTGATACAATAGGTGGTGGAAAAGGCAGATAACTGATTATTTGGCCAATATATATATATATATATATATATATATATATATATATATATATATATATATAAATCGATTTAAAGAAGGCTAAAAACATTTCATAGTCTTTCCTTTCTATGAAGGGAAAATACATTGAGACTACAAGTGTCATATAGTCATAAACTACATGCAGATTTATTTGTATTTCTTACTGTTATAAAAACAATGGCATTCCAAACAATAAAATAATCCAACCAAATTTGTACGTTTCCAACAAGTCTTGGATGCAGCATTATTAAAATGCTATATATTTCAGTTATCGATGCCACTGTAGAAATACACAATTCACAGCCAATCATGATTAATTTTTTCCCGGAGTGATAGGATCTAATAGGGTGGTTACTGAGATTAAGCACGTAGTATTCGTCTGGTCATGTGATTCTAACATGGCAGCCCCCATGAGGGGACCCTCTCCATGTAGAATAAAACAGTTTTTAAAAGGTACTGATATCACCAGAGCATGGCTGGATTGGTAATCTGACATACAGGGCATTTTCGATCAGGGGCGGACTGGCCATCGGGAGAACTGAGTAGGTCGGTGGGTCGGCCGTGAAATGTGCCGAACGGGCCACGATAAGCTAAAATGAGCCGCTGTGTTATGCATAGCGGACAACAATACGGTGCTGTGATATGCAGAAAAGGCCAGCGAACCCCATGGGAAATGCACCCATGTTTCTGAAACCAAATACTTCGCTGTTATTGTGACTGTGCCACCCATGGTGGAGTAGTGCCACATGCCAGTCTGAATATTACCTTTCAAGTAATATCATAATATTAAAAAGTTCTGATGTCTTATTAGCTCATACTATATTTGATGGGCATCTGTTGAATGATGTCAGGCTGCTGTATGTCAGTAAGACTTGAGTTGCATTTCAATGCTCTGCAGCTCACACTTACAATCCTGACTACAAACACCTTGACCATACGGTGCACTGCCGGCTGAGAGCATGGCCCTTGCATAAACTCGAAATAAAAGCTTCAGCAAACTTGGAAATGCATAAAATAGTATTTTAGTATATTAAATATTGCTGCAAATATACATTATAGTCTCTTTTGTCATATGTGACTGAATGTGTGTTCAGTATTTTAGCAGAAACATTTTGCAAGTACTGTCTCATGTGAAGTTTTTCACCCATGCACCAAGTGTTTTCTCTGCCCTGTGATTTGGCTTTGCTTAAAATAACTCAGCCTTGTGGTGAAAGACATCATAGCCACCATTATATAATTTAGCTCAGGAGGGCATTGTCACCTGCTGGTATCACATCACACCCACCATTTTTTGTGCCCTCTGCTTTACCAGCTGTAATTCATAACTTTGTAATGATAACAAACTTACTGATTTCACAAACCTACAGAATTTGTTGTAAAAATTTTTACTGTGTGAATGTTTCATGTAGTTAAACTATACACAAATAAGAGCTCAAACCGGGATGTCTGTAAGTGCATTTTATTTGTAAAATTTTCTCACTTTTTCATATGCAGAAATGTTCAATAATCAATTAAGAACAAGCAAAAGAAAAATCCAGCCAAGGCACAATTATGACCAAAAATGCAGCTGTAGTATATATTGGAAAGCCTAAAAATATAAGCTTCATAAGAAGAAATTATATACTGTGTAAATCATATTGTGCAAACTTTGAAGATATCATCATTCCGTTTTACATCCTTCCTGACATTTAGGGACACGGACACACACACGGACACACACACACACACACACACACACACACACACACACACACACACACACACACACACACACACACGAGTTTCAACATGTATGGTCCCTTCCCTTGATGGGTAACATTTTACAGTACAAGACTGTATCAGACAGAAACTGTAGAGAATCTTTTTGGAGTTCACACAGGCTGATTGTGATCATATAGGCTTGTACAGCAGTGTGGTCACATACTTCTTTTTGTAGCGATGTGTTGCACTGAGGACCATCACGCCATCCTGTTAGGAGAGCAAATAGATGCACAGTAACACAATAAACTGAAATATACTGGTCAAAATAAACTTTAATTACAGAATTCAATTCTTAAAGTTAAAAAAGCTACTGAACCTTAATGGACAGAGCGTACAGGTGGTTGAGCATCACGTGGTTTGGTTCAGGCAGCAGAGTGGGATCACACTGTTAAAAACACACACATACACATTAGTGAAAGTCATTGCTCTCTATAGCCATTCACACTGGGAGCGACTTTGTCACTACATGGCGTCAGTTAATGTGGCAGTCACTTGTAAGTGTTCGTAATTCTTGATGCCCTAGTAAAAGATATGAATGTCAATACCATGTTGACAGTGAGCTGATAAAAATGAATATTCTGGAGAGGAAACTTTTGCTTGCAAATGAGGTCCACTGTATCCCTATAATGTCACTCTGCATTTGCATAAAGTTAAACTTTTCTCAACATTTTTGTGCTGCTGGACATGCCCACATCAAGTTGCCAATAGCAGCTATCACTTATTTCACCCCAAGTCTCCAGCTCCCGTTGAAAATGAATGACACCAGCTCATGATGCTAATGTTGTTGTTGCGAGCTGTTGGCAGTGTGAATGTGGCTTAAAGCCGCACACACTAAATCATTTTCAACCACAAGCTTTTCTTATCTCTTTAAAAGCAAAATGGAACATTTAATCTTATGAGAACTGGTAACTGCAACACTATATTTAGGCTGTGATGAAGAATCCACCTTCGCTCAAATCACTATAAACACCTGCCTTGCTATCACTGTCAAATATACAAATTCAGCTGGTGGCAAGTGTAAGGATTTTGCGGTATTAGAGTCATCATGTTTTTTGGCACAGTAATGTTATGATGGACAGAATATTTAAACAGGTTGCATTAAAGTGATCGTTCACCCACAAACTTCTCTCAACATTTACCCTCATGCCATGCCAGATGTGTATGACTTTTTTTCCGTCTGCTGAACACAAACAAAGATTTTAGATGAATATTTCAACTCTGTATGTCCATACAATACAAGTGAATGGTGGCCAGAACTTTGAAGGTCAAAAAAGCTTATAAAGGCAGCATAAAAGTAATCCATATGACTCCAGAGGTTATATCTATATCTTCAGAAGCTTGATACTTTGATTGGTGTGGATGAGAAACAGATCAATATTTAAGTCCTTTTTTTTTGCAATAAATTCTCCTCCATGCCCAGTAGGTGGTGATATGCATGGAAAATGCAAATTGCCAAAAACAAAGAAAGTGAAAGTGGAGATTGATAGACACACCCACACCTATCACATCGCTTCTGAAGATTTAGAATTAACCTCTGGACCTTCAAAGTTCTGGCCACCATTCACTTGCATTGTATGTAGTAACAGAACTGAGATTTTCTTCTAATAATCTATGTGTTCTGCAGAAGAAAGAAAGTCATACACATCTGGGATAGCATGTAATGAGAAAACTTAATTTTTTTTGGTTAACTATCCCTAATTTATATAGACAAAATACTCTGAACAGGCTACTACCGTCTTTATGGCTGATGCTTTCATCTGTTTGCAAATGCGTTTTGATGTGCAGTGTGTCTGACTGGCTGACATCAATTACGTATAAGTTATGTAAATATGTCTCTTTAGACCTTTTGTATGACCCCCAAAAAAATTACAAATCCCCATTATGTTCCGGAAATTTCGATAAATTGAATGGGAGAGGGTGGGAACCATTTGGACACGGAGTATAATTCTGTGGTAGAACTCCAGAAGTGGAATGAATCTTGTTGGAACGGGATGAAAAAATAAGTCCTTTGCAGACTTGTACTCTGTAAGAATGCCACAACAGAGGATTACTTACAGAGATTCCAGTATCTTTGTTGAGGAGCACCTGCAGCAGGTGTGGTGGAAGGATGGGAGGAGAGCGCAGTTTGTCCTCTGATTTGATTGTGTAGGAATCCTGGTGGTATGGTCCGGGAGGGGAGCTGGACAAGTCTGATAGCGCAAAGTGTATTGGATTACAACCAATATCTTATATTCAGTGCTTCACAGTGAAAATCTTTATGTATATTGAGATTGATTACCTGACATGTCTGCACACTTTTCTGAGTCGGTCTTCAGTGCGTCGAATACCTCGAAGTCAGTTTTCCTCACTTTAATTACATTATTTACGACACCTGACTTGTTGGTCACAACAGGCTGGAAAAGAATACCATATTGAAACTTAAGCCAGATTAAAGCTTTCAAATATGTTGTTGTATAATACAGTGTGACCTTGGTAAATTACAGAATTTTTTTCCCCACACCTCCTTGGGATCTAATGTCCAGTGTCCGTCTACGTAGTACTTATACTGGTGCTCTCCCTCTGGTAGGTCAATTATTGCCACAAAATTATTATGACTGGAAAAAGATACAGAGAGAAAAACCGTGAGGGAAAGCAAGACAGAAAAAGAGATTTGACAATCATAAAAAGTGAGATGACAATGTTGACTAAGAACAATCACAATTCTTTCCTGGTTTTTTTATTGGTTCATAAAGTGAATACTTGTAAAACAAATCTCTACAAATGAAAACTAATTTAATGCCTTTCTGGCTTAAAATAAGTTGGCCCACATAAAAAGTGCATCAACTTAAAGGTGATGTAAGATTCAGAAACCCTTGTTATTAATGACACTTGTGGCCGTTAAGTGAACTGCAGCCAGCTTCCTGTTGCACGTGCTCACGCACACACTCCGTAGGGACGCGAGCATCGGCCAAAACAATGACGTAACGTACAAAGAGACTGAACGTGATTCACCAGCATCATGCTGACAGATGATGTAGCATAAATAAAATTACACAGTTATGATTGTTTCACTACAAACTTTGAGACTGTATATTATATTTGACTCTCCGCTGCTGGAACAGTGCTAAAACAAAGTGTGGATATAGGTTTGATGCAATCACTTTTCTTTGCATGATACATTGACTGCATTTATATGATAGCTTATGTCAGCGTTAGCTAGCTAGCCAGCTTTATCAATAGCTGTTAGCTAAATTAGGTGGATGATGACAGTAGCTGTTTCTAAAATAGACTGTAAATAATAAATATGTTGACACAATTTAGTATTGAACTGTCACAACTGACATTTTGATATATCGATGCGCTGTTTTACAATAATAGATAGTTTATATTTTCTGTATAACCAAGTTGTTACACTAATGAATGGAGCTTTTTGCATTATCTTGAACATTTCTAGCATTAATTTCATGTATTATTGCAGTTTACTTTGGGAATATTACAGATTCAATTCAGGGTCGGTTTTGATCCCCAAAATCGAACAAAGGTCCCTCCAGGAATCAAATGCCTTGCCGATGTTCACTCAAGTTTTCGCTCAACCACGATCACGTTCCCGCTTAGCCAGACGGGATTTAGATAAATAGATAAAACATTTTTTTGGACTTACTCTGAGTTTGTGTAGGAGTCCGTGTTGTGCTGGGAGCCGGACGTTTGCTGGATTTCATCTCTAAGTTAACATTACCTAGTGTTGCAGACTGTTTGTTGTCGCTGTTGAATAGCGGAAGAGAAGCACAGAGGCTCTCGGGAGTGCGCATAAATGTCAAATTTTCCCCGGCAAAAATGACCCACTCTCTTAGCATGAAAATCAGTCTACAGGCTTTAATAGGCAACCTAGGAAGTCTGGGAAGGGCTCATTTTCACACATTTGCAAAAAAAGGCAAATATTACAAGAAAATTGTTACATACTGCTCCTTTAAGCACAGCTGCAGAAGAGATGCCATTCTTAGACTGTATTTACATGGCTCTGTGCAAGTACATACGTGACCTAGCTTTTCCTACTCATGATAATAGCAGTGAAAGATGGTCACAAAAAGCCGCTCTTTTGCAATTTCCATGTGTATGGTGTGATATCACCAGGGTATCTACTGCTTTCCCTTTCATCTAGCAAGTCATTTCCAGTAAAAGCACATTTTGATCTTGTTGTGTACTTTTAGGGCACTTAAAAGTTTTTAAGTGTAACATATGGCTATATTATTTGTTCACATTAAATTGCACACCTACTGTAGTGTTGTATATGAAAACACATGGGAAGTAGCCTACTATCTTTAAAGGTGCATTCAGTAGTTTGGAGCCAATTAAAAAAGATTTTTGTGAAGTTTGATCTGAATGCTTTTCACTCACATGAGATGAAGACCGTACTCATAATAGTTTTCTATAAAAAGTGTTTTATTCTACATGGTGTGGGTCACCCCCTTCAATGTGTTTCGCCATGTGAAATCAATGCTGTGTTTCACTAAACGTCAAAGTGAATCCTCGTGCTAATTGGCTGCAGCCTGTGTAGATACTCATGGTTATGCTTTGAACATTGTTGTTTGGTGACATGAAGAGCGAAAAGAATCAGAATGAGCTTTATTGCCAAGTATGCTTACACACACACAAGGAATTTGTCATGGTGACGAAACACAATGGAACAAACTTATTTATCGTGCTTAAGCAGCAGAGACAATGGGAGATCCAGTAGCTGTACTGCCGAAGCAGCAAAAAAAGATCTGAAGCAACGTGCTTCAAGCCATAAGATAGAAAGACCAGAAAAGACATAAAACAAGAGTAAATATCGGTAATGGTAAGGCATCTACGTCTTCATTCGTTTAGTGCAAAGAAGCTTGGTACAGCAATTGTTGTGGATTTTGTGTAAACCATGACATTGGTTGCTTGGAAATAAAACGAGTTCTTCAAATACAGTATTCATGGACATGCTAAACATTCTGCATCGCTAGATAACTGAGGTTTATTTTATGCCAAGCAGTTCTCTAATAAAGTTAATAACTGTCTTTAGAAATAGCGTGAAATGTCGAGTCTCCAAAGATTATTGATATGAGGGACAATAATAATCTATCCTTAACAGTAGAAGCATGTTCACTTGATTTCTGACGTTTGTTTTTAGGCAAAGCAGTTATATTATAAGAGTATTAAATAACTTTAGTAATGACCTCAATCTCTGACATTTTCAGATGCAAATGATATTCCAAAGCTGACAGGGGTAGCAGAGATGATCATGCTGATCCAGGTCGAAAGATGGCAGTATAGAATCGAACACCACTGTAACATCGGTACTTAAAGTGCATGAAGAAGATCAATGCTAGCTAGCGAACTACTGAATGCCCCTTCAAAAGGAATATTCCAGGTTCAATACAAGTTGAGCACAATCAACAGCATTTGTGGCATGATTTTGATTACCACTAAAATTAGTTTTGACTCATCCCTCGTTAATTAGAAAAAATAATAATTTACAATGGAAGTGAATGGAGCCAGTCCATTAAAATACACACTGTTTCAACAGACACAAAATGTAAACATGATATGCGTTACATGACGCAGATAAATCTCTGATTATATCAAAATGAAATCATGTTAAAATGTATAATTTGAATGTCTTATGATTAACATTTTATTCACTTCCATAGCAATTGCTTCCCATAACATTCCTTTAATGAATTTCCACGTTTTTCGCAGCCAAGAGAGCAGTATAAGATCTGCAGAGATGGATAATTCAACACTCTTGGTGTCAAAACACTAAAGGGCTTTTAACAATATGCTGTACCCTGAATTAAGTAACATTTCACACTTGTAATTTTGAAAGAAGGATTACATTTACTCAGGGTTAGAATTACCCTGCTGCATTTCTTGTATTAGCACCACCTTCCACATTATCCTAATGATCTACTGTCAGTCAGGACTCACCTCTTATTCAAGGGGATTTTGGCCCAGTTATTAAATGAGCCAGACAAGTAGATCTCTTTCCCTGGACCGTTATAGCGGAACACAGTGGGCCTTTCCTCTTGCAAAGCTTTACAATCTGATTCCTGATCTTGTTGCCAGGCTAGAAACTCCTGAAAAGAGGAAAGATGGAGGAGGTGTGTACAGCAGTCAGAGGTGCGAGACATCATACCAATAAACACATTGACAGTATGCAAAAGACAGAACAGACATCAGCTAGCAATAATTAGCTTAAGACCTGCTGACCTAATGGGCTTATGAAATAGTAATAAATAGTATTAACATCCTTACACATTAAATCCTTAAAAAGAAAATTATATATATATATATATATATATATATATATATATATATATATATATATATATATATACACACACACACACACACACACATACATACACTCAGCAGTAAACAGGTCAAGAACAAATCTTATAAATAACAAGCATCCTAACTTATTACTTTACTACGATGGAACATATACTAGGAGTCAAAAGTTTGGACACACATGACTATTGTCTCTTAATATAACTAAAATGAGAAGCTGTAATCTAGGCAAATGGAGGCAACTTCAAGGAAGCTTAAATATAAGATTATTTAGATTTACTTACATACTGCTGGTAAAACAAAACAAACATCTAAATCAAGACTAAGCAGATTGGCTGGTTTTAGCTGGTCACCCAGTTAGGCCAGGCTGGTCAGTTGGCTGGATTTAGAGGGGTTTTAAAGACTTTTTAGCTGGTCAGGCTGGAAGAACAACAAAGACCAGCCAGACCAAACAAAAAACGGATTCAAACCCCCTCTAAAACCAGCCTATCCAGCTACGATCAGGCTGGGCAACCAAAACCAGCTAAATGGTTTAGGCTGGTTGAAGCTGGTCTTATCAGCAGGTTTGGACTCTACATAATTCCCACACTTCCATTTGTGTTATTTAAAGGAATGTTCCAGTTTCATTACATTTAGAAATCAATCCAAAGCATTTGTAGAATTATTTTGATAATTGTAAGACAATGCAGTGACTTTTTGTTGTTAATAAACATGCAAAAAATACTGTTCATTTGGCTTAACTTCTTGTTTTTACGTCTTTTCTAATATTCTTTTTTTTTTTTAATGTTTAGTAAACAATAATGAGCAGGTATGTCCAAACTTTTCTATAACTTCCAAAACTTGTTTAACTTTCGTGCTTGTAACCACACCACCTGTACTGTAGTTCACCACCTTTGCATCATCTGATTGAAATATGTCCCCGTCCTCCGCGCTGTCCATCAGTATTTTGGGTCGAGCTCCATCTTTAGCGCCTCGGCTCTCCCGTCTCTGCGCCTTCTCCCCTTGAGCCGCTCCGCTCCTCTCACTGCTCGTGTTCCCCATGCTGCTGCTGATTTACATGCATTTCAATGAGACTTCCGATTCTGAACAACAGCTTTCTTTTATTAATCCTCTTATTAGTGATTATGTGTCTTCAGCCGTTACTTGTAACACAACATCAGTACTTGCAAACACGGCAGTACATATACACGATGGAAGAAGTGACCTTTCTCCGTTCTTGACCATCATGTTTTGGCAAAAATTCACCGATAGCTAATACGCCACCTAAACGATATTGTTTTTATTCAGATGTATTAATTGTAAATAATATAGCTGACTCTACATTTGAAGGCGAACTCAAAGACACAGGAAGTAAAAGCCTGTTTTGGACATATTTTGACATCTTAATTTTTCCGTGCGTGCAAGTCTCGCCTACATAAACGACTGCAGTGTATCTCCGTGTCATGTCGGACACAGGTAATTTCCCTTATGATTAAATATCTTACCTCTGAAAACTTTATTTGCCCGTTGGTCGTGGTTCTTTCCTTTCATAACGCCATTTTAACATTGTCTTGCAAAAAAGGTTAAATGTTAAGCACACCTCCTCTTCCGCCTGCTGTTCAGGACGAGGGAAAACATCCCTGCATCAAGTCCATGCATGCCGAATAAACAATGCTACTGTTATACTGTCTATACATTTGATGTAGTTATCACTAGGACATTCAAAACAAGCATTTTGACATTATATAATATCATATCATAAATATACAATATCTGAAAAAATAATGTGCGCTGAAATGAAATTAGAATATAAGTAAAACATGGATTCATAACTATTTTATACAGACCTATAGTGTATTCATATTTGGATGTACACAATATTTACTAATAATATGTAGAATTTTGTGTAATCTTTATAATAAAATGTTTAATATAATAATGATAATAATAATTATTATTATTATTATAATTATGATTATAATCATATTTATAATATAATTATATGTATAATTATATTAAAATATAATATTACAATAATATATTTATTTTATTTGTTATTATATAATAATTATTATATGAATAACAATAATAATCCTTATAATAATTATTAATAATATTATCATTATTTAAAATTATTATTAGATTAATAATAATTATTGTATTAATAATTAATTTATAATAAAATTATTTAATTTTTATTATATGTACTAAACATTAGAATAATCCTTCTTTTAAATTACTATTATTATATCTCTTTATAAAGTTTGGGGACAGGGTGTGTTCTGTGATGAGTCATCCATCTTAAAAAACTTTTCATCCTATGCTTAAATGTATGAAGTTAGTTTTGTAGACAATAATATAGTTGTGCCACCATATTAATGTATTTCATTATAAAACTAAAATTACAAAAAAAAAAAAAATAATCATTTTTTAAATTGATGACTTGGACCAAATAATCAAAAAAACAGCCAATAAGTGCCCAACATAGATGGGAACTCCTTCAATACGGTTTAAAAAGCATCCCAGGGTGATTCCTCAAGAAGTTGGTTGAGAAAATGTCAAGAGTTCATGTCTGTAAATTCTAGGCAAAGGGGGAATACTGTGAAGATGCTAAAATATAACACAGTTTTGATTTATTTTGGATTTTGTTTAGTCACAGCATAATTCCCATAGTTCCCTTTATGTTATTCCATAGTTTTGATGACTTTACTATCATTCTAAAATGTGGAAAAAAATAATAATAATTGAATAAAGAATGTGTTTCAAAACTTTTGACCGGTAGTGTGTGTCACTCAGAATCTTGCAACATTCTTCATGGCTTCATGTCATGACACTTCAATAAACACAGACATGGGTGTTAACAGCAGAGATGTGGACAACCAGTGTGGCTCCTCCTGAAAAAAAACATTAGTTAGTAATTAAAGTGAGACTGATGGTAGTGACACAACGATTACTGTAAATATAACCCTTAAACTGAAGTACACCCTTACAGTAAAATACTACCACTAGCATATCATTGCATATGTTCAGTTGGAGCCAGTAGCTTGCTCTGATTGCCAAGTCTGGAGAATTATTTAGCTATATTTAACTATAGCTGGATATAACGTTACATATCAGAATACTGGATGCTCTAAACATTGCAGATTACATTGAGTGTAAAGGACGAGGACAGGGGTAGGGGAAGAGATTGAAAGACTAAGAAAGAGAGTAATATCTTTGAGCACTGGCGCCTGCTATAATGCATTATAAAACTGAGACAGACATTTGTTTATGTAGTGTATTGAGTCATTCCAGACATTTTTATTTTTCTCTTTAAAAAAAATGCAGTCAAACTTGTTATTTTGACATTGATACATACAAAATAGTTGTTGTTTTTTTTATTTAAAGCATCAGCCGGGAGAAAGCATTCTTTTAGTATGCTTCAGGACAAACATAATTTACACCTCTATACACTTACATGATGTGAGGTGACATTATATTCAACATGCAGGCTTGCAGTCGTGCTGCCCGCAAAACTAAATGACATCACTCTGAAATATTGTCGCGGTGGTATGAATATTAAATGATTTTCTGTATTTCAGACTCCTTTTGGCCATGCTTTTAACAAATCAGACCCTTTTATACATTCCATTTCAAAATGTTGATTACTTATAAATCCAGGAGGGTTCAAGCACATGGCGCAACCCCAGTGAAACCATGTTCTGGGTTTAGTTCACAGTGTCCTCTTGTGTTCACTGGAACTGATCGCCACCAATTTACAGTGTCATTTTCCAGCTGTAGTCATCTCTTCATGATCAGATTGCATTCTGTTGAGTTGATATAAACAAAGAAGGCGATTAAAGATCTTTATATTTACATGTGTGTTCTTAGCAGATATTTCTTTTCAAAGCAACATACAATACAGTGCATGAATCATGTTACTTAAAAATAATAGGACATGTGGGAATATTATTTACAACTGATAATTTGACAAATAACTAATATAAACTTGAGTCATGGTTATAAATGTGTGCCTGTAACTTTGTGCGAATGAGTACCGTGGTGACGTGTACAATACAGTAGACCATAATGATCAGGAGGCCAATGATAAAGGAAGCGATTCCCATGTGAAGAGCTTTTCTTCCCAGTCGCTGAGCTCCTTCGTAGTCATCTGCATCATAACTGCTCTGAGACTAAAAAGGAGTGAGAGGGAAGGAGAGAGAAACTGAGAAATCAAAATGGTATAATGACTTCACACAATTTGACAAAAATAAATAAATAAATGTCAAGATGAATAAACTGAAAATGTAGGTGCTGTAGGAGATATTGAAAAAAAATAAAAAAATCTGCATATTTAGATACAGCAGTGACAGGTCTCTAAGTGAAAACCTGACACTATGGCCCATAAAGCAGGCAGCAATGAGGAACATAGTGATGATGCCAGTCTCATTTCTGCCCTTTTAATAAGCTCAGACAGCAAACCGAGACTTGGACATAGATCACTGGCACTAAATCACATTTACTGAGATGACGACCATGATCTGGCCTCAGATGAGTCAGATGTATTTCAGGATGGGACAACATTTGAGCAAAAAATCAGGTGGTCTAAATGAAAGTGGAAGGAGAACTACACAGCAAAAAATAATTTTCTTAATACATTTTTTTGTTTTGTTTCCAGTAAAATATCTAATCATCCTTAATACAATATATATAAACTAGTATTTTTAAATAGTTTATTTTTTATTACCCAGATTTTTTTTTTTTTTGCCAAAAAAATTTGAAAATGAGAAAATTTGCCATTGAGGTAGGAATAATGCACTTAAATCAGGATATATTATCTGAAAACAAGTCTTATTTTCTTGCACACTTTATTTAGTCAAGTAAATAGATGTTTAGATATTTTTACTGCAACATGACCAAAATATGAAGAAAATGACTGCAGTGTTGTTAAAAGTGAGACAAAGATACAGTTCTAAATCTCTGCTCCTCTAAAGATTGACACTTTTTAGGTATATCCTAAACCGCTGTTGAAAGTGATATAGCTCAAATTAAAAAAAAACCTGTGGGTCAGAGTTGGGTTGCATGATTTGCGATGCTCGTCTAGTTTCTCATAACTTTCATGGTGATGGCTGCAGCTGCTGTAGTCAGAGAGCTCTGAAGCATTACTGTGTGGGAGACACCAGCGCCAGAGTCAACCTGAAACTAGAGGTGTTGCTCTCGACTGCAAACCTCTACGCTTTAACCCATTGAGACCCCCTATCTCTGGACTGGTTCTACCATTTGAAAAGTGCAGATTGATTTCTGAATGAGGGGGGAAATTATGATGGGAATGTGCAACTGGTGGCAATGATTCATCTTCATGTATGATGTGGATGAATCAGAGTCTATTCCATGAATCACTCTACATTCTACCTTACAAACTCAAACTCTATATATCCAAAAGTATGAAAAGTGGACAGCCTCTACTAATTAACAGTTCTGGCTATTTCAGCCACACTCATGATTACTAACCGTTGCATAAAGTTGAATGAATAGTTCACCCAAAAAGAAAAATTCTCCCATCATTTACTCATCCCAGATATGCATGACTTTCTTTGTTTTGCTGAACACAAACAAAGATTTTTAGACAAAGATCTTTCTATAGGTTTATAAATTGCAAGTCGACAGGGTCCGAAACTTTGAAGCTCAAAAAAGCACATAAAGCACATAATAATCTGTGTTATTAATACTAGGTCATTGTTTCTGGTTAGTCTGAGGCCATGAAGTGGTGATCTGGGGCCGGTTGCACCAGCTGTGCGTAAGTTACAACTTAGCCTTGTGGCGTAAATGGGCACTAAGTCACAACTTACACACTACTAAATCTTTGAGCGTTGCTCCATTAAACTTAGGTAGGACGCAACCCTACATATAAACTAAATATTTACGGAAGCTTCCGACCAGGAGTAACGATTGGAATAAAAAAACAGACTGATATTTTATGAGATTGATGAGCTCATGTTTTGAGTGACAGGCTTCAGTCCATTCGACATATATGATGATGTTGACATTTACACTCTTTTACATTTACGAGACAGAAAAAAGGGACTTTTAAGCGGCTCTTCAGCATGAAACCGATCTAATGGTGCATCGTCCGGTGTCAAGTTTCAACACATTAAATATATATATATATATATGATATTAAAATTAATAAATGTCTATTTTTCCAACCTGTTGTATTAGTATTTATTTATCACCCCTTATTTATTTTAGATACAGTTCCTATATATTGTTATTTACACAGGGCAAATATACTATTTATCAAATCTACTTTTATTATGTATCGTATTTTAATGGGGATATAATTTATTACAGCTGACAATTACATGAGCAAACAAGGTTTGAACATCAACCGTAACAAGATCAAACTGAAACTGATGGCTTTTTAACACTTCTGTGTACAAATTTGAAAGCTGCTTATTGGATCAATACAGGTAAGCGTCATATTATGTGACTATGCATTACTTTACGGCGAACTTATGGCCTACTAGTTAAGTCTTGCCTTAATAACAGGTGGTGCAACCAAATAAAGCACCAACTTAGTTACAAACTAACTAGTAGTCACTAAGCCCTTAGTGTGAACTTCATGTCTCAACTTAAGGGAGACCTTACGCACAGCTGGTGCAACCCTACCCTGGCAATCATGTCCTTCTTGTGTTATGCTCTGTCTGTTTTATAGTTCTAACATTAGGGCACAGTGTCTGTTTAAACAAGCTGAGATTGATGTCTTTGTTGGTCAGATTAGTTAATAGCCGCTGTCCATTCCAGTGGTTCTGAACTGCGGGAAGAGTGACGTGTGAGGCCTACTATGTTGAAACTAACTGGCAATCTTTACTTTTTCTTTTTGTTGTGCGTCAAAACAAGCTCTTCTTGCACTACGGTTCATTAATTTAAAGGACATAAACATGCTCGGCTCAATATATGACAATCTTTAATTTGTGTGCTATGAGCAATATTACTGTCCTAAAACAATTTGGTCATGAACTTCACCACTGTGATAGTTGTTTCTGTTGACTTGTGGGCTCAAAGAAAGAAAGTCATGCACAACTGTGATGGCATGGGGGTGAGTAAATGATGAGAGGATTTTCATTTTTGGCTGAACAATGCAGACATGCAGTTTCCTTAGACAAACAATTTCAGTAGAATGGGGTGGACCAAAGAGCTCAGTGACATTAAAAATGCCACTGTCATAGGATGTCACCTGTAAAATGGTCCAGTGTGGAAAAACCTGTCTGGCCTGCTCAAAACGCAGGCCTGAACAGAACTCCACTGAACACCTTTGGGATGAATTGCAAGACAGACTGTGAGCCAGCTAAGCCCTAACGCCCAACATCAGCATCTGACCTCACTGACACTCTTATGTCTGAATTGTAGCAAATCCATGCACTCATGTTCTAACATCTAGTGGAAAGCTTTCCAAAAAGATCCAAAGCTGTTATAGCAGTAAAGCAAGGAATTCTCTAAAAATGCCCATGGTTTCTTTGAAATGAATTGTTAAATAAGCACATATGGGTGTGGTGTTCGTCTGTCCACACACTTTAGGCCATGTGTGTACCCATTCTGTCAGCCCTCCTACCCCACCCCCTCTAGTTCTCTATGGATATAATTTCAATTAAATTCACAATGAAGACAACATGTAGAGCACTGACATTAAGGTGCAAGTTAGATGCTGGGAATATGTGTCTCGCATTTTGAGGTTAAGGTGTGAAAAGTCAGGTAGCAAACCACTGAAAAAACTTTCCTTCACCTGCTGTAAAAACAAACAACCTCATTTTAAGAGAATAGTTCTTGCAACATTATCTTGCATGTGTGGGAACGCCACAAAGTTAACTGCACAGATACTTAAGGCGTGTCTATTTCAAACACTTATATGTCTGTCTTAACCATGAATACATTAGGTTTAGTCAGATTTCAAAGACAATGGTATCATACACACCCTGGTACAGGACCGTAAACCCACAAGAACATAACACTTAAGAAAAACACTCTTGCACTGCTCAACATTTTAGCCCTTCAGTGTGTTTTGCTGGCCGAGCTATCACTATTTATTTGTAAGAAAACCAAAAAATTTGCTTCATGCAGTAACATCCAAAATAACTTATATAATTGAAAACCTTAATACATTGGGTTACGCCAATGAAAAGTAATTTAAATAGTCAGATCATGTAGAAAGAGATTCTTATGGTAACAACTTTTCACAGTGTGTTCTCTGTTCATTTGTCCAGTTAGATACATACTACAATCCTAATTTTTTTTCAACATTAAACAATTGTTTAATAATGTTATTTACAAAATTGAAAATGTTATGTTTATCAGTTATTAACTAATTTAGTTTTCTACTCACCATCAAAGAAAAAACCAATGCCACAATGTTGATAGGCCATGCAGGGCAAAAGCAGGTGAAAATAGTCAGAAAAATGTAATTCTTCAGTGGTGGTGGCCCCTGTCCCTCAACGCCCCTTCCCAAACTGTGATCAACACTCCCATCTAAAGAGCGCTTTGCCTTTCCATCTGTCCCTTGAATGCCAGAACTCATGATGCAAAACAAACCAGGAGTATCAAGCGGTGTAAGTTAAGAAGGAGCATGCTATGGTGAAAGCCCAGGAAACTGAATGGAACTAGAAACTAAAAGGAAAGAAAAGACACTCTTTGGGGATGTAAGATGATTGGGTAAGTGTGAGGGGCAATGGATGAGAAAGTTGAGTGAGTCAAAGATGGCTTATGACCAAATTACCATTGGGGCTGAACACTATCCCACTTCAGAGAGGAAAAAGGAGAGAGAGAGAGAGAGAGAGAGAGAGAGAGAGAGAGAGAGAGAGAGAGAGAGAGAGAGAGAGAGAGAGAGAGAGCAAACTTCGAAACGATGTAAGATGTAACATGAGAGGCAAGCAGAAAAAAAAGTCTGTCTGCTTGCCCATATTACCATTATCTGTCAAAGGGAGAAGTGTGTATTAATGTTACAACTTATAAAGCCATATGGATAATGGTCCCAAAATCACATTACAAGGTTGCAAAGAAATGTACACTGGCAATTTTCCCATGGTTTTCGCATAGCAGGCTACTGTAGTGAGAAGAATGCATAGAGTGAAGCCCTGATGATGAAAGCTGTATCACATGTTACTTACAGATGCATGAGGGAAACCTGTCAAGGAAATGTCCTGGTCACATTTAACCCCAAATTTTGAAGGCCCGTTTGCACCACATGGAGTAAAAAAAAAAAAGATAAATCGTCATCATTTTGACAAACAATGTCATGATTACAAGATAAAAACTAATAATTATTAGATACTATGCCATAATTTTAGGATTAAAAGAGTCATCATTTTTTATATTGTGATATTGTGTAGACATAGGGAAAATAGTTATAAAGCTAAATATTTCAACTAATGCAAATAATGTTGATTTTTTTTTAATTTGTATTTTAAAATGCTTTTTTAGTAACAAATTATGATTATGCTTACTCAAAATAATTACTTCAGAAAGGGTTAATCATTTTCTGGTCATTTCAATCACATTTGGCATTTTATAACATCTAAAATATTCTATAAACAAATTAATCTCCATTGTGATTGGATGAGTCAATCTGAGCCCACTTTGAACATTTTAAAAAATATATATATTCCCATTGTTTTTTTCTTTATTACAGTTAAAGAAAGATGCTGATGTACAATGCATTTTTAAAAATTAAAACCAGCCAAAATATTTGAAAATAAATAAATAATTGAATAAAAATAAAAATCTAGTTTTGCAGAGAACCCCAGAGAATTATTCATAAATAATTATAATGAATAAACATTTCTACCCCGTTACCTCTGGGGGCGCTCATTTTTTGAGGCCTGATTTTGTTATTTTAGGTTAGGTGTGTAATTTCTGTACTCATAGTGGCACCAAACGGAATTACAAAGATAAAGTACGTTTTAAAATAATATTTTCCAACACCCCATAGACTCATCACGGCTGTTTACACTCCCTGATTCGCTATGAACAAATAGGCCATACTAAAATAAAGGTGATAAAGGTTTAACATCATTATGAACAAGATCACTATAACATGTACACAACGGACAGAAAGCGAGGCAGAGGAATCGGCTCATCCGAAAACATCGCCAGATTGATCGGCAGCTGGGTGTGCGGTGCGGGATATCCAGCAAATGAGGTAGGATTGTTCTTGGTCTATGTCACAAAGCAGGACTAAGCAGCTAGCTAGATACGTTTCAACTTAGTTTAAGTGAACTCTGAATTTGCGGTACCAGTAGAGTGGATAGACTTTCATCGGGGTTCCTCACCACAGTAACGTACACTAATCAGATAACCAACCCCAGGTCAGAGATCTCATCCAGATACTGGACCAATCAGCTTTGAGTAAAGTGACAGTCACTCCCCGCAGTATCTCTCGCTCCAATTTAAAGTGCAGTTCAACGAGAACATTTTATACATTTACAAAATAAGCTATTTATGATAATTATTTCTTGCAATAAATTTATTTTTGGCAGTCTTGCATTTATTTAAAGATTTTTTCCCAATTATTTTCCCACACAGGCCATAAAATATTTATAAATAAATAAACTTAAAATAATGATATAATTTCAAGATATTAACATTATATCAATAATGGTCAAATGACTCCACAATATACTGTAGATATATCAGAAAAGTGTGAAAGCCACTCAAACCCCTTCTTATTAGGATTTGTTGGCAGATATGCCATTAACATACAGTATTTCACTTGAAGTTCAATAAAAGCACACTAGCACACCAACTATGTATTTATTGTGTCTTATGCTGCTAGACAGAAAGAACAAATACGTCTTTATTAGTGCATACCACCTACTCTTTTTCCAGTTGCTCACATTTTTATTATTTGATAGTGTATTCATGTCTAATATTTTAACATGATATTAAGTTAGTAATTTAAATGAATACTCAAAAATTTTATAATTTTTTTTTACATTTCAAATAAAGATATTAAACTTTTAAAATTACAAGCCTGAATGATCTTGTTGTGGACCAATATAAAGTTAATTTCACATCAATATATTATCTATTTTAATATTTTCAATAAAAACAATAAAAACTATAAAAAGACTCAACCCAAGTGGCATGTCTGTGGGTTTCACCCAGCATGTGAGTCTATGCAGATGAGTTGATGTTTCAACTGGCAGGATGCATCACACACACAGGAAAAATGAAAAACATCTGCCTCTGCTAATGTGTGAAACATGCTGCCTCTGCAGTTTAGAAAAAATGACACACGCCACATGTCCCTCTGCGCTCATTATAATCTGTCTCACAGGTAATGTATTGTCCTTTTTTTTCTCCATATTACAACTTCTGTTTATATGGAACAGTGGTGGAGTACTTGTGCAGTAGTTTAATGAAAAGAAACAAATGAATTGCATTACTCTTTTGGCTAGGCATTGTCTCTGGATTAGGTGCATCTGTGTGGCAAACACCTGGGATAGTAAGAACAAAGGAGGGCGCGAATGAGAACATCACCTGTCACATTAAACCAGAGTCAAAAGTAGAACGGATAATGGTTTTCTGGTTGAAAGATAATCAAACTGAAGCAATATATAGTTCTAGCTATCTATTCCCTATGTATGGATCTGTGTGTATTAATGCAACACTAAACCTGCAGTCAATACATCTAAATCATAGTGGCATATATTACTGCAAAGCATGGACAGATTTACCTATACTTGGACCTACTAAATATGGAAATGGGACATATGTATATGTGGGTAAGCTTATTTTTTTAAATAATTGTTTTATAAACATCATTTTCATTCATGTACAAATCTACAATGCTCACAGATTGTTTTATGCAACTAGTAAAAAAGCAACAAAGTGTTATTCTTTTGCTCCATAACACTGCAAAGTGTAATATATCCTGATATTCAAAAATAATCATATTTAACAGGTTCTTCTCATACATTGCATCATGTGTAGTGTCTAATTCAACACTTGGGACTACGCCAGCTCCAGAAAACCCTAATGTGGAAACAGTGATGTGGTCACTGCTATCAGGGTTTTGTATTCTTCTGCTGATTATCTGCATTGCCTGTGTCAATCAAATATATAACAAAGGTAAGTACAATTGTGAAACTTCTTTTACACTTGGATATCTATAGGTTAATCACAATCCACATTTTTGAGATTTTAAGAACCTTATCATTATTAATACAAAATTAATAAATAAATAAATTCAGGCTAAGTGACTTCAAGGCTTATTAGGCAATGGTGTTTAGTTTAAACCATTGTCAAATTAAGTTTATAGCTTAAATGCTTTTTACTTTTACTAGGACACCACAGAAGTGAACAGATATCGGCAAAAGTGAGTTGACATTTATTTATTTATGTAATGTTGTAAAGCAGCAGAACTGATGCTCTTTGAAAAAGTAATGCGCTTCTTTTCCAAAGTAGTGAATTATTGTTGCACTTCCAGGCTGATGCTGCCAGTGGATCTCAGTGCCCTGTGACTGCTGAAACTGTTGTTTATGCTGGACTGAACTTTCCAAAAACTCCAGACAGTGTAAAAACAAGAAATAAGGTCTCTATTGTGAGTATGGTATTCTGTATTCTTTAAGTGATTTAAACAATGTAAATTGGAAAGGGGAAAGCAAATTATAGTTAATTGCTACTTGTTATTCATGTATAAAAAAAAGAATTGTCAGGCAACCAACAAAATGTGCTTTATGTGGTAACATCTACATTAACATGTTTCTTTAAGTCAAAAAATATGATTTAATAAACCTGACAAATTGGGTTTAGTTTTTATGACTAAAATGAGTTAGAAATAAATAACTGAGGAAATTGTATGTTACCACTTTTTTTCAGTGCAGTATATACTATTGCCAGTTGTTGCACTTGTACATTTATGTATCCACATGTGTGTGTGTATGTGTGTATATATACAGTGCATCCGGAATGTATTGACAACGCTTCACTTTTTCCAAATTTTATGTTACAGTCTTATTCCAAAATTGATTCAATTAATTATTTTCCTCAAAATTCCACAAACAATACCCCATAATAACATCATGAAAGAAGTTTGTTTGAAATCTTTGCAAATTTAAAAAAAATAAAATCGAAGCACCTTTGGCCCCAATTACAGCCTCAAGTCTTTTTGTGTATGATGCTACAAGCTTGGCAAACCTATTTTTGGGCAGTTTCTCCCATTCTTCTTTGTAGGACCTCTCAAGCTCCATCAGGTTGGATGAGGAGCGTCGGTGCACAGCCAGTTTCAGATCTCTCCAGAGATGTTCAATCGGGTTCAAGTCTGGGCTCTGGCTGGGCCACTCAAGGACATTCACAGAGTTGTCCCGTAGCCACTCTTTTGTTATCTTGGCTGTGTGCTTTGGGTCGTTGTCCTGTTGGAAGATGAACCTTCACCCAGTCTGAGATCCAGAGCGCTCTTGAGCAGGTTTTCATCAAGGATGTCTCTATACATTGCTGCATTCATCTTTCCCTCGATCCTGACAACTCTCCCAGTTCCTGCCACTGAAAAACATCCCCACAGCATGATGCTGCCACCACCATGCTTCACTGTAGGGATGATATTGGCCAGGTGATGAGCGGTGCCTGCTTTCCTCCAGACATGACGCTTGCCATTCAGTCCAAAGAGTTCAATCTTTGTTTCATCAGACCAGATAATTTTGTTTGTCATGGTCTGAGAGTCCTTCAGGAGCCTTTTGGCAAACTCCAGGCGGGCTGTCATGTGCCTTTTACTTAAGAGTTGCTTCCGTCTGGCCACTCTACCATACAGGCCTGATTGGTGGAGTGCTGCAGAGATGGTTGTTCTTCTTGAAGTTTCTCCTCTGGAGCTCTATCAGAGTGACCATCAGGTTTTCATTTTTTATTTATGATGAAATAATGAATTTAATCCATTTTGGAATAAGGCTGTAACATAACAAAATGTGGAAAAAGTGAAGCGATGTGAATACTTTCCGGATGCACTGTGTGTGTGTATACATATATATATATATATAGAGAGAGAGAGAGAGAGAGAGAGAGAGAGAGAGATAGATAGATAGATAGATAGATAGATAGATATAGATGTGTATATATGTATATGTGCCTGTTTTTATATCAATATATGTATATGTGCCTGTTTTCCCCCCACAGAATTATCCTGCACCCACCACAGTGACCTGCACTGAAGATTCAGTGACATACACAGAAGTCAACTTAAAGAGAGGACCAAAGCATGAAGGTTGATTTTTCTAGATTATTATTTGACTTGGCCTGTATTTTGCCAACAATGTATTTTTTTTAACCTTAAATATCAACTTGACTTTGCATATTTATTGTTAGACATTCAATTTTGAGCTCGGAGAAAAGCTTTGCGATCATTCTGGTCTTGATGTTAGCAGCCTATCAACAGATTTGTCTAAAACAATTTATTAAACTAAAAGCTTGAAACATGGTTTTGTGAAGATAATCCTGTAAAAGTTTGTTTTTATTTTGTAAATATTGAATCTTTAATTTCAAATGCACAAATCTCTTTTAAGCACTATAGCCATACTTATGACGCAGCAAAATTGAGTTCTTCTTTTCTCATCAGTGTAGGACTGTGTATTCACCCACTCAGTCAAGAAATTGTAGTGTTTAAGATAAATACACACGGTTAATAATAATAAACCCATAAAACAATTTGTATAATTACCTACATACAAGCTATGCAGGGAAGTGTGGAATCTTCCTGTAAATGGAACATGTAGTCTAGTCCTAATTAGGTTTAAACAGATTTATACATTTTCTTTAAATATTTTCTCAAAGAAGACCAAAGTCTTCTGTGTGATCAGATTATGTTTGGTCTTTAGTGATGCATATGGAAAAACTTTATTAAATGCTTAAAAAAATATATATTTTGAGAAAAAGCAGTGAAACCCTATGGAACATTTATAATCGTGTGTTTTATGCTTACCAGCCCACAGCAAGTGTCACTGTAAAAAGTGGCAACCTGCAATTGTTACCTAAAGGAGCTATTTCTACCTGACCTAACCCTTAAAACAGTTTTGCTCAAGTAGCCTAATATAGTCCGGTTATTTCTGACATGCTAAATAATATTTTTGATTTGAACCAAGACTTTTATTTTTAGTTCATGTTAAGCACCCTCAAAGCAATCTGCTTTAGAATTGGAGTTAAATAGGAAATCATTGGACGTAGGGAAGAGAAAGTCACATTTTGTAACCACAATTTACTAAATATGAACAAAATGTTATGAGAAATGTATAAAATGAATAAACAATTTATTGATAGGACAGACAAAATGTGTGGTATCGAAAAAGACTTTCTATGCAACACCATTTGGAGACTTAATGCACAAGTCGTATGATGTGCTTCAACAAGTTAATGCTGGTTCACCCTGATAGAAATCTTTTGTTTCATTGTATTTTTTTTTAAACCTCCAATGCATTAGGATTAGAGATTTATATGTGGGGGTGTTCAGAGCATGCTTTCAGAAGAGGGAATCAATGACAGAGTCTCTTATGCGGTGCAGCCATAGGTGATGTAAATAAAAAAAGGCTTTGCGTCTGGTGTGCTGTGACTCACTGTATACAACTTTAAGTCAAGTATAATTTCTAAAGTGTCACTGATATTTGAAATATTTTTTTTTCTTCACAATTTCCAAGTTTACTTTGTAATTTTTTTCAGAGAGGGTCAGGCTTTAATTAAGAACCAATAATACTTTTCATTATAAACAGTCATCCTGTTTACTTCATAAACAGTGTTATGTTAGTGTTATATTTACCAGTTGTGAATCTTTAATTAAAAGAAATGTATTATCCAATTATTACAAGACTTTAAACCTCTAAAAGAGATGAATGCATCTGTGTTATGGATATGAACTTGGTAAAAGTAATGTAATATTATGGATATGAGGGACAGGGTGTTAAAATTCACATTTTAAATCATCTTGCTAAAGATAATACATTCGATCATGACAGCATGCACTCATTCTCTTGCAACCAGCATTTAATCTGAGTACACACACACTCACTCATTCATTCACTCACTCACTCATTCACTCACACACACACTCACTCACACACACACACACTCTCACTCACACACACACTCACTCACTCATTCACTCACTCACTCACACACTCACTTACACACACACACACACACACTAACTCACACACTCACTCACTCATTCACTCTCTCACTCACACACACACACACACACACACACACACTCTCTCACTCACTCACACACACACACACACACGCACACACTCTCACTCACTCACACACACACACACACACACACACACACACTCACTCCTTCAATAGTTGCATCATTCACATTGCCTTCTTTCAACAAAAACACAATGAACAAAATAAAACAAGTTCAAGTACATCAAATCATGAAAAATACATAACTTTTTAAACACTATCAGGTGTTGTTGTTCTTGAGTGTAAAAAAACTCATTCATAATCACACTGACAGATGTATCCCACAACGGAATACAGATCTCACCAAGATCAAAAAGACAGTATGTACAATATTTTACACAAAAACAAAAAAACAAAACAAAACAAGGTTGAATCTAAGTCTGAGAAATATGTTCTTGTTAAAATTACTACTTATTTCATTATCAATGTAATAAGTCCAGTTGCAAAGCTAACAAAATATACAATTGGATATCACTATATTATTCGGTAAAAAAATGTACCAAATGCATCTGAAACAGATTTAGTCTTAGTTCAACACTACAAAGATCCATAGTTCATACACAGATTATTGCTCTTATAAGAGTGGAAAGATTTTTCTACAATTACAAACCTACAACATGCCTGCAGGAGCATGTATATAAAGTAATCACAAAAAAGACAAAACCTCAAACAGCTAAGATAAAAACATATTCAGAAAGATGCAAAAAGAGAGGTTAGTTGATATGAGAATGATAAGACAGTAAATATGTCACATCACATTAATAGTGTTGCAGCCGCCATCACATCAGTATGAGTCTGGCGTAGGGCTGATCCATCTGATTAAAAAACATTTAAAGACAGCTTGAGAAAATCAAAATAAACCCTGCGGCACATAGAGTGCATCCATTATATCTGATTGAAACCAATCAGAACACACTTTAAAAATCTTTCCTTAAGACTTAGGGAAGACGTAGGAACAAAGAACCTTATTGTACCTATTACTCATATTACATATCAGTGGTAGCCATTAGTAAATGCCGTAGCAATCAGAGGCCCCTGTAAAAGAAAAATGAAAAGGGAAATATGTTTAACAAAATTGCTCACAAGGTATAAAAAAGTGACAATGGATTGTCTCTGACTGAATATATGCTAGGAATCAACAAGCTAAATTTAAGTATATTAAAAGTATAGTTCACCAAATAATTTACCCTCATTTACTCAATCTCATATTGTTCCAAACCTGTATGACTTTCCCTCTTCAGTGGAACACTTTCATTGCGTCTTTTTTCAAATGAAAGTAAAGGTTATTGAGGCCCCTTTTCTGTTCCACAGAAGAAAGAAAGTCATACTGGTATGGAACTACATGAAGGCCCCGATATGCTTCATACGAAATTAAAGAACGAATGGGTGTGAAGTAATTTAGAACAAACTATGTCCAGAAAGACATGTTTTTGCGTTTGTTTCGGTGGTTTGTAACATCTCGCCTGGTGGATTTTTAGGAAGACTACTGCCATTGGGCAATGTCATCGGTAGGCGTGACCTGTAGCTCCAACTAACCTGAGGCCAACAGCTCATTTTGTTTACATTGTTCAGTCAGTTAAGATCAGTCAACATTTACTCATGTGCCATCTGCAGCAAAAGCCATTCACACATCTGCCCAACGATATGCCTCTGTTTTCATAATCCTTTTGTCTTTATTCTGCACATTAACCCGCTCTTCTTTGCAGTAGTATCAGTGTCATCACAAATTACAATAACAGTGTAACCGCTGCACATTATGGCGGCATATAGCGTGTTAGCGCATTAGCGTAATGAATTCAGAATGTGAAAATGTTCTACAGCATATATATTTATTTACATCATCATCGAGTGGTTAAAAAAAGCACCTTTTACTGACATAGTTTGAATTCTACTCATAGAATGAGGCATAAAATCAATGATAACACATTTTAATGTCACATTAGTTAATGTTTTACTGAGCGTCCTCATATTTAAATTTACTTCTAAATGCATCCCAAAGCTGTGTAATGGGTGTCTGAATGTTTGCAAATAGTATACCGTTACTCGGCTGTTTAGAACTTCTTTTTACCCCGAATGAAGAACGAAGCAGAACGTCCCCGGAAGTATATCAGGGCCTTGAGGTTGAGTAAATGATAAATTATATAATGACAGAATTATCATTTTGGAGTGCACTATCCCTTTAAAAGCATTCTGTCAGTCAGATGTGCCCATGTTTTGACTCACCCCAAGACTGTGGCTAAATCCAGTGCTTGGTGCAGGACTTGCAGCACTGATATAGCTGCTGACTGTTGAGTCCTGATTGGCCGTTCCATACAGGTCTGCCATCGGCCCAGGACTGCTGGTACCTAAAAACCCAGCTGAGCGAGGAGTGGAGCCTACAAAAGAATTATAATTTTTTTTTTTTAAATTAGACATGAAATTTTACAATATCTTCAGCAGTTTTGAAATCACTTTACAATAACAGAAAATCTTAAAACAACACAGCCAGAGAGTGAAAATGCATATTTGTCTGTAAGCACATTTCCTGAGAAGTCATGCGTGGGATGTAAAAACAACAAAATTCTCACACCTCTAACCATAGCTGCTGCTGCTACGGCGGCCGCCATGGGGTTGTACGCCGTTAGAGGAATGGCTACGAAAATGTACACACAGAACAAACAAACATAAAAGATAATTCAATGACAACAGCATGGCCTGAAAAAGGCAGGAATGAAAAAAGCATTCATTTATGATGACCACAGTTTAACATCATACAAAGGAAGACTGGTCTGATAATGTGCGGTAACAGCCGACAATGATTTGTTATGCAGGATTTCCGGGTGGCGTAACAACCTGCTATAACTCACTGAAATCTTGTTGCTAAAGTGAAATTGTACCACTTTGTGTTGCACATTATACTGTGTATTGGAAAATGGTAACTAAGTAACATGTAGCTGCTTGTTATACTCGTAGAGGAACTAACCTGTGAGCTCAGAGGGGTGAGGTGATGTCAGGAGGGGGGTCCTCTCTAAGTGGAATTCTAGAATAGAGATAAACACAGAAAGCTGTTTAAACATACACACAAGAGCGCTGGTCAAACTACACACATGCCAAGCACTACAGGGTCTTTAGTGCAACAAACATGAGAGGCACTAGCTACTGACAAGACATGAAGCATGCAGGCCTCAAGTGCACATAGTGCAAGTGAAGGCCTCAAGTGCACATAGTGCAAGTGAAGGCCTCAAGTGCACATAGAAAGACCCCCCTGAGATTTACAAGCAGCCTTGAAAATTGTGTTTGGTTTTGTTGATATTTAAAATATATTTTAATTACTTTAACGCAGTTGTAATACTAAAAATACCTGTGTAAAATACCTATATATATATATATATATATGTTTGTGTGTGTGTGTGTGTTTATATATATACAGTACTGTGCAGAAGTTTTAGGCACTTAAGATGTTTCACAAAAGCATCTGTCTCAAGATGGTTATTTATATCTTCAGCTTTAATGTGTCAATAGGAAAAATAAATTTTAGACTCCCAAACATTACTTTTGCAAATAGAAAAGATTAGAATAGAAGAACAGGGTGCTCTGCAGGAGATGGCATGTGCCCCACAGAGCCCTCCACAGAGCCCTCCACTCCACAACATAATGTCAATCTGGGATTATACAAAGAGACAGAAGCAATTGAGACAGCCGAAATAGATTGAAGAACTGTGGTGAATTCTCCAAGAAGCTTGGAACATCTTATCTGCCAACAACAAAGAAAAACTGTGTCCAGGTGTACCTAGGAGAATTGGTGCTGTTTTAAAGGCAAAGGTGGTCACACAGAATATTGATTTAGATTTTTTACTGGATTTTGTACAACATTTAAATGATAAATGAAAACTATTTCTGGCATTATTTTTGAAGACATCCTCACTATGCAAGTGCCTAAAACTTTTGCACAGTATATATATATATATACATACATACATAATATATAAACATACAGTAAAATACTACTAGGCTTTTTTTCTCATTTTATTCTGACCAGGAAATGTTCTGGAAATCATTTAATTTTAGAGACTGAACAGTTACAAAGACTCTCCTTTACCAATCCCAAGCAATGAATTTGAATATCATGAAAAAAAGTACAAGTGCATGTGCATATGGGGTGACAGCATATGTTTTACCAAGTCTTTTAGATAATATTCAGAGGCATACATACTAACTATTTACTTATGTTACCAAATGTTGGAACTTTTTGTTTGTCAACAAGCCATTGCATAATATGTACTATAAACTGTATATACTGGAACAAATATACTGAATCATTATATATGACACTATAAATAATCAGCTACAATTACTTGATATTTGACAATAATCCTGAGTGTCTGCAAAGAGTTAATAGTCATAAACCAATGTGTGAAAAGGTCTACAAAGACATTACACAATATTATGTACTGTATGGGCTAGGAATTGAGCCTTACCAGGAAACTGATATGTGTATCCTGGTGTAAGACTAGTATAGCTGCGACCGGCATACGTTGCTGCCTGGAACCCTGGATACCCTGTGAGGAAATAATATAATATAAATTAGTGGGACCCACTTTATATTAGGTGTCTTTCACAACTATGTACTTAAGCATTTGATACAATGTTCTCTACTGTTGCATTGTACTTACATTTATAGTACCTGCATTTAATTACATGTGTAGCTACACTGTTCAGCTTACCAACCCTAATCCTAAACCTAACCCTACCCCAACCCTTATCTTAATGTAACGTTCCATGTGGTCTCTTGTTTTTGTTCCTTCACTCTTAAGTTTCTGGCATCTGTCTCACTCCATATTGTCTAAGTTTTTGGCACTTGTCTAATTCCATATTGCACTCTTATTTTGAAACCAGTCTTGTCATGTCCTGTTTCCCCTCCTTGTTCATGTGTCTGTTTTTCATTGGTTCATTGTTTGATTGCTTGTTTATCAGTTCTAGTTTTGTCATTGGCTTTAGTTAATCACCTTATTAAGTCCTGTTTGTCTATTGGCTGTTGTTTCCCCTGTTCATGTATTTAAGTCCTCCTGTTTCCCTTGTACCTTTGTCAAGTATTGTATTGTTGTAACCTTTACCCCTGCCTTATGTTACCCTGATGTTCTTGAGTCCAAGCCATAGTCTTTCTATGTTCCAAGTTCCTGTCTTGTTCCTGTATCACCACTATCTTCAATAAAGCTGCACTTGGGTCCTACTCCTCACTTTCACCGTCATCATTGACTGCCTCCCCGATCGTTACACTTAACCTCTAACCCTACTCCTAAACCTACCTGTACCTCAATCCCAGTAGCACCAAATGTGAATCTTGTGATAATTTTGCAGTTATGTAATGTAGTTACACAATAAATTCATTGTATTATGTGTATTTTAATGTTAGTACATGAGACCAATTAGTGTCTATTCATAAACAGTAGTGTGGCAAAACATTATATCAGTGTGTTCTGGTTACTTCTAATTAATATTAATATTAAATTAATATTAGTTTACCGAATATTAGTTTAATTACATTTTAGTTAAATATTGTAGATTAAAAGAACAGGATTTCTGTATATTCAGAATGGGTTCAATTACATTATATTTTTGGCCTGTGCAGACTGCACTTCACTCTCTTATCAGCAGAGGGCAGAAGAGTCTACATGATACTTTGGATTACTTGAATACTAATCATCTCTATAATCGGCTGTTAAGAGCCACACTCTTACCAAGCATTCCTATGCCAAGCATGAAGGCATCCATCCCGTAGGGCATGACACGAGCACGACCTCTTGAAGAGCCTGTGGGTGACATCACTTCCTTGGGTTGGGCCTTCTTACACTCCACCTATGAATAAAAAAAGAAGATAGTTATACAATCAAAACAGGAACTGATATTATGGTTGTTACTGTAAAAATAGGTTACAGAGCATATGCAAACAAAACAGTGCATCAGAATAATGAATCCTCACCATCTTGCTGTTGATCTCGTGGAAGTGTATCTCACAGACTTTCTCCACTACATCTTCATTCTCAAAAGTCACAAATCCAAACCCTGAAGGCAAGAAAGAGACCAGACATTCAGAAACAGCAGACAGATCACAATTTACTTTTGGATTTCCACTTCATTTATCATTATAAACAATGTCTAAAATTCATATACCTTAAGAACTGCTACCTTAAAGGGATAGTTCACCCAAAAATGAAAATTCTCTCATCATTTAATCACCCTCATGCCATCCCAGAAGTGTATGACTTTCTTTGCTCTGCAGAACACAAATTAAGATTTTTAGGAGAATATTTCAGCTCTGTAGGTAAGTGAATGGTGACCAAAACATTGAAGCCCCAAAAAGCACATGAAGGTTTAATCCATGTCTTCTGAAGCAATATAATCAATTTTGGGTGAGAATAGACCAAAATGTAACTCCTTTTTCACTATTATTCTTGACAACAATCTCCTTGATAATCATGATTTTAAGCTTTATTGCACTTCCTATAGAAGGACTTAGGAAGTGTAATCGAGCTTGAAATAATAATCCTACCAAGAGACTGCAATTGCAAAATGTACAGTGAAAAAGGAGTTATATTTTAGTCTGTTCTCACCCCAAATTTATTAGATCGCTTCAGAACACATGGATTAAACCACTGGAGTTTTATGGATTACTTCTATGCTTCCTTTATGTGTTTTTTTTGGAGCGTCAAAATTTTGGTCACCATTCACTTGCATTGTATGGACCTAAGGAGCTGAGAAATTCTTCTAAAAACCTTAGTTTAAGTTATGCAGAAGAAAGAAAGTCATACACATCTGGGATGGCATGAGGGTGAGTAAATGATTAGAGTATTTTCATTTTTGGGTGAACTATCCCTTTAAGGACCTATCTCTACCTGATCTAACAATTAAAAGTAGTTAAGTTGGTGTAACGTAATGTATTCTGGTTTATTCAGTGATGTAAGTGTTAAATATGAAATATGTTGTTTGCTCTTTCCCTAATCTCTCCACTTTGCGTCTGCATATTTGTGAAGCTGAGTGTCCCTCAGAGATATCCTAATACTATTATTATGCAGGTTTCCTTTTAAATCTGTTCTATTTAAAACCTATAAAAACATGTGTCAACTTTAACATCTTTATAAACAGATTTTGCTTCTCTCTTCCCCTGTCTCCATCCCTCCATGTGTCTCCTCTCATCTACCTCTCTGCTGGTTTGAAAGGCTGCTGTGTGGGGAGGGCAGGGCATTTAACGAGGTTTTAGCCTAAACCCCTATTAACGAACACACTAATTACTCAATCACTCTCCTCACCTACCACTTATCCTAAAGAGTACAGGATGGAGGGCCATGGAGAAGAGATAGATCGGACTAGGTTTAGGAAGGAAGCGGCTAATGGGAGAGGAGTCTGAATGGCTGCCATTGACCTGCCATTGTTTAGTTATTTAATGAAATAAAGAAATGTACCTCTGTGCCTGTTGGTTGTCTTGTCAAACATAAGCATTGCATCATCCACCTTTAGGATAAAGAGAGAGAGAGAGAGAGAGAGAGAGAGAGAGAGAGAGAGAGAGAGAGAGAGAGAGAGAGAGAGAGAGAGAGATTCATACATTTATTATTTGTTATCTATCTAGCATTAGCCCAGAAAAACAAAAATGTTTTATTCATATTCTTCCCAAAAATGTGCAGACTCTGAATTTATTTTTGTGCATCCAAACTCAAACTGAGAAAAATGGCTTAAATTATTTTGATGTGGATTTTGTAGTTACTGCATCTGAATCTCAACATACAGTATAAGCCAAACTTGTCTTTCGCAGACCTAATTTCAGTCATAACTAAATGTTGCATTTTAGTACAGTATAATTGCTAATTACATATCCATTTAACCAATTAATCAGAAAAGTCAAAGCGAAATAATATTCTTTAACTTAGAATATAATACAGTATATAATTACTTCTTTAAGCAGTTCCATCTATGTTCAGATTTTAGGTTATTATTGTTAGAACAAAATATGTCTCAAACTCAGTCTGCCAATAATATATTTACTTCCACTATATCCCTGTATTCATCCATGATATTATTTCTCTCAACTCCATCCTTGCATCTTTGGGGACTCTGAACTGTCATTTGTATTTAGCTTTAAGGCTGTAATTCTCATTACTCTGAAAGTGTATTGCTGTAATAATTTTTTTAATAATGTAGGTAGTATACCAAGGATAAGGATGTCGGGCCCACTTCTATCTTATGATTATATGTAAGGTTTATCTGTTTAATTTAAATATATTTTTGATTTTGGGAATATATATATATATATATATATATAAAATATATGTATAATCGGCCTTATGATCTTCACAATAAAGCCAGGAGCTCCTTTTCACAGAACTAAATTATTACACTGTAGGCTTGTTTAAAGTGTATAGTTTTATACATATATATAATAAGAATCTATACATTTTCTCTCCAGACATGAAAATAAGTTGTCTTGAGTAGTCCTCCCCTTGCCCATTTACCAGATGCCCACCTATGACATCTCCCAGCCCAACCTAACATAGAGGGCAAGAGCCGGGCCTGCTTAGGCCATGTCCACACTAATATATTTTCAGTTAAAAACACCTTGATTTTGCTATGTTTACGCCTCTCTTTAACACACACACAAAAAAAGAGTGCGGACATTGCCTAATTAAATAATTCAAATATGACAAGATCATAAAGATTCAAATACATTGAGGTTATTCTAGAAGTAAGGAGTGTGAGTGAGTATTTGTCTTATGTTTGAGTGTGTGTATGTGTGAGCATGTGTGCGGCAAAGTATACTGACAGACATCTCCAAACAGCTTCAGCCTAAAGGTCAGAGAAATCTCAGTCCAGAATGGACAGCCTGACCACTCAACACTTTATGTGTGCACATAAGTAGAAAAACAGCACTCTATGCACTCTCTCAGTTTCCTTTTACCGAGTAGCCAATTTTTGTCCAATATCATCTGCCTGTCTGTGTTAATTCTATCTGTATGTCTATCTATCTATGTATCTATCTGTCCGTCCGTCCGTCCATCCGTCCGTCCATCCATGATTAATTTGTGTATCTATCTATCTATCTATCTATCTATCTATCTATCTGTCTGTCTGTCTGTCTGTCTGTCTGTCGTTCATTCACAGTAGTAATATTTCAGTAACTTTTCTATTAACAAATAATAATTAGTATCTTTTATAACTGAGAATGTATAAATGAGTACAGCCATCCTAAAAGTGTGCCTTTTTCTGTTAGCTTCTTCTAATGGTGTCTGTTTTTCTCTCTTCATTGCTCCCTCTCTCCATCCCTTGTCCAAACCAGGCCAACACACAAAGTGACCAGTGAGGCAAACTAATCTGCAACTTCCCCGGGTGGCTGCGACTATCATCCCTCTCTCGTTCCTTCTCTCTCTGCATTCCACACTCAAGTATTGCTCAAGAATGCTGAAATCTTTTCAACCAAAGTTTTACACCTAAATCACTGACAATCTGAAACCATGATGCATATGTTTCAAAGAAACTTTAGAAGATTTCAGAAAAACGCATACGTTTTGGGGTTATTGTTGTATTTATTCAGTTATGAACATTCATCCTCCCCCTAAACACACAGTCTCTCCCTCTTTTTCTCTCCTACACACACACAGAAACACACAACCCAAACACAAAACCTTTTGCCCGCTAAATTACTTGGGGACAATGGATGGGTACTGTCACCGTGGTAACAGTGAAGGAGGGGGATGAGGGCAGGAGCAGCTGTTCCATAAGATTAATTCAGATTCAAGTAATCTCTCCCACCTTCCCCAGCAAACAAAACTCACCCCTTCAAAAACTCTCAAACTCAAGCCCAACTCTTTCTCTCAGTCTCCCTGTGCCTTTCTCTCTTCCTCTTTCATGCTTCCCTATCAAACTGGCTCAGATTTCACTCTGTACACCTTCTGAATGAATTGTTTCTCTCATTTTATCTAAACTGCTTCACTTAAAGACAGATTTTTATCATCCCGAAATGTCTTCAGTTGCTTCACACAAAGGCATCTTACCTTTCCAAACTGGTCAAAGTACTGTTTTACATCTTCAATAGTTGTGTTCACCGACAGGCCTCCAACAAAGATTTTCTTTGTCCGAGTCACCAACTGAAAAAGGAGAGAGGGTGAATATTAGTAAAACATAAAAACTGTAAACTAATCATAAAATGGATAGTTCAGACTCTAAATTCTAGAAACAAATGCATTCAAAATACAAACACAACAAATTCTTTAAAACAAATGCATATAACCACTTTATATAATGCAGCCACTCATGGCTTATAACTTTATAAGCTTCAAAGAAAGTCAGCCATACTGGACAGGCCACAATGACACATGTATAGAAGCTCATACCTTAGGCTGGGCTCGCCGTGGAAAGGCAACTTTCGGGTCAATCTAGAGGAGAGGTTGAGAAGAGAAGGTCTAGTTTAGAAACTCTGGAGAAAGGGGAACATTGACATCAACACACCCAGGACTGTAAATGAGAATATTAGTGAGAAGTACACTAAAATTGTGGTTCTCAACCAGAGGGCCAGGACCCACTAGGAGTCAAAATAGTAGAGAACCACTGCACTAAAAGAACCCCAGCATCTTCAGGCCTGTGATAACATCCTCTGAGCTCTGGTTTAGTTGCTGTCTTGGCCATTTCAGAAGCCTGTGTGTTTTAAAGCCACTGACTGCACCTGTATTAACTTTGTACTGTCTGAGAATAACGGTACAGTCATACATGCAGTGAAAAGGATAAGAGTGACGTGAAATGAGACACAGTGCAGATTCATGTAAAGAGACAACAATAGTGACAGTGAGCTCTCTATGAAAACTACCATAAACTACTAAAAGAATACAGTAGCTCACCCAAATATGAAAATTCTGTCATCATTTACTCACCCTCACATTGTTCCAAACTCACCCTCAGTTCTTTTTTCCACATGTAACACAAAAGGAGTTATTTATAGGAGAATGTGCAAGCTGCTCTTTCCCGTCCAATGAAAGTGAATGATGACCACAACTGTTAAGCAATATTTTCAAGGCCAGAGTTTCAGTGAATAACAACTTAAAAGGAATAGTTCACTCAAAATGAAAATTCTGTCATCATTTACTCAACCTCATGCTGTCTCAAACTCATATGACATTCTTTTGCCTGCAGAACACAAACGAAGATATCTTAAAGCATGTATGAATAACTTTTTTGCTGCCTTTATTTCCTAAAAATGTTGGACCCCATTGACTTACATTGTACATCCCAAAATATCTTTGTTTGTGTTCTGCAGAAGAAAGAAAGTCATAAGAGTTTGAGACGGATTGAGGGTGAGTAAATGATGAAACAATTATAATTTTTGTGTGAACTATTCCTTTAAATGTTAGTCTGTTCCTCATTTAAAATATACTGCATAAGTCGACTCCTACACTGAAGAAAAAAAATTGTACCTAAAAAAATGTACTTCAAGTGGTAACATCTAAGTGTGTTTATTCAACTTAATAATTATGATTTAATAAGACTGAATCAACCTGATTCATTGAGTTGCACCAACAAGTCATTTTAAGTGTTCCGTCTAGTAGAAATAGAACCTTATGTTATTGCTGGGCGATATGGCCAAAAATAATATCACAAAAATATTTTGTCATATCTTCGATATCGCTATTTATACGATATAAATTTCATGCCATTAATGGGTGAGGAAATGCATTCCACATGTTTGTTGGACCTCAAGAATGAATGTAACCATAACTTGTTTGATTACAAGTCAACCCCAGAGGGTAAGCTAACTGTAAAGTATACTCACTTTTGGATTTAATCCTGCATATGGTGTGTGTGACCTCTTTTTGATCAAATTGTGCCAGTTTAATCATCTTCAGCTGACATTTGACTGCACTGAAATATTTTCTTGTGACGCTTCACACTCCATCTCAGTAGGTGGCGGTAATGCACCATAAACTGTATTGCCAACTGCCAAACACCACTAGAAGGAAAAACACTTTCTTGCCTGTGACAGTGCTATGGATCATGAAAATGTTTTAACTAAATACAAAATAAATAACAGCAATGGTGTTGATGTTGGAGTTGCTGTTGTGCTCAATCAAGAGCTGTATTGCATTGTTAGTGCTGTCTTGTTCGATACACAACGATATCATATTAGCCAGAGTAAGAGAGCTAGCTAGCTATTAGCCTGCTAATACTTCCTAACAAGCTGATTTTATGACTGTGATTCATTAAGCTAGTTGTGTGTATATCTTTGCCAAACTTACTTTAAAGTTTATCATCGATATCGAAAATGTATCGCCCAGCCGTACTTTATGGTAACAACTGCAGGTTACCACTTTTACACTGTATAAAATACTTTTAAGGTGCTTTTATGTCCATTTTTGAGATTAACAATTCCTTGTGTCCTCCAATTTATAGAGCAGCTCTGACATTCTGCTAAACTTCTCCTTTGGTGTTCCACAGAGCAAAGAAAGTTATACATGTCTGGAACAACATGAGAACAAGTAAACACTTGCAGTATTTTTATTTTTGGGTGAACTAGCCCTCTAAGCGTAAAATAATTTGAGAGTGTCTCTGTGTTAGCGCTCATAAATAGTAGAGAATCGGGGTGAAAAGTTGACATGTTTCTATAAGAGACAAGAGGAAATGGAAGAACATGACTACACAGAAGAGGCTGCCATGGCCACCTGTGACTGAGTGTACAGGACAAGAAATGGGTCCGCTTTCCAGTAAACATCATCGAATGACATGAAAAACACTCAGAGAAACACGACAACCATGTTTCTTTGGAGGAAAAATGGTCGGAAAACAAAAGAAGGCACAGAAAACTCAAGCAGCAGAGCATCCTTGACCCACACACTCTTTTGACAGCCAAACAAAAAAACTTTTGTTTGTTTGTGTTTGTTTGTTTTTGCATGTCTTTGTGACTTTCATAAGCATGAAATCTGAAAATGTATGCACTTCACTAGGCATGATCCATAAAACACCACTCATAATATCCAGCTCCTTGAAAACCCAGTGCATTACAATAATGTACAGGTAGCTCAAATTATTAGTACTAGATTTGTGCAATTTGAGAGAAAAAAAATGGTTGTATCTTTTTTTTAATTTTTTATTATAAACAATGTGCACAAAATCAAACCAACTGATTAGCACTTGTTGCAAGATGCGAAAATAGACATATATTACAGATACTCTATATTAGTCTATACAATTCTAGTCCAGCTATTTACCAAACACTAGTCTACATCATGCTGTACTGAGGTTAAATTCTAGAAGACAGTGAAGGCAGTACAGCTCTTGCAGCAATAATGATTAGTCTGACCATGAGAGGGTTCGAATAGAGCTACACTAAAGAGCTAGCACCTCTGAAGTAAACTACAGCAGTTTACCAGAGTCACCCCATTATTTTCATACAAATTCAGACTACGAGTAACAGTGTTTCATTGTGAATCTAGAGAGTAAAATGAAGAGGCTAAGCTAATCTGAATAGAGATCTGATGCAGAAGCTACGGTTTATGTCTCTAGTTTCTAGACTACTCTGATAGTCACCTCCGGTCCACAACATTGCTGAGGCCCCACCACTCCTGTGCACAATCAAAAACAAACAAACAGACACACACACACAAACAAACAAAATCAACATACAGCCACCGACACACATGAGAGGAAAGCTGAGGATAAAATGTATGGTCACACAAAACAGATCATTGTCATTAGAGTTTCTTTTGTTCAAAAAGAGTGACGAGAGACACTGAAAAGTAATGGAATCAGTATGAGCTTGCTTTGGACATTTTACCAGGGCCTGTAACTGGAATAGACATTGAGGGGGACACATCCTCCCCCAAAATTCAGATTTTACACTTGGTCGCCCCAAATTTTTACACTTCACCCATGCATTTTATCAAGTCATTAGACAGTGATCTCATGAAAATTTGTGATTTTGGCAACATTTTTGCAAAATATTACATGGCTCCTTAAACATCCTGCGGCAGTTTACCACAGATTGTAAAGTCTTTAAGGTAAATGCTCAAATGCAAGTTTTAAATCAATAAAACTGACCTCCCTACCCTAAACCTTAAACCTAACTGTTAGTGTCATAAAACAAAACAACAGGATGGTGACAAACACCAGAGAATGTTTTTGATCATGAACGGGTAAATTTAAGTAGAATTGACTTATTTTATTTACCAATGAAATTTACTCAAATTAGCAAATAAATATGACAAAAATTTCTCTTTAGGATTAATAAATGATGACACTGTAAAAATAACAAATAATCATAAAATTCACCCCCATTTAATTTGAACATGTTTGAACATTTTCAAGTTCACACTTTAACTAACTTATTATTAAATATTACTAATTGACTAATTATTAACTTACTAAAAATTTCAGCTTCAGTAAAAGTCTTTGTTGTCGTAGCGCCTTTAGTGTTCATTTTACCAGGAAACTACAGCGATATGTCCAACGAGCCACGCAAACATCATTTTGCAAAAAATGACTAATGTGTTTCTATGAGATCAGGTAAGGCAATTCATTATATAAGAGAAGATGATGTTATGATGAGAAATGTTTTCTTTTTTTTTTTGTATTGCATGAATACAGACGTACATTCCATATAGAGATGCAAATTGGGCGTTTACTGTGAGGGTGATTTTAAGAAGATGCCAAAATTTCTCTGTGGCTCTGGGAATAAGAATCTACTTTGATACACAGTTTCCCTTTTTGGGGAAAAATAAACATACATCATACATACACTATTTTCTCTCTACCGTGTTAAACATTCTAAACATACTTGCATAATAACTGAAATCTAAAGAAGGGTTTTTCCAATATATTATAATAACATTTGGCCAAGATTTGTCCTTAAACAGCAACATTGCTGTCCCTGTCAAAACTGTTTAAATCAGTGGATTTGACAAACCAGGTCAATCCTTCAGGGTCAATCGCTGGATCCATGTTAGCATTGTGTATCAATCACATACCTATAAATGCACACACAATATTACACAACGACTGCACTGTCTGCACAAATGTTTAACTGTGCGTCCCAAGACTGTTGACTAAAAATTCAGATTTTATGTGTTAAGCCACACACATTTCTCTCTTTCTTTTCTGGCCTCCCCTCCTCCACTGCCCCATCGCTGAGCTCGTTAAGCTAATCTCCAGTTTAAAGTCGGCCCAGGCGAGCAGCCATAAGGCACCTTCACAGGGGCACAGTCATAGAGGTAAAGCAGGACAAAGGCCTCCATGTTCCCCTGGCTCTGCCTGCCTCTCTCTCTAGGCGGGAGGCACTTAGAAAATAGCACAGTGGCCACGCTGTAGAAGACTGGAGGTGAGAAACACTGTAAATGTTCACTTTAGCTGTTATGTTGGTTTCATTTAAGAGTCAGATGGGCTATTCCAGTCAGCCTCTGCAAACTATTGAAATGAGTCACCAGAATACTCTGTAAAAACTACAATGACTCGATTTTTGTTTTAAAAGAAATAGTTCACCTACAAAAACAAAATGAAACTTCTGTCATCATTTATTCACTCACATGATTCTCCAAGCCTGTATGACATTTTATTTTCTCCTTGGAACACAAAAGGAGATGTTAGAATAACAGAAATTCATTTGGAACAACACGAGAATGTGAATGATGACACAATTTTCATTTTTAGGTGAACTATCCCTTTAACGGCTGACCATTTACTTGGAGGCTCGAATATTTTCGAAAGTACAGAAACACACAGTTTCATTGTGGTCTGCCAGGTACTACCTGTTGCCATAGTGCAAGGCAGTTTTTCAATCAAATGAGGAACTAGTTCAAACTTTCAGAAGAGGGAGAGAGAGACAGACAGAGATGAGAAAGTTTCTTCAGGCCTAACCCCCTGGGGGGGTGACTCTGCTGTCACCATGGCAACCAACGGGCACCATTGTCCCAGGACCCGCCTGCTCTGAACAGTGACAAAGACTATCACAAATAGATGCACCATAACACACAAAATCACTCATCAAAGCTTCCTATTTTTCCCATTTGTGTAATACGGTGACTGATAATGGTAATCAGTTTTGATGCAGAATATTGCTCATTTCATTAATTGGATCCATTAATTGTGTCATTAATCTATCTTGGCCCAGTTTTTAACAAATCCATTTCACACATTTAAAAAATTTGATGTAAAAGATCATAGGACAGAATGATTTGTTTAAATGAAAGAAACATCTGAATTCCACATGAGTCTAATGTGTTTGTCGAGCACTCTTGAGACAAGGCACCACAAAGGCTTCCCAGCATACCCTGTCCGGGTCCCCTAGTTACCATAGCGATTGACACAGAATAGGAATGCTTCCCTGACAACCTCATTGAAGACAGGGAAGGCTGAGATGGGATTTCTCTCTCCCTTTCTCCATTTTGTATCTTTCCAACTATTGGACCAAAACCCAAACTGAAAAGGCATGAAACCTCACCGCATCACTGAATGATAATGAATCACCATATCAAGGCTCTTCACTCTCAAAGAGCTTGTACTAATAATTGATAAATCAATAAGTAAACTAATAAAGTTGAAATACATTCTGCATGTGTACCAATTGACAAAATCTGCAAGATCTGGCCATGATTATCAGGAGACGGTTAGCATAGTGTACTTAACAAGTGTAAAACTCACAGTTTTTGAGTCCAGCTCATGTCTGTTCTGGGCCAAAACATTGTCCACACCGGCTTGGTCAACAAATGTGACAAATCCAAAACCCCTAGGCAAAAGAGAGAGAGAGATCAAAATTACAACACTTCCACCCACTCTGCGTATACTGACAACACAGTCATTAATAAAAGCCTTTGTAGGGGCTTTGTATGTTTGCTGTGGCTTCCCAGGCAGGTTGCTTGTCCCCTTACCTCGAGCGCTTTGTAACTGGATCTCTCATAACCATGCTCTCTTTCACTTCACCAAACTTGCAGAAATAGTCTTTCAAACCCTCTGAAAAAGGACGAGAAGCAGATTTCTTTTATCACATTTAACATTCAGTTGGGTGAAAAGCTTGATGATGTCAACAATGAAGGGTTGACATCATCACAGGAGATGATCTAAGATGTCTGATGTAAAATATATAAGGTGAGGTCATCATGCAGTGAAATATACAAGACTGAATCTGGATAACATTATAACTCACTGTACTTATGAATGTATTATTCAGATACACACATCTAGAAATGTCATGTTTGACTTTCATTAGATGAAGGCTAACATATGACAAAAAATACACATTAGGTGCACACATACTGTTTTACCCTAATAGCCATTTACGCAATGCAAGAGTTTATAGTGTCTGCCGAAATCATAAATGTAAATGCATCTATTAAATGATGATAATAACTAGTAGATCAAATGTCAGGAAGCCCATTAAGAGTTTTGTGCCTTGAACAATACCACAATGTAATTCAAAACAACATGTCCTACATACTGAGCACAGCCTACAGCATGACAGCAGTTGGTGAAACTTTCTCCATTCACTCAGCTAAACCTGTTGTATGGCCTTTGTGTAAGGATCAAGCCAAATTACAGAGCAACCCATGGGATTTTTTTCTTCTTCATCTAGTACTACTTGTTTTTTGCTTTTAAGAGGATTCTAAAGAATCAAGAGCTTGATTTGGTGTTTAATAGATATAAATGTGTGAATGTCATGATAAATGGTTGTTTGATTCTAATTAGTCCTTAATAAAACATTTGTTATTTTAACAAAACTAATCGCACTGTCTCCTGGGCTGGCATGTTTAGAAACTATGAAAGTGTTACTGACCTTGCGTAGTCTGCCAACTCAGACCACCGATGAACATTTTGCTGTTTGAAAACAAGACATACGGGCGATCAACAAGTGCTGTGCGTTTGCATGTAAATCAGAGATATTCAATGGACATTGAGGAGCGCCATCAAGATAAACAGACATTTACATAACGACAGTGATTCTCAGTGAATCTTATCTGAGTGGATGTGAGCTGCGCTGGACACCGCCAACACGCTTTCCCGCTTTGTTACAGTTACTTTGTAATTGATTTCGCTCTGGCGATCTTGTCTGCTAAGTTTTGATATCGGATGAAGAGAGTGCAATGATTTTACCAGGGGTCGTGGGGAGAGTCCGATGAGGACAGGTTACTCTGGCTGCCTTCCGACTCCATCGCGCGGCTGTGTGTCCCGTCCGAGTGTGGTGTGAGAAAGGAGGCAAAAAAGTGTGGAGAGGGGGATTGGCATGGGGTGAGTTAGAGCTCAAAGCCCAAAGACTCCACCTCTCTCTTGGTCCAGTCCCGGTTTGAGACACGGGAGACCTCGAGAACTGACCGGGAGTCAGTGGATTACCTTGCTCCGTAATACGATGATCACATCAGATCGTCAAAGATTTGGGATTATGTTAACTGTACGCCTCTGTACAGGTAAAATTATTTAGACATTATTTATCTATTTAAACTATTTACTCCCTCTCTCTTATTTTATATATATATATATATATATATATATTGTCGAAATTTGACAATTGACACAATTTAAATTAGATTATTTGATATAAAAAATTTAGGGTGTTTCTCAATCAGCTTCCAAGTTCAGTAGTCTGGCAAGGCATGCTGGGGACTGGAAATCCTCTGCCTGGTTTCAGCAATACATTGATGCAACAAATATTATTCACATAGTCCCAACACAACTGAATTAAGTGAACATAGATGGATTGTGCACAATTCAATTAAGTTGAGACCCAGTGCTAAAGAATTGTGTTAGCTAGTTAAATGAGCAAGCAGTAAAAATCACATTGAGTGAACATAATTCATTAGCTCAGTGGGTAGCACTGTTGCCTCACAACAAGAAGGTCCAGAGTTCAAATCCCAGCTCAACTGGGCCTTTCTGTGTGGAGTTTGCATGTTCTCCCTGTGTGCGTGTGGGTTTCCTCTGGGTTATCTGGTTTCCCCCACAGTCCAAAAGACATGCAAGTTAAGTTAATTGGAGACCCTAAATTGCCAATTGGTCTGTGTGTGTTGTCCTGTGATGAACTGGCCACCTGTCAGAGTGTTTCTCTGCCTTCAGCCCCAGACAGCTGGGATAGGCTCCAGCACTACCTGTGTCCCTACAAGTGGCTATAGAAGATGAATGGATGGTATAGTATTTTCAATATAGCTGCTTTACCTTTTTTTTATCAGTGAGCTTAGAAAAGCCAACCAGTTTTTTGGGTCAACAATTTGGTGCCTTTTAAGCCCCCAGTACTAGTTATGGTGTTTATAATGTTTTATTTCAACCCATTACAATTTTAATAAGCATGTTAAAAACAGCAATGCCTATTTATAATGTTTCACCCTACTAAAAATCTGTCTTAACCAGCATATAATATCTTTTTATATGGTTTGGTGCTGGTCTAGCTGGTAGACCAGTACAGCCATGCTTTTCACTAGCTTGTGAAGCTGGTTGACCAGCAAAGTGTTTCTGAAAAAGCTGGTTAAGCTAGCTGTCCATGCACCTTGTTTGTTTGTGGAGTCGCACCAGAGTCATCACCAAAATATACACAAGCTTAAAAGCCTGGTGGGGATACCAGCACACCAGCATCCCTCTCTGGGGACCAGCACCCAAAAAGGCAACATAAGCTGGTGACGAACAATACTGGTCTTTACATACACTGTTGTAAGTTTAAAAGTCACATTATAAGTAATTAAAATCATTTTAGTTTATTGCAACTATGTCATGTCCTCATGTCCCCAAAGCATAACATCCTTCAAACATCTGAACAACAATAAGTGCTAAATCATCGGATTTCTATATTTTGTTGTATTCATTTGTGGTAAATGTGCAATTTTAACACTCAAAGTGGAGTTTGTTTATTTTTCCCCCTTGACTTATTGTCCTTCCCATTATGTCATGATACTGTGGCCTTTAATTCAAAATCTATTACATGAAATGACATCACACACTGGAGGTGATCTCAGCCATTCAGCAAAATAATGTTAGAGTTATTTGAAGTGTGTGAATCTTTAAGTTTTCCTTTATTTTGCCAGGCTAGTCATATGTGATCAAGCATAACACATCCACAGTGGACAGTCCACTTTGCAATGGGAAGATAGGGGAAATGAATGTCCTTTTAAAATATAATTTAATACGTTTAGATATCATTCACAGACTATGTAGTGGCTAATTTATTATCCACTGAATGACTAGCCTGTTACTATCCACCCTGACACCATCCATTCAACAGAAAGGACATCTGAATTTTTTTTTAAAGTAATTTAGCTTGAACTGTCTATGAATTATAACATATTTAACATGTTCCTTTAATGATGACACATAAAGAAACTTTTAAAAGTATGGTTAATTTTTCAAAAGTTTTAAAGCAGAATGGGCACTGAATTGCATATTCCCAAATGCCTTGTTCTTTTTCTCTGACATCTGTTGATGAAAACGGCTCTGGTAGAAACAGTTAAATTCTGACGTACTCTCTAGAGGCTGTTCATATCAGGGCAGTATATCAGCATCACTATAACATCAATTTCAGAAAGAGGGATACAGCTAAGTGATTATTACAAGCTTAATAGACATTATTTCTACTTGTATTATAGGAAACCAGAAAATTGTTTATCAGAGCACTTGCTTAGTTCAGTTTTCCCCCCCTGTGGGTTTAGTTCTCCATATAACAGACATTAGTTCACTAATCTTTTAAAATGCTCTATATTCTTATATTCTTAAGTGAGAAAGGCATCAATGCTGACTTAGAGTGCTGTTTGAGCAGGTGGTATTGGGAGGCACTTTAAAATCAATACAGATTTATTTTCCTGTATGGCCTAATTATACATGTATGTGAGGTGGTAAAAAGCCACTGCACATTGCCAAGTGGCTCTCTACAACTAGCCAGGTCTTCTGGAGATTTATATGTCATAATAGGATTGTGGGTAAGCGGTGCTTGGCTTCCTGAATTTATGTGCCTGATTTGTCTGCCCCACTCCTGCTACTCGTGCTATCTACTTCACACACTTAGGGACCTACAATAGACAAATGTAATTAGAGAGGAACATAAACATATGGTACCAACATTGTGAATTTAATCCTCACTGCTTACATATGGTTGGATCAATTGTGTGCACAAATGTCAGTGCATGTCATTGTAATTTTCTTCCGCAATATACTTTGTGTACATTGATATTTTTTTGGAGTGGGGTTCACTTAAAAAAAAAAAACCTAGGAAACAATTTCCACACAGAAATTGTTGGTAATTTTAACAGACCATATTTATGTATGTAATATACTACGTAGTCTAGTATCAGAAAATGATCTTCAGACTTAATAAAGCAAGAAGTTCCTAAATGTAACAACAAAATCAACAATAAAAATTGTGTAAATCAACTTGAAAACAGTAATACTATATGCAAGTTCATTAAATGTTCAAGCACGCTGGGAAGACCAGCTTCGAAAAGTTAAGTACATTTACAATTACATGTAACATTTACTCAAATTAGCCAATAAAAATGACAAGGTTTTCTACTTTAGGATTGTTAGATGACTATGCACTGTAGGGATAGCAAACAGATATAAATAATATTTACTTATAAGCTAAAGCACACATTGTTTCATGTTTGAATTGAGTACAAATGCAGAATTTACTTAATATTATAAAGTTCATGCTTAAACTAATTTATTCAATGTAGAAAGTACTTAAACATTTCTGTTATATTTACTTCACCACAAAATATTTTTTTATTGTATTTGATCTTAAATGCAAATATAAACTGACATATCAATTCAAGACAAATTATCATGCCTGAGTTATCCCTTTTGTATGCACAGACACAGAATTTCATTTGAGCAAGAATTTTATTGGAATGAATGTGTAAGAAACCATCAAACTAATTCCATTTTGGTTTTGTTGGTGTAAACATAACATTGCATTTAGTGTACATTTATATATAAATTATCCAACATGTACCTTCAATAACACTTAAATTTCAGCCTAGTTCAGCTGGTAAACAGTTAAATAGTTTCTAGAATCTCCCACAGTAACACCCTCTTTGAAAAGAAACTACAGCTCACCATCTGTAAGCTACATTTACCCCTACCCTATTCAACAATAAACATTTCCACAAACTGAAAAGATATTCTGTTTAAAACTACAGCAAAATTTGAGACAAGAAAATAACAGGTAGTTTCTCAAGACTGTAACACCTGAAAAAAGAAAGAAATATTGTACATTTTAGGAATTATTCTCCCACCCACATTGATTTGGATAACATAAAATTAAACAATTTATTTATTTAGTTTGGGATCTGATTTTCAAAGTCTTTGAGCTGCTATTTTATTTTTCATGAAGTCTCAAAGTGTTGCTGAGGTTTTAGTCAGCATGTTCACTACTTATGGCTAAGTCTTAAGTATTTAATTAGTGCCAGCCATTGTTAATCTCTCCCTGTCCCCCATTCAGTACACACTCACACACACACCTAAACACCTCAACATGTGACCCTATCACTACAGGATTACTCAACCTCCCCAGAATACTTAATCACATGGTAGTGTACAGAGGAGGATTTGTATGTGCTGCAGTAACTGCACAGTGTTGTGACAAATTTCCAGTATGACAACTAGCCTGGTGTTCTCTAGTGTAGTGTACCCTGTACTGTTTATAAGTATTTTACATGTTTGATAAGGACAGAGTACAAGGGCTATTCCTAAGTAACTTTAAAGGGATAGTTCATCCATAAAAATTAAAATTCTCTCTTCATTTACTAACCCTCATGCCATCCACGATTTTTTAGAAGAATATCTCAGCTCTGTAGGTCTATACAATGCAAGTAAATGGCGATCAGGCCTTTGAAGCTCCAAAATGGAGATAAAGTCAGCATAAACATAATCCATAAAACTCCACTGGTTTAATCAATGTCTTCTGAAGCAATCCAGTTGGTTTTGGGTGAGAACAAATACAAAACAAAAACAAAATAGAACTAATTTTTCACCATGCATCTTGCCATTGGAGTCTCTAGCCACGATCATGATTTCAAGCTTGATTACACTTCCTAGTGCTTGACGCATGTGCAGAGCGCTAGATAGAAAGTGTAATCGAGCTTGAAATAATAATTGCCAAGGAGACTGCTTTCAAGAATAATAGTAAAAAAGGACTTTGATTTTGTTCTCACTTAAAACCAACTACTCTGTTTTCACTTAAATCGAACTCGATTGCTTCAGAAGACTTGGATCAAACTCCTGGAGTTTATGGAGTACTTTTATGCTGATTTTATCTCCTTTCTGGGGCTTCAAAGGTCTGATCACCATTCACTTGAATTGTATGGACCTACAGAGCTGAGATATTCTTCTAAAAATCTTTAACTTTGTTCATCAGAAGCAAAAAGGTTGGATGACATGAGGGTGAGTAATAAATTATGAGAGAATTTAAATTTTTGTGTGATCTAGGACTAACCCTTTAAGATTTTGAGGCAAAACCCCTATTATTGGCTACATATGTGTTTCTCAAGCAGTGGTTTTGTATGTTCAAGCACCTAGTTCAATACACTCTTAGATTAGAATAACTTTTGTAAATTCTGTCTTATAAACAGGGCCGGCCCATCCTCCAGGTGGTGCTGTCGGGCCGCCTAGGGCCTGATGTGCCTGGGGGGCCCCGCAAATAAGTGCAAAATAAATAAACAAGTCATAAGATTAAAATAAATTGATGACATTTTGTTTGAAATTCTCAGCAATTCAATATATTCTAATGTGCACACACTCAAAGAGATTGTGCAACATGTGTGGACATGATAATTTACCATACAAATCACAATGATGGTGAAAACTAAAAACAATATACAGTATTAAGTATAACATGAGTGCTGAATAATCACAAAAAGACAAATAACTGAAAGTTACAATTAATACAATAAGTGTATCTACATTGTCAAGAAGTAAAGATAACGTCTAGGTTACGTATATAACCTCCGTTCCCTGATGGAGGGAACAAGATGTTGTGTCGAAGAAGCGACACTAGGGGTCTCTCTTGAGCGCCGAATATGCCTCTATGAAAAAAGGCCAATGAGAAGTTGGCAGACATTATTTGTATACCCCGCCCCCGGACATACAGGTATAAAAGCGGGGAAATACGTCGAGTTCATTCAGGATTTTTCTGAGGAGCCGGAAATGGTCTGTTCACTACAGTGTCTCGGCTCAGCGAAGTGGCCGGGAGGACACAATGTCTTGTTCCCTCCGTCAGGGAACAGAGATTACATACGTAACCTAGACGTTCCCGGTCTGTCGCTCACTTCGACGTTGTGTTGAAGAAGCGACACTATGGGTCCAATTTAAATCACGCCATGCGCTGAGCCGTGTATGTGTTTTGCTGACACAGGAGCGGGCAGGTATTGTACGTGCAGAGGCGACCAGCTGAGTCAGACTGCACGTACCCTTCCCCAATGCCCCACAAAAGTCGTCGGAATCCTTCTGGTTACCCTAAACAGGGGAACAAGGTGACGCTTGCCAACCTGGGAACGGGCCGAGCCTGGCTGGGCCTCTTTTCTCTATATGTTTCTCCGCATAGATCAATAAATGGCCGGGGCCCTTACACGCATCGAGGGAAGGGGGTCTTACCCAGTTTCCTATTTTTCAGGGGGAAAAGACCCTGCGGAGACCACCCCTGCCCTGAAGGGGAGGTAAGAGTGGTGAATACATCACATGGGTTTTTGTGGAAATGGCGCAGTGGTAAATCCAACCTCGTTAGGAGGGGGGAGTTGCTACAACACAGCGACCGGAGGGCAGCTGGAACTGCCTAAGGGAGAAGTGTGTCCACTCGTAAGGGGACCGTACCATGGATAATACACACAGGGGGAGTCCATGTAGGAGTCCTGCCCTGTGGAGCACCTATTCCAGTGCAGGGTAGATTAAGTACCCGCAGTGGATTGGGTCGGTGAGTTCCTCCGCTGAACTGCGGACCCACAAGGGCTAGGGAGGAATCATCCAGGGATCCGAGGAGTGGGATATCCTGGGAGGAAAAGAGCACAATTTTACCTTGGGGGAGGGAAAGCTCGCTAGGTGCAAGTAACCACCCGGTCAGTCCGTCAGCATGTTACCGAGTTCTACCGGCTTGGACCCAAGAAAACACGGGACGAAACTGACTCGACCCGGAGATTATAGAATCTCGCAAAGGTATTAGGTGTTGCCCAACCCGCTGTGTGCCAGTGCATCTGCCACCGAGGGGAACCGCTGTTCCGGCATACCAGAGAGGGCAGTGGGAGGACTCTCGGGAGGCAAAAAGTTCTACCTGGGCCATGCCGAACCGTTCCCACATCAGCTGGACCGTCTGGGGTGAAGCCTCCACTCTCCGCTGGGCAAGCGTTGTCGTGACTGCGCGTCCGCTACCACATTGAGATTGCCGGGGATGTGAGTGGCACGCAGCGACCTGAGTCCTGCGGGTGAGTCGTGACATGTGGCGGGAGCGTACGCCGCCTTGGCGATTTATGTACGCTACCACCGTGTTGCTGTCTGACCTGATTAGGACATGTTTGTCCCGAACTAATGGGAGGAACTTCGGCAGGGCAAAGAAAACAGTCAGCAACTCTAGGCAATTGATATGCCAGCGCAGCGGGGCACCTTTCCAAAGGCCTGCGGCTGCGTGCCCGTTGCACACGGCGCCTGAACCCGGTTTGGAGGCGTCGGTCATGGCCAGGACGTGTCGGGACACCTTCTGCAAGGAGACCCTTGTCAGCAGAAAGAAGAGGTCTGTCCAGGCTTTTGATGTTTAGCGGCAGGCGGGGTATAATAACTCTCGGGAGTGGGCCAAGATAAGCCAGTCGTCGAGGTAATTGAGTATGCGAATGCCGGCTTCTCGGAGCGGGGCAAGGGCAGCCTCTGCGACTTTCGTGAAGACGCGAGGGGACAGATACGTGCCGAAGGGGGGGGGGACTTTGTACTGATACACCTGCCCGTCGAACACGAGCCATAAGAAGGGTCGGTGTCGAGGCAGAATTGGGACGTGAAAGTACACATCCTTCAGGTCTGCCCGTGCGAACCAATCTGGATGCCGTACACAAATTGAGACATGTTTTTGCGTGAGCATTTTGAACAGGAGTTTGAACAGAGCCCGGTTGAGAACTCGCAAGTCCAAGATCGGTCATAAGCCTCCACCTTTCTTGGGTACAATGAAGTAAGGGTTGTAGAGACCCTTCTTCATTTCGGTTGGAGGGACAGGCTCTATCGCATCTTTGTTAAGTAAAAGAGTAGCGATTTCCGCACGCAGGTATTTGGCATGCTTGCCGTGTGCTGCGGTAAAGCGGACGCCTGCGGGGGGGAGTCGGATGGTCCAGGCCAGCCAGCGTAAGGGGTTGGGAAGTGAAATTCACGCATCCAAGCTCCGTGCTAGGGGCACCAAGGGGACGATTATTTTTGACGTACCCGGCGGGGCTTCATAGCGGTGCGGAGCAGGTAGTACAGCATCAGGAGGTGAAGACGCGTTACGATGCTCTAGTGCTGAAAAAAGACTCAAAGCACTTACCTTGCTCCGCACACCCAGCAGGGGGCGGGTTAGTGACTGAGGAGGAGGTCCAGTGTAGGCGTCCTCTAGACTCGTCGGAACTCATGGGGCTGAAGGCGGGGTTCCGCGTCTAGCATGCTGGGACTGTAGAGATCTGGCGGCATTTGCAGGCAAATGACCCAGAGACAAAGGAAATAGCTCTTTTATTGAGAATGTGGGTACCGCAGCCCCGTGTAGGGGGGGGGGGTGCGGCAAATGAAATAAATTCAACAAAAGATTCTCCTTCCGGCCCTCCACCAGTTGAGGTGGAGCAGGGTGCTTCTTAGCCGCAGGAGGACGCCCTCGGCGAGCAGACGGGGCATGGCCCATGGCGGCAGGCTTGCGGTGGGGCAGGATGTGAGAGATGGCCTCCATCTGCTTCTTGAAGTCCTCGATGGTGACGCTGAAGAGGCCGAACTGGGAGACGTTGAGGAAGCGAGCCTTGTCAGTCTCACGCATCTCGACCAAGTTCAGCCACAGATGACATTCCTGGACCATGAGCGTGGTCATCGCCTGCCCGAGTGACTGCGCTGTGACCTTCGTGTCTCTGAGGGCGAGGTCGGTCACTGAGCGCAGTTCCTGCAGCACATCGGGATCAGGGCTACCCCCGTGCAGATCTTTGAGCGCCTTGGCCTGGTGGACTTGCAGGAGGGCCATGGCGTGCAGAGCGGAAGCGGCATGTCCAGCGGCGCTGTAGGCTTTCGTGGTCAGCAAGGATGTTGTCCTACAGGCCTTGGAAGGGAGCACAGGGTGACCCCGCCAGGTGGTAAGGTTTCCGGGACACAGGTGGAGCGCAACAGCCCTATCCATATGGGGAATCGCCGTTTACCCATGGGCCACTCCGCTGTTGAGTGTAGCAAGAGCAGATGAGCGAGTGGCTTTGTGACGGGTGGAGAGGGGTGCTCTCCACGATGATGTCAGCTCATCATGCACCTCCAGGAAAAACGGGACCGGGGGGGTGGCGAGGCTGTGAGCCAGCACCCCAGGAACCAGTCATCCAACCGCGATGGCTGTGGGGAGGTTCCAGTGGGGTTCCAGTCCAAGCCCACACTGGCTGCGGCCTAGGAAAGCATGTCGGCCATCTGGGCGTCAGCCTCAGCCTGGGCGTGCTGGCCCGTAGACGGCAACCCAGGGGAGTCATCTGTGTCAGATGCCGCACTCTCCGATGCAGCGGTGAGCTCATCCACCTCGAGCTCCAGAGGATAATTAGGCTGGCTGTGAGGCGAGCCGCTGTTGCCTCGAGCACGGACGGGAGTCAATGAGTGTGCTGGGGGTCGGGTGATCCGAGGGGGCGTACCCGGTGGAGCTGCACCCGCTGCCATCCTCAGATCACCTCCTTCGCCAGCCGCATCGTCCTCAATCCCGTGGGAAGAAGGAGCAATGCGGGGGGCGGCTGGAGTGTTGTGCTTTCTATTGAAAGCAAGCCGCGACCGCAACGTTGCCATGGTCATGCCCTCGCAATGAGAGCATGAGCCATCCACAAACGCTGCCTCGGTGTGATCGCTGCCCAGACACGAGACATGCCGGTGGCCGTCTGAAGCAGAGAGCACTCTACTGCATCCAGGAACTACACAGGGGCGGAAGGGCATCTTTATTAAGACACGTCCTGAAAAGGACGTTCAACGCCGCTGAGTATTATGCTCTTTTATAGGAAAATACTCTTTTAATCAGAGAAAATCACTCTTTTAAAACACTCTTTTAAGTTTCTCTGCACTGTTGAAGCGCCCAGGGGCAAACTGCACTGCCGTGCAGAGAAGGAGAAAAGCCGCTGTAGTTCGCCGTAGATCCAACAGCAAGCAGAGCATCAGGAAGAAAGCAGCAATGGGTGTGTGACTTGCAGCAGACTGCATGCACTACCATCGGCTCCAAAGAAAATTTCTGAATGAACTCAACGTATTTCCCCACTTTTATACCCGTATGTCCGGGGGCGGAATATGCAAATACTGTCTGCCAACTTCTCATTGGCCTTTTTTCATAGATCAGAGGCATATTCGGCACTCAAGAGAGACCCCTAGTGTCGCTTCTTCGACACAACGTTGAAGTGAGCGACAGACGGGGAACCATACACACTAATCTGCTTAAATTATTCGTAACTCAAAGCATGCTGGGAACTTGAACGCAGCTACTTATAACAGTATTATTAGACACAGTTTGCACCTTGCTGACTAATGGGCACGCCTGACAGAAACACAGAAAATAAGTTATGAAAAATATTGCTTTGTGGCTATTTATGACTTTTATGCTTCTTTTGAATATAGGATAGCAGAAACAGCGCTTGTCAAATCATTAGAGCTTTTCATGTTTTCTCAACAATAATCTGCTGAGGAAGGAATTCAGACGCTGTCGATATAAAGATGCAAAAAATCTCACATAGAGTGAACTTTTGAGCAATTAATCTGGAAAATAACCAAACCATCCTATCTGCAAAGACCTCTGCTCTCTAAGAGAGCATTTGTTTACAAATATATATTTCAAGGTGTTGTGTTTAGGCCCTATTTAAAATCTGTACTTTTATTACTGTAGTTACCTGATTTTCCCTGACGTTTTAACTTCTATTAACTTCAGCACACATTCTTGCCAACAAATTGTTTTCATTGATTTTGTTGCTCTAAATAAACATTTACACATAGTTATGTGGGAAGTTCAAGCATTGTCATCCGTGTCCTATACTATTAAAACTATCTAAAATTATTATTATTATTATTATTATTATTATTATTATTATTATTATTTTGTGTTACTTTAATGGTTGTATTTGTTAACATTAGTTAACTATATTAGTTAACATGAACTAACAATGAACAATACTTTATAACCTTGGTTAATGTTAATTACTCATTTTAAAGTTACATTTTTTAATACAATATGAGCGAATATGAGCAAAAAACAAAAAACAATTGTATTTTTATAAATTGACATTACCCAAGATGAATAAATGCTGGAAAATTGTATTATACATTGTAATGATACCTAATGCAAACCTTATTAAAATGTTACTCAGTAAGCGGTTTCCATAACTTTATATTAATTGAGACATTGGTTCATACTTCTAGAAAAATAAAATCAAAATAAGGCAATAAAATGGTGACTTGTCACACCACCTAAAATACACAATACCCTTATGCATGCATAAAGATTTTATCTTCATGTTGGGAACAAAAGCTATTGGTATTGGCCATCTACCAAGCCATACAGTGCTTCTGTTTTAGTGATTTCTACATAAAAAAACAAACTTATAGTGAGACTGCTATACTGCCTGGTTATTAGTCCCTGATTACAGCCCCGGCAATATTAATCATGTTTTAGGTTTCATAATTGTTTTACCGTTCAAATATAGCTATGGCAGGTTTCATTGCGACTTTTCTCAACGTACTGTATATACTAATCCCTACCACTAGAGGGCACCCTTAACTTTAAATGAATGTGCAACAAGTGACGCTGTTGTTGAAGTTCATACAAGCATTCATGCAAGCAAACCAAACACTCGTGTTCATCATGTTCATCAAAAGCCACACATATATATTACTGAATGTAATACATTTAAATGGTTTGTTCTGTTAGTTGCCCAAAATGGCACAAGGTGAGAGTGAGACAAATAGAAAGATAAAGTGTTGTGTGAGAGAGAAAGAATGATCAAGGGACAGAGGAAGAGAGAGAGAGAGAGAGAGAGAGAGAGAGAGAGAGAGAGAGAGAGAGAGAGAGTGAATGGCCCTTTTGAAACTTGGTTCACATAAAATAAAATAGACTTCTATTTTTCAGCCAATATAAGTATTTAGGCCTGTTATTAACTTACAAGTTATTCACGGGTTTATAATGTGGATAGATTATTAAAAGTGTTCCCTTTCTAGAGGGGGAAAATATGGTCATTTCCATGCCACATATATTTGCAAAAATATAAAGTATTGCAAAAGAAAAAAAGTATTGAGCAAAAAAAAAAAAAAAAAAAAAAAAAAAAAAAAGTTTTGTAAACAAAAATAAAGAATGGCAAAATATAAATTAAATATAGCAAAAACCAAGATATAATTAATTACAAAAGTCAATGACTGTTGTAAAAGAAACAAGAACTTTTATCCTTTTTATCTCTGTAACAGATTTTTAGGCAGCATTGATTTTGCCACACACATTTTTCTTTGCAATGCCTACTAATTATTTTGCAATGCTCCATTTAATCAGCGTTTCCATCAAGTGTGAGCTCATGATACCATTTTGCCTTTGCACTTCACTTTTCTGCACGTTTGGATTTATGGCACTGTTTTGACGTGGGGGTGGAGTCAGGGGATTGGGGCGTGTACAACGGGCTCAGAGATGCCTCCCTGGAAGTTACGTCATTAGCTTGAGAGCTTTAATGTGCAAAGTATTGAAAATCAAAATGAGGAAAAATAATTAACTTTTACAATTATATTCACACAATAAAAACATTATACAAAATGTATCCTTTCATATTTTCTACAGCACAATACACTTCCATCAACCAGTAGTGTATTAATAAATTAAAAGATGGGTAAATTTTTCAGTTATTTATTATTTTAAATAGGCTATAACAGTCACTGCTACCAAAAACAGTCAGTCTTCAGCTGAGTGAAAAGACAAAAACAGCTGTCGCAACCAGCACCAACATCTTTAAGACTACGAGTGTCCCAACATGCAATAAAAAGTCTCAGTGTGTAATAAAACACATCCACACACCTTGCAGTCTTCATGTCTACTAATTTCTACCAGAAATATGCAAGACAAGTGGTTAAGTAGGCAAGACCAAAACTACAAGTGATGGTATTGGGACAGGGCCTCTGTCTCAGTTCAAACTGGGGTAAGCATATCCAGTGAAATCTTTTCAGAAAATTCTGGGTTTTATGGTGGCAGCATCTGCCATCATACCATTAGGTCTTTTACACATGAGACCTCTCCAGTGCTGGCTCAAACACCATGTACAGAGTCATGCCTGCCATCGGGGGTGCATGCTCGTTTTCATGACTTGACGCTGCCTGGCTGCTCTAGCACCATGGACAGCTCCAAACCTTTATCAGCAGGGTGTGATGCAGGGTCAGGTTTTCAGATGAAAAGTGGTAACCACGGATGCATCCAACATAAGATGGGGCGCACTGTGCAGACAGTATGTCAGTGGTAGCGTACATAAATCTCCAGGGCAGCACATATGCAACATATGTCTGAACTGTGGAGTGGACATACTTTTGCACCAGGGACCGATGGCAGGGGAATGGAGACTTCATCCTCAGATGGTTCTGAGGATTAGGGAAATGTTCAGGAAAGTTGACCTATTGCCTTTGCAGGCTCAACCCACTGCCATCTTTGGTACTCCATGTCCCAAGCCCCACTGGGAGTGGATGCTTTGGCCCACACAATTGGCCGACAATATGTATCCCTACATGATATATGCTTTGCAGCAAGATGGTCTTCGCAGAACAGTTTTGCAAGGTTTTATAACCTAGACATGGCTTCCCTCACTTTGTGAGTCCTCTCTGTCTAGAGAGCTTACTACTCCATCACCCAGCGGGTGAGCCAGAGCTCCTTATTACAGGCGGGCTGCCTGTTATAATTATAATAAAGCCTCCTGTGTAGGCTGCTATCCAACTTACTTCCACTAGAAGTCACAAGCACTTCCAATAGAATAAAACCTCCCTCCCTACCTCTGGTTTTGAAAGGGTTAATTATTCTGTGTGAATTATATGACTAATTTACTGTAGATCCTTCCAAATTTCCATCTTGTTTTCACCATGTGGGGTTATTCATTTACAGACACACTTGAAGACAAATAAGTCGCCGCCCCATGACCTCATACATATTCTTCTAAGTGTTTCTACCCTGGTACATCTTAGGGTATGACGCTACGTAGTGTGGTGCAATGGGACTCCATTCTCCATAGTGTTCATTACAATGTTAAGTGAACTGAATCGATAGGGAACGTCTCCAGTTACTCATGTAACCTTGGTTCCCTGAGACGAAGTGAACGAGATGTCGCAAAACTTGCAAAACTACTACTTCAGAAGTTCGAGGAACTAGCAACGCATTCTTGACATTTCTAAATTTTCATAACTTTAAATCATATAAAACCACTTTTTTTTTTTTAGAGAAAGCTCTAAAAGAAGCATTTTATGGCTCAGACAAATAATATGTCTGAAAATGTTTTTACCGACATACAAATATTAGGTTAAAATGTACATGAAAGTACAAGATATGTAAAGGGTGTATTTTAGGTGCTGTGACAAGTCAGCATTTCTTCTAAGTTTTTAAAGATCTTAATCACCTTTTGTGCAAATAAACTATTGTCTTATTTAATATGAGGTTATGGAAACAACAAGTATAATAATACTATATTTTATACAGGTATATACAGGTGCATGACATTAGAATATCGTGGATTTTTTCCGTCATTTAATTCAAAAAGTGTAACTTTCATATATTCTAGAATCATTACACATAAAGTGAAATATTTCAAGGCTTTTTTGTTGTAATGTTGATGATTACAGCTTACAGCTCAAGGAAATAAAAAATCCAGTATCTCAAAATATTAAAATAAAGAATTTATAATACAGAAATGTCGACCTTCTGAAAAGTATGTTTTTTTATACTTGGTCGGGGCTGCTTTTGCACGAATTACTGCATCATTGCGGCGTGGCATGGAGGCAATCAGCCTGTGGAACTGCTGAGGTGTTGTGGAAGACCAGGTTGCTTTGATAGCAGACTTCAGCTCGTCTGTATTGTTGGGTCTGGTGTCTCTCATTTTCCTACTGACAATACCCCAAAGATTCTCTATGGGGTTCAGGTCAGGCGAGTCAAGCACAGTAATACCATGGTCAGCAAATCTGTTACTAGTAGTTTTGGCACTGTGGGCAGGTGCCAAGTCCTGCTGGAAAAGGAAATCAGCATCTCCATAAAGCAGATGGAAGCATGAAGTACTCTAAAATCTATTGGTTTGGCTGCATTGACTCTCGACTTGAGAAACACAGTGGACCAACACCAGCAGATGACATGGCACCCCAAATCATCACTGACTGTGGAAAATTCATACTGGACTTCAAGCAACTTGGATTCTGTGCATCTCCACTCTTCTTCCTCTAGACTAGATTTCCAAATGAAATGCAAAATTTACTTTCATCTGAAAAGAGGACTGGACCACTGAGCACAATAATTATTTACAGTAATTCGTGAAAAAGAGCCCCGAGTGCATTGAGTGCATACATTTTTTTTCTTCAGAAGGTAGATATTTCTGTATTATAAATTCTTTATTCTAATACTTTGAGATACTGGATTTTTTATTTCTATGAGCTGTAAGCCGTCATCATCAAGATTACAACAAAAAAAGGCTTGAAATATTTCACTTTATGTGTAATGAATCTAGAATATATATATAACTATTCCATGATATTATAATTTTTTTAGATGCACCTGTATAGCAATACAAAATCATAAAATGTTGATTAAAATAGATAAAGTGTCACACAGCAGGACACTGATGAAAGTGCTTAAAATTTCATGTCAACTACTCACATATCTGTGTAAATGTTTATAACCCCCCCCCCCCCCCCCAATGAAAACAAGGTTGGCCAGAATATGTACATATAGAAATATAAACAAATATAAATATATGTGAAATTACATATGCAGATATTTTGCAGATTAATTGCTCATATTTTCACTTTATTTGTTGCGTCTTTATATCTGCAGAGTTTTAATTCCTTCACCAGATTATTCTCGAGGAAATGTTAAAAGCCCAATGCTTTGAAAAGCACTGTTTCTGTTATCCTTTACATATTATAAGCATCAAAGACTCAAATAGACACAAAGTAATATTCTTCATGACTTATTTTCAGCATTTTTATCAGGCATGTGTCACGGATCCCCGCCAGCCCCGCCAAACTCCCCCATTGCCATATTCAGGCCAGGAAGTTATCCAGCCTGACTCTTTGGCAGCATGCTTTTCCTCCTTCCTGGGTTTTGGCACCAGTGTAACAAAGTTTGGGTAAGTAGGAAGCGGGAACCGGATTAACAATTAACAAGACTTTAATCAACACAAACGCTGAACTGAAACATAACAACAGACGTCGAAACACACACACACTGAACCTTGTCTCTCTCGCTCTCTCTGGTGTTCCCGGCTCCTCATTTATCTCTCTTCCGCTGATTGGGTAACTCAGTGCTGGGCGTGCATCCTTGTGGCCCGGCCACGCCCTCCTCCCTATCACAATAACTTTTTGTATAACCAACTTTTTAAAGTTTAAACTCATTATGCCCTTATATGATATGACTGACCTGTACAGCATGACAAACTAAAAAATTTCCCTGTCATCCTAAAAATTGTTTTAGCAAGAAGTTTGCTTACATGCTAACATTTAATCGATAAAATAAAACAACTTTTGTGATAAAGTTATACAATTTTGGGTTCAGACTTTTTAAAGGTGCTATATGTAATATTTTTTTACTGTACTACATCATAAAATGACCATAATTTGTCATCAGAGAATTAGGAAACATGCTAAGTTGAAATACTGGCTTCTCCGAAAACAATGCTACAGCCAGTATATTGTACATTGAAGTTTCCATTCCAGGCCAGAATTTCTGTTTATGTTTTGGCCTGTGTGATCTCGCCCACTGCCCACTCACCAATAGTATTTCGACACCGCCAAGCTGTCAGATTTGAACAATTTTGCAGGCAAAAACACTGCGTGCTGCAGCCATGGAAGCAGCAAACAAACTGGATCAGAGATAACAGATTCCACCCGACCTAAAAAGCCTCCATGACCAGAGGCGTAGTAAAACAAGAATAAATATTGGAGATGCCTTTGGAAGATGGAGACAGCTTAAAGCCCAGAAATCCTTTAAAATGGATGCTGAGTTGGTTAATTTGCATGTCAACATTCTGGCAACCCACACAAGCTTTGAGTCTGGGGCGGGGCAGACAACTCTCCAATATTTAGAATTTGGACTGCAGTACCCATTTCAAACACTTGTTGTCAATCTTACATATACAGCACCTTTAATGCAGAAACAAATGTATTTATTCAGGATTTACTATCACAGGAAACAATGTACACTATCACTCAGGGTTGGGGAGTAACGAAATACATGTAACTGGATAATGTATTTAAAATACAAAATATAAGTAACTGTATTCCACTACAGTTACAATTTAAATCATATTAAATTCAAAAGGTATTTTGATTACTGAAGAGATTACCTTGCATTTTATTGTCATTTGTTTCATTTAATATTTAGTTCTTTCAAATGGAAAAATATGTACGTAGAAATGATGCGATCCAAAGTGCATTTGAACAGCAGTGAATCACTTTCTTATGATGTGTTACATTCATACGAGCAGAGAGAGAAGTACGTTTGAAGTAAGTTTGGAGCAGAAGAAATAAGCTAAAATGTATATTTTTTTATCAAGAAAATTCTCATTGTATCATAATTAATTTTTTTCTAGTAAGACCTTTGATATTAGGGCAAAAATCATATTCTTGATGATGATTTTTGTATTGTTTTCCTGTATAAATTTCTAAAAATCATAAAAACAAGATCAATTTGATTTATCTTGTGTTAGAAACACTGCATAAGATATTTAGGTTTCTCAGAGAATGTTCTTTTAACTTGTGTATTTTGTCTTACTGTACTGGCAGAGTTTTTATAGTCAAAACAAGTGAAAAAAATCTACCAGTGCTGAAGAAGTAATCCAAAGTATTTATAATACGTTACTGATCTTGAGTAATCTAACAGAATACGTTACAAATTACATTTTACAGCATGTATTCTGTAATCTGTAGTGGAATACATATCAAAAGTAACCCTCCCAACCCTGCTATCACATGCTTGAATGTAACATTTGACAAACTGTCTTTTCCCTTTATGATTCTTGAGCAGAGTGGGACAGTTTATCTTTTTAAACAGATATTTGCAGTGCTGTTAATTCAACCCTTAGACTTCCACACACACACACTTTTCCATTGTTTTCACAAATTGAGGGAATATCTTGATTTATTTTTTTTGTTTGTCGACAGCATGCTACATATATTTTAATAACACAAATACAATTTAGGCTTTATGTGCATGTTCTTTGGTTTTGGTTAGCGGTTAACCTTTCATGTTATATAGCAACCATTAGAGAATGTCAATTTAGGACAACAACATTGTCTGAACAGTTCTTTGTTGACTTCACCGTAGCTTCATTGTAGGGTTGTGAGTTTGTTGTTTTGAATTAGAAAAGAAATACTAATTTATATACTGTCACAACCATACCATTCTAACAATGTACAGCCATTTTTATTTTATTTTTTTTAATTTTCATTGAATTTCCAAGAATATGATATCAAATAAGAGATTTAAGAGATTCACTTTTAGAGCCCGGCTTTCAAATATAAGAAATAAAAATATTTCTAATATTGTTCAAAGACAGTTGAGGAAAGGACATTTCTTTTTAGAGCCTACTGATGGTATGCCTTTTAGGTTACATTTTCCAGATGAAAACCAGAAAATTCATCCTGCCAGAATCAATTCACAATCAGAATTTGTGTAATCTGAATTGCTAGTTACTATGTATCATTACTAATCATGCTGATGCTAGTATTATACATCATGCTATTTATATTTTGTTAAGTGTTATGCATTGTCATCTAATATTTTAAATATCAATCAAATATCAAATAAATTTCAAAATTTTCCCCCCATCCTAGACATTGAATCTGAAATCTGCAACTTTTCCTTGAGACCACTGGAGGTCACTAGAGTATAATGTAGATTTTTCCCAACATATTTGCTAAATTACTACAATATACTTAAAGGTTTAGTTCATCCAAAAATTTAAATGATCAAAAATGAATTTACTCACCCTCAAGCCATCCTAGGTGTATATGACTTTCTTCTTTCAGCCAAACACAGTCTGAGTTATATTAAAAATAATTCCTGGCTCTTCCAAGCTTTATAATGGGAGTGAATGGTAACTTAGATTTTGAAGCCCAAAAAAGTGCATCCATCCATCATAAAAATAATCCATATGGCTCCAGGGGGTTAATAAAGGCCTTCTGAAGTGAAGAGATGTGTTTTTGTAAAAAGAAAATATCCATATTTATTACTTTATAAACTATTATCACTGGTTTCCTCTATCCTCTGCGCTTCCACGTTCATCACTTCTCACCGGAGTTTATGCTACACATACATCAAATGCTGGAACTCGATTCTCTTGTGAACATGCTGATGGCCGTAACAGGAAGCCAGTGATTATAGTTTAGAAAGTAATAAATATGGATTTTTTTCATACAAAAATGCATCTCTTTGCTTCATAAGGCCTTTATTTACACCCCTGGAGCTGTATGGATTACTTTTATGATGGACGGATGCACTTTTTTTGGGGCTTCAAAATCTAAGGTACCATTCACTCCAATTATAAAGCTTGGAAGAGCCAGGATTTTTTTTTTATATAACTCTGATCATGTTTGGCTGAAAGAAGAATGTCACATACACCTAGAATGGCTTGAGGGTGAGTAAATTATGGGATTATTTTCATTTTTGGATGAACTAACCCTTTAAGCGTTATTGTTAAATGTTGCCATTTCCCTTACAGATCTGATCTGCAAATCATTATGATGAATTATACTAGCCAAGTGGAATTCATAGGCTGTCATAACAGTAAAGGTGGGTTGTAGCTTGGCCTGTAACTGCATCAGAATCTGAATACTTTGTGGTACAAAGTACTAAATGCTTCACAGTGGTGATACACTGTTGCAAGGATTTTTTTCTGTCCCAGTTGGGTTAACAAAGAAAGGTTCCTAGCTTGATAAAAGGATCATGAACAAGTTCATCTAACTTAGCTAAAGTTGTCATCAAACAAGTAGTCATCAAAGTTGACCACTGCCAGTGAAGGGGGGGGGGGGGGGGGGGGGGGGGGGGGGGGTATAGGTATAGTTTGTAAATTGTCAGGTCTTGGGGGTGTTATTCACCGCCAATTCAAAAATGACGTCAAATGATGCTTCCCACTGATGTCGGGCTTGATCAAATTTAAGGCCCAGATATACTTCAAAGGAAATTGAAGAACGAATGGGTGTGATGTTATTTATAACAAAATCTGGCCAAAAAGGTGTTTTTGCTTTCATTACAGTGGTTCGTAACAGCTAACCTGGGTGAAATTTTAGGAAAACTTCTAACCGGCTGCTAAACACCTTACTGCCATTGGTCCACATCATCGGTAGGTGTGACCTGAAGCTTCACCTACTACTTTGTTTACATTTTTCAGTCAATATTCAACCTGAACACACCAGAGTGCAAGACCATGCCATGTCATGAATTCATAATGTATGTAAACAAGACAAATGAAACATTTTCTATACATTTCATTAAATCATCATCAAGTGCTTACAACAGTATCTTTTACCAACCTTGTTTGAACTCTACTCATAGAATGAGGCATAAAGTCTTTGATAATACATTTTAATGTCACATTAGTTTAGGTTTTACATGTAGCATCCTATATTTAAATACTCCTCTAAATGCCTCCCAAAGCAGAGTGACGGGTTTCTGAATGTGGGTGTCGCAAACAGTATACCGTTGCTCGGCTGTTTAGAATTTCCCTTTACCCCTGAACAAAGAACGAAGATGAACTTCTCCAGAAGTACATCAGGGCCTTTAAAGTGCTATTCCTGTGTTTATTTTTATTGGGAGATGGGGGATTCTGAGTTCCGACCGAGTTGTCTGGAATACACCATTATTAACTATTTCACAGGTTACAGCACTAGGGATAAATGCTGTGCCTATCCTCTTCCAAACACATCAATTAGTGTTTAAACACAAATGAAAATAAAATATTCAGAAAAATCTTAATTTATTTATTCAAAATAAATAAAATATACAGCACATACATGCATTCAAATGCATCTGAAGACTGCCATATGCCCCTCAACCACACTTCACCTTCAAAACATGATTATCAGTTTCTGTGTAACTGTTTTTTACAGTTTTTGTTCTAACCAAATAAAGACTCCTGGAAGCTCTAAGGATGAAAATATAAAAGGCAGCTGTTTGGAAAATATTGCATGATGAAGCACTGAGCATTTAATTTGTGTAACAGCCTCAGTACTGACCATCTAATTTTTGACTCTACTGCTTGCCATTTCAAGCTACATTCCTCTACATTGCTAAGCTTATCAGAGCAAAAACACATGGAGGTTTGGAATTTATAAGACATTGTGGGAAGCAATCATCTGATGGGGGGAGTTTTCCTTTACCGCTATCTGCACTTTAAAAACGTATAACGACCAAGGAAGGACATTCAGTGGACTTTTGGGGGGTTGGTGCCCTATGCAGACTGCGTATATGAAGTGGAGGAACTGCATCTCTGTACATACAGTACGTACAGACGCTTCTGTGCAAGACACTGCACAACTGTTAAAGAGGAACATTTATAGCTTGTTTACATTGAAAATCAGTGTGGATGGATGCAAAAACACGTTCAACGTCAACGGTCCTGACAACACTTAAAACAAAAGGCTTTAATATAACAAACAGGAAAAGAGAAAGATAGATAAAAAGCTTGACATGAAAACAGTGTATTTCTTATTGGATAAGTGTGGTTGTTTTTGCAGTAAATAGTGTTTATCATAAGGGAAATGTAAGAAAATCATGTTAAGCATTTGAACTAAACCTGTTCTTTTGTATTAAAAGTGCTGCAGGTTCCTCGCCATCATTTTGCTGAATCTCTCTCTTTTCCAGAACAAGCACTGAGATATGCAATGAAATGTAATGTCATATTATGAAATTTACTGGCGTTTACTGGAAATTTTTATTAATTTTACCTGATACTTCTTCTTCATGAGTGTCTCTCTCTTTCCACTCACTGCAATGAATTCCCTCAGTCGATGACGGTGGTGACAGCAGTTGTCAGGGGCTGGGAATGGTAGAATTGAAGTGATAATGCACCAGTTACAACAAAAAAATAGCCAGTTTCACAAAACAGCATGGGAAGGGAAGCTAACACTACTGTAGATTATGGACTTCTGAAGCAGAAAAACAACTTGGTATACCGAGGGTATACACAAATACTGATGCTTAGAATTCATTATATGCAAACAATCCTAGTAAAATGGTACAGTTAGTATACAGCGTATACGTGCGTATGGCCCCAACTACACCACTGGGCCATAGGCTTGTGCGCTATAGTCAAAGTTTTTTTTTAGCTGATAGCTTTGTGTGAGGAACACCTAATTTAAGCCATTTTTCATTTACATTGTTCCCCTACACTGGACTTCTAAAATTTAATTCATTCTTGTGTTTAAATTTGAGTCTTTAAATGCATCATGCCAGGCTTGACGTCACTGATACAAAACGCCATTGGTTCATGTGTGTCATATGAACGATCATAGCGTGGCAAGTTTTGGGAAAAAACAAAAAAAATAAAACAACCACAATTTGAAAGCTACAACAGAGGATGTTTATCTGTGAACTGCAAATCTTATAATCTTTCATGAAATTTTGCCATGAAAGTGGACATTTACACATAAATTTGCTAATCATGACTACAACAGACTGGACTGTTGTTTTACTGTTTGGACCATACCTAAAAAAAAGTAGAAAGTATAGTACCGGATGCACAAGTGCTCAGTTGAACAGCTGCTGAGTGAGTGTGAAATACTTGAAATTCATCATAAATGTTGAAATATATAATGGCTAGACTAAGCATAGTGAGGTATGCTGTGTGGGATGCATCTAAACATTTATGATCAGCGCTTCTGCTTTGCAACCACCATGTGACAACATGTCACCGTATAAGCAACTGTATATCCCTGTATACTGATTCATTCTATAAGCCTGGCTGCCAAGACATTGGGGATATTCTTTGTTCTTTGTAAGGAGAGAGAGAGAGTGCAAAAATAGCAAATACAGTAAATGAAACATTCACAACTCTGTGTTGCTCTAGCGAGACTATACAATTGCTTAAGCTTGAGGAAAGAAATGGAAGATTGTTTAGATAAGTTGGAGGAAAAGCCTTTGGTTGGATATGTAAGAATAATTATAAGAACTTGCCAATAAATACAGATGGCTGACATCCTAAGATGTTCAATAAAGTGATCGCTCTGAAAAGAGGAAAAACTTTAGTTGATATGTACAAATGTTATGTTCTTAAGTTTAGAGTATCCTGTGACATCCCTTTCATTTTTGCTCTGTGGATTGTGCCCTTTGTTTAGGAATGGGGGGGGGGGGGGGGGGGGGGGGGGGTATGGGGTTCCTTGCCAAAGAAATCAAAGGTCTGACATTGTATTTCAGTGAAGTCATTTCCCCTTTGTCACAATTGATGAATATATTCCTCCTCTATATCTCTGTGGCTACAATTTTATCAATGTTCAAATCAGAGCTCTGACTGTCCATGTCCATCTCTGTCCTGCTGTCCATCTCAGCTGTTAGCTCCCTCAAAATTTTCTCCAAGTCCTTGTTCTTTCTGTACATCTGCAGATAATTGTATTGCAACTGCTTTTGGTATCTGATTACTTTATCCTTCTCTTTATTCCATGTTTGTCTCTCCTGCTGGAAGTTGTTCATCATCTTGTGTTTCTTTTGTTTCTCTTCCTTCAGTTCCCCTCTCAGCCTTTGTACCTCCTTCTGTAGGCTATCTATGTCTGCAGTCCACCCATTGAGTGTTTTACTGGCCCCAATTCCCTCCTGGCCTTTCATTTTTGCTTCACCAACCCTAAGGGCCTCCATCCTGGCTTGTTGCTCCTCAGCCTTGGCCCTCATGGTCATTAGCTGCTGTTGCCCCTTTTTGGCCATTGCTAGGTCCTGCTTCATTGCCTTGATGTCTGTTTCCAGCACGCTCACCTTCTCCCTGAGGAGTTCAGCCTCATTCTTCTTTCTTTGGAACTCATTCTTGCAAACCTTTTTATAAAATGGATATAAAGACAAATTTGGTCAAATGTACCTGTACAGCATGCATTATTACTTTGAGCTTAACATATCTGCTATGCTAATAAAGTCCTATTTACAGTTAGCAAACACATACCTCAACCTCAGTATTTCGCTGGCGAAGAGCTTCCTCATGCTCCTTGTTCTTCTGCACCAGCTCTTCCATCTTGTTTCTGGACTCTTTGAGTGAGGCTTTGAGATTGACAATCTCACACAGTTTGTTCCCAGCATCGGCCTGGGAGTCCCTAAGCTGCTGCTTTAGCAGTGAAATCTCACCTGATTTCTGGCACACCTACAAAAATAACATAGGGGGAATATAGAATTTCATGAAAGTGTAAAGTTTCTTCTGTTATTGTTTCATATTTCACTCTTTACCCTGATCACCCCAATTATTAATACAGAATATAACTGTGCAACCTTTAAATGTAGATCTTTATAAACACAGAGTATCACCGCTAAAAAAGGCCAGTTTAGACCAGCAGGGATGGTAATCCTGGTTTGTTGCCGGGCTAAACACTAGACCAGCAAGCCATGGTATTCAGCAGCAAGAAACTGCTGGTCAACCAGCATGGTCTTTCTAGGGAGGTTGATTTGACCAAGGCATCTTGCATCGATGCATCCACATTTGTCACCATAACACAATACAGAACATTACACTCACCTCCCACTGTGTCTCCTCTAATGTGGGTACTAGATGGTTTTTCTGGCTCTTATAGGTTCGGAGCTGGATTTCTGCACTGTCCCTGTCACGATTAAGCTTATCCACCTCTTTCTGCAGACGTTCCTTATCCTGCTGCAGCTGTATCACCTGAACTTGCAATAACTGTTGGGCTTTCAAAGCCCTCTGTGACACCTGCAGGTTACACAAGCTATCATTAGACTCTGCCTGGACAGTAGGGTCATTTTATTTTTTTCCAAATTCCAAATTATTTTTTATTGAAAATAGAACAATTGCTTTTTTTTTTTTTTTTTTTTTTAGAACATACCATTGCATTATATGTTTATGCTTCTAAGATATCCTCACAACACAATCAACTGCAATATATTGTAGTTATTTATTTATTTTTGTCAAATACAGTGCTGCACACAAGAGCATCGCAGTATTAACAAAAAAGCTATTATTCAGTACACAAGCACTCTTGCTTGTGAGCCCTTACAGTTTTTGTTTATTTTTGATGGTAGATTCTCAGTTCTGGAAAAACAGTTTGCTATGTTTAAGAGGGCTTATTAAACCGGCAAAGGCTGCTCAGACTTTTGAGGTTTAAGCATCAAACTAGAACATATCATGATTTAAATTCAATTTTTTTTTTTTGCATTCATACATTCATTTGAAGTCCGTGATATTCCGTATTTTGTAGTTAATTCCGTTTTTATTACTGGAGTCCACGATTACGTCTATGCTTTCCATATTGCAAAAAACATAGGACACTATTGTGTATGGACTGCTTGTCTGACTATCAAGGTATGTTATTGTATTTAAAAAACTTAGAAGTGGTTTATGAGTACACATTTGAGTTTTCTAGTTTGACACTGTCAAAATTTAAGCATGCTCAAAGCACCATTTGGGGTTCCTCAGATGCCACACTGTTGGAACCATATGGAGATCCTCCAGTCACCCTTCCAATTAACTGAGAAACTTAATCTTAGATCCTATAAGGACTCTAAAGAACTATTAAGGACTGTCAATGGTTCCTTCAGTAACCCTATCATAAAGGAAAGTCTTTAAAGTCTCTTGAAATTTATCTTCAATACCTTGAGTACATGAAATGGATTTTTGAGGCTCCTTTAAATGTTATCTAAATGTTTCCCAGAGATTTCTGCAGGTGTGTCATGTGAGGAACCCCAAAAGTACCTTGAGTATCTTTTAATTTTTAGTGCACTTACAGTACACCAGACATTATATAGTTACATTCACATTGTAAGTATCTTACTTGACGGAGTTTCATAGAACAGCGTTGTTTCAACCCCTCCATCTCCTCAGCACAATAACGTTGCTTTTCCTCAAACACCTGACATGTGTCTGACTCTTTCTCCTCAAGACTCGTCTGTAACTCCGCCAGCTCAGTTTCATGTTCCAGAAGTTTCTGCTCCAGCTGCTGTATTAGTGATTCATCCGTTGAAATTGGTGATCGGACACAGATGCCCGAAGTTGATGGTTTTGCTGGGCTTTGCTCTGTATATCTATGTTCTAAAAGCAGCTCTTGGTTTCCAGAGAAGTCACTCTTTGGCTCATTTGATGAGACAGTCAGTGCTGCAGCAGTTATTTCTCTGTTCAGACTTATTGCAGCTGCCAAACTTTCACTTAGTACACCAATGGATCTTGTGTTTGTGTTAGTGGTCTCACTACTCCTGTTTATTTCACTAATTCCATTGGCCCAGCTGTTTTCACTGTCCACATTAGGCTCACTACACATCCAACTGGATCCAGAGTTTCCATTCATCCCCGCTACACCCCCTTGTGGGTTCTGAGATGTGTCTAAATTTAAGGCCAGGCCTCCATGGTGCACCATGTGGCTAGTTGAAGTGCTTAGGCTGTCCATCTGGCTGCTGCCACTGATGCTGTGCGTGGGAAAACTGGACATAGAGTTCCTTCCCGAGTCAGAGAAGGTTCCAGAATTTGTTTCCAGCTTGGGATCTTGAAGATCTTTGAGTCTGTCTATAGGACTAATACTCTTGTCCAGGATGGTGCTCAGATTATTATGAGTCTCCACAGAGGAACTGCTGATGCGGGGAAGAACAGGTTTGAAGGCGGTGGGTCGGATTACAGCCATCTCTACACTCTAGGGGCAGGAAAAAGAAAGAAAGGTGAGTGTTTAGGGGATTTGAACACCATTTGATCACAGCATTAAAAAGCTCATGTTTACGGAAGAAAAATGTTCTCATTGAGCCTCATCATGAAATTTTCGGAAATATATTAGTAAATTATGAGTAATTTGCACGTCTCTTGTTTAGTTTAATCTCATTAAAAAATGTGACTGTGGTGATATTATATGGCTCCTTTCACATATTGCAGCCGTTCTGAGATAAAATGTCCTCTGAGAGGTGCTAAAAGCGAGTTTAATTTTCTCCAAGACAAACGAGGTTTTTAAGATTAATGCTCTATCGAGTTTTATATAAACAAAACCTACCTAAACTGGACCCACTTTATATTAGGTGGCCTTAACTACTATGTTTTTAGTCATTTGATACAATGTACTTATTCTGTACATACTGTACATGTTGTTGCATTTTAATTACATTTAAAAAACAAGCAATTTAATTACAATTGTAATTACTCTGCTAACGTTACCCCTAACCCAACCCTTACCCAAAAACCTAACTCTAATCCTAACCCTAACCTTACTCCTAAACCTACGTAGCAGCAAATGTGGGAATTTTGCAGAACAACATGTAGTTACACAATAAACACAAAAGTCTTGTATGTACTTAATGTTAGTACATAGTATTTAAGGACACCTAATATAAAGTGTGACCCGTAAACCTAACTAGAAAAAGCAAATGTGAGATAAAAAAAATTAAATTGCTGAAGCAACCATGTCAGTTTGTTGTGCTTCTATGACACTTTCAGCTCATGTGTCGACTCACATGTTCTTGAGTACTTGTACCTCAGTCCTTTGCATCACAAGTGCAACGCTTCACATTTACCATCACTTGAGGTACCGCACAATTTTATTGTACCTGAACAAGCTTATAAATGGGGTTGTTTATAAGAGATGTGCACGGATGGTCGTTATGCGGTTAACCGTTCGATGTGAATATATTTGAATACCAAAATCTCTGTTCGGTTATTCTACATGTACAATAGAGGTCATAAACCCAACCCAAGCATGAATGGTTTTGGGTCAGTTTTTAAAGTATTACCCTTGCAGGCTCACTATTAACTGATTCAGTAGTTGAGGGCGGCCAGTTTTCGTAGACATCACTGTAGTCCTTCCTTGCCAACACTAAAGTGTCACCTCAGTCTAGACTTTGCTGAAAGTTACTTTTCGCTTCTTTATAAAAAGCTCCTAATCTTACGTAAGTCCTGCTTTTTGCTAAGAAATGTTTGACACTACAATCAAAGCTTCCGATTTATTCTTAAGAGTATTTCTGAGAAATTGTACAACTGGATTGACTCCTATATTCTGTATTTTCTGTTTGTTAAGTATACTGTGTTGCATGCAGTGACAGTTTGATTATTTTTGTTTAACTTTAATGTGAGTGATTGTATCATTTGAAGATCTATGTATTGTTCTGTTTATGCTCATAGCTCACTGTACACTTTATTCTCTGCTATTTTTAGTAGTGTTTGATGCATATCCATTGCAATAAAAGTTTTTTTATTCCAGAGTCTCGATGAATAACCATTCGCAAACCCTCGTAGTTATACAAATATGGTACCTATTTATTACGTAATGCAAACGTTAAAATGTATCACTTTATAAGTCATGCACTATATTAAAGGTTTTCTGGGGTCTAAGTAGAACTGTGTGAGTTACAAGGTAAAGTGTGTGAGGAAAAGTAAGTGTTTTTTTAACTGATAATTTGCTCTTACGTTTGTGATCTATGTGAATGGGTATAAATATAATTGATGTAGCACCACTATTGTTCATTTAACTAGGAAACCGCTGGGATACGCACAATGAGCCTCGTAAAAATATTTTTGCATAAATGTATAGTCACATTTTTTAGACCTGGTAGCTCACATTTATTTTCGTTTTTTCCCAGTTATTTCCTTTCTTCCCTTGGATAAAAAGTTTACCCCAGGGATTTAGCATTTACTTTCTAACCAAGGAAAATTGGGTTGCCTTTTCTTGCAAGAACCATCATGGCAGAGGAGCTTGCCTGTTTGCACGTGCCACGCCGCCACTGGACCAAATCTCTGGAGAGATCAAGGCATTCTTACCTCGTCAATCTAGAGGTTTAATTAAATGGAGCAGACACTGCTAAGCTCTTATTGAAAGTGCCAGGGGCTGGTGGGGATTACTTAAGATAAACTATACTTGAATGCTGTTTGATTTTGTGTGATAACAATGGATGGGAGATGGGGCATCTTCTGGGTTTGGCTGTTTTAGAGTGAACATTTTGTTTTGTATATATATTTAAATATAGATGTACACAGAAATTAAGTTTGTAGCCCAAGCTACTCTTTTTTTATTTTCTGGCTAACTCTAATTTTGTTACCTTTTCTAGTTTTCCAGAAAGCGGAACTAATTCTGGTGGGCCTCCTCTCCTGTACATCTCATTGTCCATCTCAGCAGTTCTTCCTTGACTGTCTTCAGATATATTAATGTTTTGGTGACCGGCTCGGGGCTTGTTGTTGACTTTGATGTAAAAGAAGTCATCATTTTTTTCTGAATGATAGCTGACTTTTGAGTTGTTGTTGGTGCTGCATTGGTCCTGAGAGAAGCCATACTTCAGAAGGCCATCCAAGCTACGGTCTGTTTTTTTAGAATGAAGCCCCTTTTTTAGTTTGTGCTCAGAGGCTTTGCAGTGTTTGCTGTGGAGGCTATGGCCTGATATCAAACTGCTGACACTACCCATCTTTCCTGGGACATCTGTAGAAGGCAGTTGGTGGTCGTAGTGGCAGCAGGTGTGTAATTACAGAATATTAATGATGGAGAAAGGTCTGATGAACTCATAGCCTTGTGTGGAGATCCTTCTTATTCCCATTTGGGAAACCTGGTGAAACATGGATTTTGAGAAATATAGTGAGATGTCTTCTATTGTCATTAGAGGAATACAGAACAAGAACCTCACAGAATCTATACAGAATTTAACTCAGTGTTTACTTTACTTAACGGTCAGCAAACATGTCTAACAAATACAGGAACTAGACCTTGTTGGCTCCTTGCCAAGGTGGGCGATTATTTCTAAAGTATAAACATTACTACATTTTTATAGATTCTTTTCTGAAAACAAAGTTTAATTTGATACACAGTTATGCTTCTAAAATAAATGTACATTGATTTAAAAATGAAAATGTGTATATTTTACTGGGAAACATCGTTGCCAGAATGATGATTTTCCCCTAACAAATCCATTATCATTCACATGGCTTTATTCTGCAAATGCAGAAACCATCCATTAAATTTGTTTATTCCATACTACTTCTACATATTGATAAATAAACACATCCGTTCCACCATAAGGGATAAATATGCGCTCCCCCCCCCCCTCCCCTTCTTAAGGTGAAAAGCGATCACAGTCTTTGTTTTAGAGAGTCACACATATTTTTTTCTTGAGGCATACCAACCAATGTAATGCTAATGCACTTATTTTCAGACAAGGCTTTGAATTAATGACAGTACTAGCCTTTAATTATTATTTATTCACAAATGATTTCAAAACACATAATATGGAGTTGTCATTAATTAAATATGCAATCAAATGTAATTAAAATGCCTTCCATAAATCACTGCAACAAGACAACTGTGTTTGCCTTCCCACAGAGAATTGTTTAACTTCTTTTTTCATAAATACTTTATACACAACAACATTATAAAAAGCAAAACATTTAGCTGTATCTTTGCTCTGTATTGTTTCTGTATTAATACATGTAAGCATGCACATTTAATCATTGAAAAGTGCAAATTATGCAGCAAAAGTAAGTTTACTTGGCCATTGCGTTGTGCATTGACAAATGCACAGACTTCACTTCCTACCATGTGCTGCAGGTAAACAATCTTGATTTCTGTCTGGCTTTAATAATACAAAATTACTTCTCTTAACTCAACTATTACACTCAAGTTCAAAGGCTTATAAGAATAAAATGGGTGGTAGAATAACACTTACTCTGAGCAAATAAATCCACTGATGATTAGTTTGTTTCAAATCCTCAATCAAACCTTCTTTGCATACTCTCCGTGGCAAGAAAAGTGTGTGATTCAGTATGTGTTTGTCCTTGAGTGAACCAACCAGTGAATACACTACACTGTGTGTAGACAAGAGACTACCATGCAAAGGGGGCGGATCTTATCACCATTCAGCTCCCCAGAGTTTTTTTTTTTTTTGGAATAACTGACATGTAAATGTTGCTGGGAGATGGGACCCTGCATTCCCCTGGGGCCAAGAGGGGGCAGAGACCATTACTCCTCTTTACATATGACGTGTGCCGCTAAAGAGATTAACTCACTGCTGCTCACAATAGGCTGCATGCACCCCTCTGTCACCCTCACTCACTTTCACTCCCGCTCTCGGTCTCTCCTTCTCTGTCATATGCTGCGAAAATTATTTTCTTTATCAGTTATTCAATTCTGATTCATTTGGATATATTTCAGTTATATTGTCCATTTTGTTAACATATGAAAAGAAATTCTCTCTCAGCTAATGCTGTAAATTATAAAGGGAAACTTTTAACTTTGTACATTACAAAATATTAGTTTTCAAAATTAACAACAGTGCCAAAACTATGCAATTGCTATTTTATATATAATAGATATAATAAACAACACAACCAAAACCGAAGTAAATTTTGAAGTAAATGTAAAAGATTGATCTTGGATTTTAAGAATCAATATTGGGATCCTTCAAATGAAGATTGTGAAATCAATAATGTTACCCAGCCCTATTCATTTAAGGATTTTTAAATATTTTTTTTACTGGAAAACATGACAACAAAATATATTTTTTTTGCAGTGCACACATACACCTAACCAAACAAAGTAGCATACAATACATGGAATACACTAACAAAGTGTGAGACTTTTGTAACTCTCGTTTGTGAATCTTATTGTAAATTATTTTTCCACAGTCTTTTGTACAAACACACAGACAAACACACTTGTCCCAGTTGACTCCCCTTGCTGCCCTCCTCTCATTTTCAAACTGCCCTGCACCCACTCTGAGCAAACACCTCTTTAGAAAAAGAAAGACGAGCTTGATGTTCCCTCCCTCTGTCCGTTTCTTTGTCCACTGAAGTGTGCCTGCTTTGTGTGAGGTTGTGAGCGTGTGCATTTATTTAGGTAACATGAGTGCTACAATTACGCCATAAATAAACGACTTGCTAACTAGCTCTCAAAAGAAGTGCATGCTGACCTAATGTGCAGAAAGTGTCTCTTTGTCCAAGTGTTGAAGTTTATAAAATCAAAATTGAAGTTCAGAAGCAATTTAATATTTTAATAGCCTTCCAGAAAGCAATTATTCTCAATAACCCTTGATACTGTCTTTTTGGACTAGACAGACACAAGTGGCTCTTTAGCTTGCAAGCAGTCAGTCTTGCTGACTACTGTAAGAAAAGCAAGACAATTTTAAGGATATTCACTTTGCAGATCCTTGACATTCTAGCTGTCAGTTTGTCCAGATACTCAGGTGACATTTCACCCCACACTTCCTGTAGCACTTGCCATTTATGTGGCTGTCTTGTCGGGCACTTTTCATGCACCTTACAGTCTAGTTGATCCCACAAATGCTCAATGGGGTTAAGATCCATAACACTCTTTTCTTTATCTGTTGTCCAATATCTGTGTTTCTTTGCCCACTCCAAAATTTTCTTTTAGTTTTTTCTGTTTCAAAAATAGATTTTTGAGTCTTCTCTTTTCTGTTGTACATGAAACTGGTGTTGAGCGGGTAGAATTCAATGAAGCTGTCAGCTGAGGAACTGTGAGGCGTCTATTTCTCAATTTTTTCTGATGTACTTATCCTCTTGTTTATTGTACATCTGGCCTTCCACATCTATCTCTGTCCATGTTAGAGCCAGTTGTCATTTGTCTTTGAGGACTGTAGTGTACAGCTTTGTATGAAATCCTCTGTTTTTTTTTTTTTTTATCAATTTCAAGCATTGTATAGCCTTCATTCCTCAAAACAATGACCGTCTGATGAGTTTCTAGAGAAAGTTGTTTCTTTTTTGTCATTTTTGTGCTGTTGTGCTGTTTTTTTACATCAGTATTGTGCTAACTATACTTTGTGATCAGTTGAAGGCCACTTTGGTGAATTCAAGTACCAATTTCTTTCCGAAACAGCAAAATCTGTACATTATTCCAAACTTTTGGATGCCAGTGTGTGGCACACACACACACACACACACACACACACATATATATGTACGTACGCATATATGTAAATCAAGCTATAAGCACAGTTTATTTGCAAGGTCTGCTGGTGGATGTTATTTTTCTTTTTACTTTTCAAGGATAAAAAGCTAGCATAAATTGTACCTCAACTATTGTACTTATTTCAAAGTCTTAGACTTTTTTTTATTTTGGGTTACTGCCTCTGAAAATGATAAAAATATCTTAACATAAAAATAAACTCAATGTCATAAAAACCATTACACAGCTCATGTTCTTCACCCAGGATTTTGCATCTGTATACATTCATCTGAAAGTGCAAATTCAGCACTACAGGGACCAGAACAAAGAGAGCAGACTTTCAGATAATCAATCTGGCCATGAAACTCTATCCCAACTCTGGCGGATGAGCACCTTGGTCCAAAACACCAAGGTTGTAGGAGCTGTGGTTTTTGGAGCAAGTAAGGTTCTAAGATTTAAAGGGAGAGTTCACTCAAAAATGAAAATTTCTGTAATTTACTTTGTGTTGTTTCAGCACCAGAGAATTTTCTTTATTCTATGAAACAGAATGTAGAAAAGGAGATTTTTTGAATTTAAGCATCGGTCAAATTTCACCTTCATTGTATGTAAAAAGGATGCAGTGAAAGTGAATGGTGACTGAGGCTAACGTTCTACCAAATATCTGCTTTTGTGTTCCATGGAAGAAATAGAATTATTCAGATTTGGAAAAACATGAGAGTAAGTAAATTATGGCACATTTTTAATTTAGGTGTGAACTACCCCTTAAACATGAAACAGCAATATTTGAAAAATTTGGAAGACCTTAAATGCTAATCATGAAAGATAAGGCTATACTGCATTTACCATGGTTTGGTCTCCACACGTCTCTCCCAAGTATTAATAATGTAATTTCATTGCACCTCTGAACTTTGATTTAGCAAGACAAAAGCAGAAGGCATGGTATTGATTCTTTAGATGCTCATTGTAAGTGCTTAGTGGAGGGATCAATGTAATCAATATGTAAAAACAGGCAGTCACTGTGGACAATGGACTGGCACATTTGCAAGTGTGTGAAGGATCAAAGGTTGCACAGTCTACGGCTGTGGCCCCTTGAGACAGAGGGCACAGACAGCAATGTAGAATACGTTTCCTTTAATATTGAATGTTGATTTAAGTGGTCTTGGTGATCCCAGATGAGCTGTTGTTTAATATGGAAACTTGCTATGAAAATAATATGACAGCAGTGTAATAATGAGATCTAATAGTGCATAATATCATAGACCCCCTTTGGCCAGTTAGTGAGTTGGGTATGTTTATTCATTACAACTAGTTGGATGGAGTTTTGAGTATTATGCGAGAGGCGGTTTATGTCATATGTGGTGATTATGTGTCAGAAGACTTTTTTGAAAAAATAGGTAGGAAAGCTCTTGAGTGAGACAGTGATGTTTTTTTTTAAAGAGTATAAACAGTTTAGTGGCTCTGAAGGAGGTGCCCTGTCATAAAAAAAACAAAAAACAAGTTTACATGATTTACATGTTTACACAATACTCTCTACTTTTGACATCAGACTGTGAACAGGTGTGCACACTAAACTTGCACACATTGGATAAGCTGGTAAAAATGTCTGTTAAGATTAGGGCTGGGTACAGATACAGATTTCACGATTCGATTCGATTTAATTTGGATTCAAAAGCTTTGGATTCAATTCAGAATTGATTCGATTCAATATCGATTCATATAAATATTTTCAATTATAATGTCCCTTTTGCTTACATATGAAAAAAATTCTCTCTCTGCTATTGCTGTTAATTATTCAGGGGATCTTCTAACTGGGTACATTAGGAAATATAATAATAATAATAATAATATACTAATTAGATTTGATTAGTTTTACATAATTTTGGTCACATTTTAACTTTAAGAAATGAACAAATCCATGTTCCATCAATAAATATGATAATACTTTGCATATATAGTTTATTTAAAAAATTTTTTTATTGTTTAATAAAATATTTTTTACGTTTATTTAAATTGATTTATTGAACATGTGATTAAAAACCGGATCTGTCTCTTTAAGAAAGATGGCATTTCTGTAAACAGCGTCTGTAAATGAGTGCATGTTAATGAAAGAGACTTAGACTTAAAAGAGATTTATCTCATCTGCCACGTGATTAGAATTAAATGTTTAATTTCTGTTGTTTTTGATCAACAACTGACTGTAAAGAACAGAAAGGAAATTAAAAGTGACATTATTCAAAGACAAATGGGATATGTGGATCTCGTCTTTGGACTCACACACATTACGTGGAAAAACTTTTACTCTCAACATGCAGTGAAAGGATCTCACTGCTGAATACTCCACCACTATACTAAACAATAAACATTTAACAAGCCAATTGCCAATAAACATTTTAGTTGCATAGTATGAAATTTGGTGGCTAATGTGAGTGATTTTCTCTTGTAGTAGGGAATTGCCTATAAAGTAAAAGATTGACTTTGGGATTTAAGAATTGAGATCACGATGCATCTTGTTCAAGTTCCAATGCTTTTATAGACGAATTTGCTCCAAAATATTGCTGAGTTTGATTGGAAGCATGGACTTTGACGTCAACAACATACAGGGGAGTAAAAAGTACAAAAATTATTCATTCATTCATCTTCAACCGCTTATCCTGTACAGGGTCACAGGGGGCTGGAGCCTATCCCAGCTAACATTGGGCGAAAGGCGGGGTACACCCTGGACAGGTCGCCAGTCCATCGCAGGGCCACACATATACAGACACACACTCATACTCACATCCACACCTAGGGCAATTTTGGAGACACCAATTAACCTAGCCTGCATGTCTTTGGATGGTGGGAGGAAGCCGGAGCACCCGGAGAGAACCCACGCAGACACGGGGAGAACATGCAAACTCCACACAGAAAGGCCGGGGCAACCGGGGTTTGAACCCATGACCTTCTTGCTGTGAGGCGACAGTGCTAACCACTGCACCACCGTGCCGCCTTACAAAAATTATACTTAAGAAAATTATACTTAAGTGAAAGTATGGATCATGAGTTAAAATATTACTCAATTAAAAGTCCAAGAATCTAGACAAAAACATACTTGATTGAAAGTCTCTGATGACTGATATATTTCTCCCCTAGTGGCATGGTCATAGAATAATGTTACAATAGCTACATTTTTGCAAAATTATTTTTATGTGGCCTTTTGTATATAACATGGCAATTTCCTGATGGAATGAACAATAAAGATGCTTAAACAACAATGACATTTCCCCTTTCACACAAATCATGAATAAAATGGCAGATTATCAGTTCATAAACTTTTACTTTTCACTCTGTTCCTCTGTTCATCTTATATGGCTGCTAGACAGCAAAAATCATAATCACGCTTATTTTGGTCAATATTGAGATCACGGTTATCTAGCATGATTACTGTTAAACATCATGCATTTATTGAACTGTTTTAAAGAAAAAAAAAATCTTTTTAACAGTGGATTTCCTTGAACTTGAAATGTAAACTGCACTGATTGGGGAGGAGGCTATTGTCATATGATAATTGTTTGATGTTATGTATGGTAGTCAAATAAAGAAAAGTCTCCATCGCCACCATTTACAGAAGGAGTGCTCAAATGTCTATGGAATGGGATTTACTTTTTCATCATGTTATTGCAGCAAGATCTACCATGTACAATAAAGGCTATACATTATCACAATACCAAATGTCAGTAGTCGGCAGTGAAATCGCTAGTGAATTATACAATTACTTTCAACAGCAGAATAAGAATGTGAACTTTCTAATAAGTTACACTGGCCAAGGCTATCACAAATATAGGCGGCTATTTTTTCGTTATTGTCATCCGGTTGGGCAAGTAAAATACTCTTTTAAGTTGTCCCTTCAAAAATCCATTTGTCCCAGACAAGCATATGAAATATTGTATTCAGCATTCTCAGAGAACAATTTTTTTTCTGCAGTATAGCTCCTAAAGTAAATGTACGTTATTTTAAAGGAATATTATACATTATTTTGGAAAACAAGCTAAACAAAAGCTAAATATATTTTGTCCAGTGCATAATGGGCTAAGACGACACTCTTTCACCTTTATGTTCACTTCGATCCATCTTTAATTCACAAAAAACAAACTTTCGCTTCTTAATAAAGCTGCGTATCCCTGAGTTTCTTCATGATAAAATACACAGTGAACATGACACATATATTATTATTCACTATGTCGTGAGCCATCATGTTATAATCTAGCTGCATCAAATGTGTGACTGGAATCGCAGTCCCAGGGCCATGAAGGTCAGAAGTGCCAGCACTCGAACGGGCGATGGCCATCCTTGTGGTCCAGAAATGTAATCTATGGACTGGACCTGGTCAAAATGCGGGAGGTAGACAAGGCACACCTTCTCGAATGCCCCCGTCTCCCTGCTCCATTCACGAAGGCCATTTCACACATCCTGCCCTGCTGCAAACCTGCCGCCATAGGCCAGGCCCCGTCTGCTCGCCGAGGGCGTCCTCCTGCGGCTTCCAAAAAAAAAAAAAAAAAACCTGCTGCTCCGCCTCAACCGAGAGTTGGCCCAGCTCTCAGCCCCAGCGTCGAGCACCCCGCAGGAAGCGTACGCCCCCCATCTCACGGACCCCTTAGAGGACCCGGAAGGCTCCCAAGCGCTCCTGAGACCGACGACCCAGAGATTGAGACGTTTGCTCCGGAGTTGGTAAACAGACCACTCCGTCCCCCGGTGGAGGGCCAGGAAGAGAACCTTCAGTTAAAGGTATTTTTTTGCACGTTTTTCAATAATAGAGCAATTTCCTCTTTCTTGGTCTCTTTGGCCTGCAAATGCCATTCTCACGGCACTCTGCCGCCACACCTCAACAGTCCCGGCACGCTGGACGTGAACCCTCCGCCCTCAGCCCCACGACTGTTCCCCGGCCGGCTGGTTCTGACGAGTCAAGAGGACGCCTCTACCGGACCCCCTCCTCAGTCACTAACCTGCCCCCTGCCAGGTGTGCGGAGCAAGGTAAGTGCTTCGAGTCTTTTCTCAGAACCAAAGCCTCGGGACGCTCCTTTGCCTCACGATGCCGCATTACGAAGCCCCGCTACGAAGCCCCGCCAGGTATGTCAAAAATAGTCGTCCCCTTAGTGCCCCTAGCATGGAGCTTCGATGCGTGTCTTTCACTTCCCAATCCATCACGCTGGCTGGCAAGGACCATCCGACTCGATTACGCAATTCAGTTTGCCAGGCCTCCGCCCCCTTCGTGGGCGTCCGCTTTACCGCAGTGCACGGCGAATACGCCAAATCTCTGTGTGTGGAAATCGTCTCTTACTCAAAGATGCAATAGATCCCTTACTTACTCCCAGCCCTTACTTCATTGCACCCAAGAAAGGCGGTGGCTTACGGCCGATCATGGACTGGCGAGTTTTCAACCGGGCTCTGCTCAAACTCCCGTTAAAAATGCTCACGCAAAAACACATCTTAACTTGCATCCGGCATCTAGATTGGTTCACAGCGGTAGACCTGAAGGACGTGTACTTTCACGTTTCAATTCTGCCTCGACACCGACCCTTTCTACGGTTCGCGTTCGACGGCCAGGCATATCAGTACAAAGTCCTCCCCTTCTGCATATCTCTGTCCCCTCGCGTCTTCACGAAAGTAGCAGAGGCAGCCCTTGCCCCGCTCCGAGAAGCCGGCATTCGCATACTCAATTAACTCGACAACTGGCTCATTCTGACCCACTCCCGAGAGTTACTTTGCGCTCACAGAGACCAGGTGCTCAGGTACCTCAGCCGTCTGGGCTTCAGGTCAACTGGGAAAAGCTCGTCCCGATTATGAGCATCTCTTTTCTTGGCATGGAGTTAGACTCAGTCTCAATGTCAGCACGTCTCACCAACGGCAGTCGGTGCTGAGATGCCTCGGCACTCTCAGGCCAGGCACAACGGTCCCTTTAAAACATTTCCAGAGGCCCCTGGGGCATATGGCATCCTCCATGCTGGTCGCGCCGCTGGGATTGATGCATATGAGACCGCTTCAGCACTGGCTTCAAACTCGAGTCCCGAGACGAGCATGACGCCGCGGCACACACCCTGTGATAATCACCCACGCCTGCCACCAAACATTCAAACCCTGGACAGATCTCTGCTTTCTGTGGGCAGGAGTACCCTAGCAGCAGGTGTCCCGACGCGTCCTGGTCACGACCGACACCTCCAGATTGGGTGGGGGCGGCGTGTGCAACGGGCATGAAGCCGCAGGCTGTTGGTAAGGGGGCCCCGCTGTGCTGGCACATCAATTGCCTAGAGTTGCTGATTGTTCTCTTTGCCCTGTGGAAGTTTCTCCTGTTAGTTCGAGACAAACATGTCCTAGTCAGGTCAGACAGCACCACCGCGGTAGCGTACATAAAACACCAAGGCGGCGTACGCTCCCACCACATGTCACTACTCGCCCATCGTCCCTGCATGCCACTCACATCCCCGGCAACCTCAATGTAGTAGCGGACTCGCTGTCACGACAAGACTTGCCCAGTGGTGAGTGGAGGCTTCACCCCCAGTTGATCAAGTACGCATTTCCCCCAGAGAGCCTTCTTGCACAGGTGCTGTGCAAGGTCAGGGAGGACGAGGAACAAGTCACCCTAATGGCTCCCTATTGGCCCACCAGGGCTTGGTTCTCGGACCTCGTACTCGTCGTGACAGCCCCTCCCTGGCGAATTCCCCTGAGGAAAGACCTTCTTTCTCAGGGACGGGGCATGCTCTGGCATCCACACCCAGACCTCTGGAACCTCCACATCTGGCCCCTGGACGGGACGCGGAAGATTTAGCTGGTCTACCACCTGCCATCGTAGACATGATCAACCAAGCCAGAGCCCCCTCTACCAGGAAACTTTACGCCTTGTTCGCAGACTGATGTTCTTCCCGGGCTGAAGACCCACAGAGCTGTGCAGTTAGGTCAGTGCTCTTATTTCTGCAGGAGAGGAGGTAGGGGAGGCTGTCCCCTTCCACCTTGAAAGGGAAAGGGAATGCTGTCTCCAAACAGAGGCCTTCCAACTGAGTAGTTGACACCATTACATTGGCTTATCACACCCAGGCTGTGCCCCTCCCCTTGTGGGTCTGAGCACACTTGACAAGGAGTGTTGCGTCCTCACAGGCACTGGCCAGAGGCATCTCCCTGGCAGACATATGCAGAGCAGCCTAACACCCTTGCGAGATTTTACAATCTCAGGGTAGAGTCTGTTTCGTCCCGTGTTTTCTCAGGTCCGAGCCGGTAGAACTCGGTAACACGCTGACGGATAGACCCACTTGCCCCTAGCGCCCTTTCCCTCGGCCGAGGTAAAATTGTGTGCTTTTTCTCCCAGGAGATCCCACTAACTCGGTCCCTGGATGACTCCTCCCTAGCCCTGTGGGTCCGCAGTTCAGTGGAGGAACTCGCCAACCCAATCCATTGCGGGTACTCAAATCTACCCTGCACTGGAATAGGTGCTCCACAGGTCAGGACTCCTGCGTGGACTTCCTCCTGTGTGTATTTTCCGCGGTACAGTCCCCTTACGAGTGGACCTGCGTCTCCCATAGGCAGTTCCAGCTGCCCTACGGTCGGCATGTTGTAGCAACTCCCCCCTCCTTGAGGCTGGATCTACTACTATGCCACTTTCCACATGTTGCCTAAAAACCCATGTGATGTATTTGCCACCCTTACCTCGCCCTTTCGGGCAGGTGTGGCCTTCGCAGGGTCTTTTCCTCCTGAAAGAATAGGAAACTGGTTAAGACCCCCTTCCCTCGATGCGTGTAAGGGCCTCAGCTGTTTCTTACTCTATGCGGAGAAACATAGAGAAAAAAGAGGCCAGACTAGGCTCGGCCCCGGGTTGGCAAGCGTCGCCTTGTTCCCCTGTTTAGGGTAACCAGAAGGATTCCGACGACTTTTATGGGGCATTGGGGAAGGGTACGTGCAGTCTGACACAGCTGGTCGCCTTTGCACGTAAAATACCTGCCCACTCATGTGTCAGCAGAACACGTACATGGCTCAGCGCATGGCGTGATTTAAATTGGACACCTAGTGTCGCTTCTTCGACACAACATCGAAGTCAAGTCAAGTCAAGTCAGTTTTATTTGTATAGCGCCTTTCACAACACACATCGTTTCAAAGCAGCTTTACAGAAGTTCAGCATTAACAGACGGTAAAAATCGAAGTGAGCGACAGACAGGGAATGTCCAGGTTACGTATGTAACCTCCGTTCCCTGATGGAGGGAACGAGATGTTGTGTCCTCCCGACCACGTCGCTGAGCCAAGCCACTGTTGTGGCCAGACCATTTCGGCTCCTCAGAAAAATCCTGAATGAACTCGACGTATTTCCCCGCTTTTATACCCATATGTCGGGGCGGGGTATGCAAATACTGTCTGACAACTTCTCATTGGCCTTTTTTCATAGATCAGAGGCATATTCGGCACTCAAGAGAGACCCCTAGTATCGCTTATTCGACACAATGTCTTGTTCCCTCCATCAGGGAACGGAGGTTACATACGTAACCTAGATGTTTCCCCCATTACTATGTAAAGCGCTTTGAGTGCCTAGAAAAATGCTATATACAGTAAATGTAAGGAATTAATAAATTCCTTCTGGTTCTGGTCATTTTTAAAAATGGTTACCAACCCTACTAAAAATAACTACAATATTCAAATAGAAAACATTACATTTTTTATGTAAAATCAGGTCAATTAAAAGTAAAAAAAATTATCAAAAAATCCCCAAACTTTCTTGCAGCCAATAGAAAACCTACAGTATCTATCTGTCCATCTGTTTGCTTAGGTCTTACCGATATAATAATACATCAACTTGCTGGAAGCTTGTAGCTTATGAATTACTTTTAATGTCAATATAATCACTGACATTGTGCCCTGACACAACTGACATATCGTTTAAGCGAAATTTGGGGATTTTGGCCTTTGAAACACTGGTTCCACTTCAGAGGTAGAGACTGTTGTAATTGCCCAGCAGTAGGACACATGAGTAGTTGATTTAGTCTTTAGGGACATGCCTTTGGCTTTTTATGCTTTTGGCTGTTGTTTCATTGTTTTCAGAGACAGATGAGAACGATATGACCTTATCATACTGTCAATGAGCTAAGCTCAGTTGGAGCCGAGACAGAGCGGCCGCGCGTGTGCGGGAGGGGCTCACAGCTAATAGGTGCTTAGATATTACTGAGGTGGAAAGTTGAGCTCCCTTAATTATGCATGAAAAACCTTTATCATAGACAATTGGGCTTCATTTTAGTGTGTGTGTGTGTGTGTATATATGTGTGTGGTTCTTTTCATCTCACACATTTCCCTTGTTTGTCAATCTATTCTGGACAAAGATGTCTTACAAAAAGTGTGGCCAGCAGACGTTATCCAATGTGTGGCTAATCCATTACTCTATGCATGCATAGAGACCCAGTTTGGGCCGTTGAACTGTAAAAGATTTACTGCAGTCTAAACAAAGCATACACTGCTGCACTTTACCACACCTGGGAGTGCCAGATGGTACCCACAGACGTGTAACTGCACAATTAAGAATATAATTTTTTTCGGCATTAAAATAAGTGTCTCTATCATGTAGTGTATGACCCTCTTTACATATTCTAGGCTGTAATGTCTGCATTTTGTGTGGTACTTTCAAGAATCTGTAGTATTATTTTCAGGACAATAGATGTATTGTCCCAGGACATGGTCATTAACATACTCAATAAAGTGCTCTGTCAATATAATAATAACTGCCAATATCAATGGTGACAGTATCAGGTGATTTCCAGAAAATAGTAAAACGTTAACGCTTTAAAGGACTTGAATATACTGCCGTACATCTAGCTCTGAGCATCCCGTGGGAATAATGTTTCTCAATCGCACAATAGGCTATGTGCCATACGATCATTATATCACTTCTGCAGCATTAATGTATGAGCTCATGTGCTAATTAGCTGAAATGATACCGAATTTGACATGAATCCATTCTGGTTTATTAACACAGTTTTGATTTTAATCTGTTACATGCAGAATTAAGCTCAATTGAAGGTGCACTCAATAATTTTAAATTAGCGCTTAGCAACTGTTATGAAATGTATTGTACATTTTTTAAATGTTAAAAATCATATATACTTACATGAGATGAAGACTAGTCATACCAGTGGCTAATAAAATCTGTTTTATTTTACATGGAGTGGGCTGCCTACTGGGGGATGCCATGTTGCGATAATATGACCAGACGAATACTGCTCATTTTCATCTCAATAGCCCTGATATTATCATCCATTTTTGCTCATGAAATGACAGACTGTGAATAGTACATTTCTACAATGCCATCAATTAAATGAAAATTTTTACTTTTATATGATGCTACATCTACACCTCTAGGTGTCAGTAAGTGCTAGACATCCATCATATAACACCCATTACGTAGTGTATTTTTTTATTTGGAGTATTTGTGGTCTTTGAAATTATACATTATTACTGGTTCCATATTCAGCTTCGAAAGAATTACATTATCTGTGTCCATTTCTAGGATTTTTTATTGCCTTTGCCTTTAACTCCAGGCTCTCTCTAAATAGGAAATCTGACAATAAATTAATGTCATCAGGCTGGAATAAAGACAGTGGATGCATACTGCTGTATTATAAGTCCATCCATCATCTAGTCAGGGAGTCTTAATTGATGGTATATTGTGTGCAGCTGCTAAGTGTCTGTGGGGGAAAGTCTTGTTAGCCATCTCTCTCTTTCCCCATCAACCAGCAGATGTGATCTTATCATTCCTAATCAAGAAAAAAACTGAACACAATGACCATCTGGAACTAAGCCTGTCAAAATATCCCAAGCTTGTTGGATGGGACACATTGAATTTTGCGCCCCTGTTAATTTTCTCTCATTAGCTAGTGGTTTGTGTGTAATCAGTTACTGGTTTAAAAGGCAACAAGAGTTGTTTTTATTTAATTCTCCATGTATCCAGTGAGTCCACCAGCCTGATTGTCTCCAAATTCGAAATGTTGCTGCTCTGTAAGTGTTTTAACATGCAAAATATACATTTGCAAAATCAAACTATTTTTAACAATTTGACCATTTTTGATAATGGAAAAAGACTTTGTATGTGCATCAATGCAGATATCTTTTGGCATGATCTTAAATTTTTTCACCAATCCAATAATCTTTGCGAATGAATCAACCCAATACAGAGTTCTGAAAGTATAGACACTTTTAACAAAATGCCTGCCTGATCTTATGAAATTTAGGTGACAATGGCAACATTTTTGCAAACCAAAATGACATGCTTCATTACACGCTTGGTTGCTGTTTCCTAGTGAAATGTCCAGCAGGGGGGCCAAGAGCAAGTGAAATGGTGTCGTAATCAGACGAGGCTTTTAAGGTGAATATTAGATGGATGTTTTAATGAGTAAAACATACATCCCTAACATAACACTTTAACCTAAACCAAACCGATAGTGTTCAAAAGATAAATGATAGGTGAACAAAACAGACATCCTTACTCCAAACCAAAGGCTAAACATAACGGATAGGAGTTTTGAAAAGCAAATTCAACATGAAAAGCACATTTACTGAAGCAACTACATCATTTCGTGTCACTTCAATGCCACTTTTTTTTTTTTGTCTGGGCTTGAGGCTCAGACTCCTAATCCAAATCCATCACTCTATCAGGTGAGCTACTATGTGTAATGGGTATATATGTGTATAAATATTATTCTGAAAAGTAATTATTTTTGGGGTACTTTTATTTTGACAAGTGGTCTGTTTTTGCACATTCCGAGGAGAGATGAAAAGAGACGAAGAAGGAGAGCACGATGTGTGCGAGTGTGGTAGGCAGAAGTTAGTGTCGTGTCGTGTTTGAAAAGCTCGTTCGATAAGGTTAATTCAGCGGAGGATTATTGAGGCTTAATTGGGACAAAAGACGACACTTAGTGTTTTTGTGAATCGTGACCCACGTTTTGCAGTTGTTAAAAGTTTTGGATAATTTTCCCGTGGATTGCATTAGCTGCTGGAGCTAAGTGACAGTGATATACTGTGGATGCCTTGAGAACTGTGAGTGCATATAAAGTACAAGTTTGCTTTATTAGTTACAATTGAAAAGTTGTTGCAGTGTTTTGTACTTCATACATTTTGATTGAGAAGCAACAAGAAGAAATAACTGCTGAGAATTATCACGTGTTTTTGAGTTTTCCACGCGTCGTCGCACGTGAGATTAAAACTGCTGTGTGACGCAGTGTAGGGAGAGACATCATTTTGAGGAGATTCAAGTTTTCAGAATATATTTATTTATTATTTGTTTCCTTTTTCCCTGCCATCCAAACGATATCTCCAGTTTGATTCATCTCCTTGGTGGTGAATTTCCAGTTTGATTAAATTTTTATAGATTTTATTTTTGGACATTTCTTTGAAGTTGAGTGAAATTTAAAGTTAGCCTCTTCCCCAATGCTATTTCAAGTTTATTTCAACGCACGTTACATCAAGACAACTCATCACTACTCATCGTTCTGCGGACTGGTATTTTTCCAATTTATAAATTTTTTATTATTGAACGGATAAAAAGTGAACTGTGAGGGTTCAAGTGAACTACGGAAGGTAAAGTGAACTGTGAGTGAACATTTAAAAGAACATTTCTTCTAAGTGCTCATTTTGAAGTGAGATTTCATTGTGTATGTTTTTGTTTTTTTAAACGTGATGGATGCGTTTGTAAGTGATCATTTGAACAGTGAGAATTTATCCTAGGTTGTGTTTACATTGAGAATCAATACAAGTGTTTTTCATTTAGGATTTGTTATTTTGTTAGTGAAAAGTTTATAACTTTTACATTGAAGGTGAAGATTGTGTTCTATTGGGTTTATAAGAAAACACCAAGACTGTAATTTATTTTTATTAGTTTTTTTTTATTTAATTGATTATTCAAACTATAATAATACTTGATTTAAGAAAATAGAATATTTAAAGGAAAATAAATATTTTGTATTTATCTACAATGTATCTTTGGTTGAGAGCTGTCAGGGAGTAAGGGTGTCTCACCTACTTTATTAGACTCGGGGAGGGAGGCGTATATTAGACTGTGTCTCACATATACATTTACACTTCAGGAAACCACTGTATGACATTACCCTACCCGAAGCCTACACTTTCTGGTCTGTAGTGTCTCATCACAATAACGTAGGAAACAACATACATACCTGTGTGTGTAAAGAGACCAAAAGCACTGGGAGCGGGGACAAAGACCCTTTCGTTACTCAGTCTTCCAGAGCAGCACTAACTAATATCCCCTACAAGGCGGGACTAAATACCCCTGCTACATATGGAAGTTAATCACATTGGAATAAGTGTTTAAATGTAGGTGGGTCTGTACTACAAGTGTTAAAATGTATGAGTAAAAGTGTTTGTTTCGATATCATAACATAGCAAGGTATGAGTAACAGAGCACAGAATAAGTGTTTATAAAGTCATAAACAGCCATAGTACATGTGATTTGTTTGAAAGTGAATAAAAAGCACCTCTAGTGATCATTTCACCAGGAAACTGCAGCAAAACGTAGAAAGCAGCACGTTAAACTCAGTTTGCAAAAATGCAGTTATAGTAATGTTGATTTTGTGAGACTAGGTTGTACAATGCATAATGCATTTAGCATAAAACGTCTAGGTTACGTATGTAACTTCCATTCCTTGATGGAGGGAAGCAACACTAGGGGTCTCTCTTGAGCACCGAATATGCCTCTGATGCATGAAAAAAGGCCAATGAGAAGTTGGCAGACAGTATTTGCATACCCCGCCCCCGGACATATGGGTATAAAGGCGAGGAAATACTATAAGTTCATTCAGGATTTTTCTGAGGAGCTGGGAGTGTCCAGCCTCGGTGGCTTGGCTCAGTGACGTGGCCGGGAGGACAAGACGTCTCGGTCCCTCCATCAGGGAATGGAGGTTACATAAGTAACCTAGACGTTCCTCATCTGTCGCTCACTTCGATGTCGTGTCGAAGAAGCGACACTAGGGGTCCACTTCAAATCATGCCATGCGCTGAGCCATGTACGTGTACTGCTGACACAGGAGCGGGCAGGTATTTCACGTGCCAGGACGACCAGCTGTGTCAGACTGCACGTACCCTTCCCCAACGCCCCATAAAAGATGTCGGAATCTTTCTGGTTACCCAAGCAGGAGAACAAGGTGATGCTTGCCAACCTGGGATGGGCTGAGCCTAGCCGGGCCTCTTTTCTCTCTATGTTTCTCTCATAGAGCCAAACGGCTGGGGCCCTTACCGCATCATGGGAAGGGGTCTTACCCATTTTCCTATTCTTTCAGGGGTAAAAGACCCTGCGGAGACCACACCTGCCCAGGAAGGGGGAGGTAACGTGGCAAAATACATCACATGGGCCTCTTCGGTCACATGTGGGAAAGAATGGCGCGGTGGTAGATCCAGCCTCGAGGAGGGGGGAGTTGCTACAACACGGCGACAGGAGGGCAGCGGGAACTGCCTAAGGGAGATGTGGGTCCACTCGTAAGGGGACCGTACCACAGAAAATACACACAGGAGGAGTCCGTGTAGAAGGCCTGCTCTGTGGAGCACCTTTCCCAGTGCAGGGTAGATTTGAGATACCTGCAGTGGATTGGGTCGGCTAATTCCTCCACTTAATTGCGGACCCACAGGGTTAGGGAGGAGTCATCCAGGGAGCCGAGTGAGTGTGATCTCCTGGGAGGGAAAAGCGCACTTTTTACCTTGGCTGAGGGAAAGCGATTCATCCGGTCAGACCGTCAGCGTGTACCGAGTTCTACTGGCTCGGCCCTGAGAAAACACGAGACTAGACTGACTCAACCCTGAGGTTGTAAAACCTTGCAAAGGTATTGGGTGTTGCCCAACCCACAGCTCTGCATATGTCTGCCAGAGAGGCGCCCCTAGCCAGTGCCTGTGAGGACGCAACACTCCTTGTTGAGTGTGCTCGGACCCGCAAGGGAGGGGGCACGGCCTGGGTGTGGTAGACCAACAGGATGGCGTCCACCAGCCAGTGGGAGAGCCTCTGTTTGGAGACAGCATTCCCTTTTCACTGTCCGCCAAAGCAGACAAAGAGCTGCTCAGAACGCATGAAGTCGTGCGTGCAGTCCACGTAGGTGCGTAAGGCACATACCGGGCACAGCAACGAAGGGGCTGGGCCTGCCTCCTCCTGGGGCAGCGCTTGCAAGTTCACTAGTCCTAAAGGGCGTGGTAGGAACCTTGGGCACATAGCTCGGTCGCGGTCTTAGATCACATGTGTGTCTGCCGGACCAAACTCCAGGCAAGTGTCGCTGACAGAGAATACTTGAAGGTCCCTGACCCTCTTGAAGGAGTGCAATCAGCAGGGCTGTCTTTAGGTAGAGGGCCCTAAGTCCGGCTGATTCTAGCGGCTCGAAGGGGGATCTCTGAAGACCGGCGAGGACCACCAAGAGATCCCAGGAGGGGAACAGGCTTGGCCGGGAGGGATTTAACCTCCGGGCACCTCATAGGAACCTGATGACTAAGTCGTGCTTACCCAGAGACTTTCCGTCTACTGGGTCATGGTGAGCTGCGATAGCGGCAACATACACCTTTAAGGTGGAAGGGGACAGCCTCCCTTCCAACTTCTCCTGTAGGAATAAGAGCACTGACCTAACTGCGCACCTCTGTGGGTCTTCAGTCCGGGAAGAACACCAATTTGCGAACAGGCGCCACTTTAGGGCGTAAAGTTGCCTGGTAGAAGGGGCTCTGGCTTGGTTGATAGTGTCTACGACGGTAGGTGGTAGACCAGCTAGATCTTCCGCATCCCGTCCAGGAGCCAGACGTGGAGGTTCCAGAGGTCCCCAACCCAATTTGGAGGCATCGGTCGTGACCAGGACGCGTCGGGACACCTGCTGCAAGGGTACTCCTGCCCAAAGAAAGCAGAGGTCTGTCCAGGGTTTGAGTGTTCGGCGGCAGGCGGGGGTGACTATCACACAGTGCGTGCCGCAGCGCCATGCTCGTCTCGGGACTCAAGTCTGAAGCCAGTGCTGAAGTGGTCTCATATGTATCAACCCCAGCGGTGCGACCGCCGCGGAGGATGCCATATGCCCCAGAAGCCTCTGGAAAAGTTTTAAAGGAACCGCTGCACCGGCCTGAATGAGGCGAGGCATTTCAACACTGACTGAGCACGCTTGTTGGTGAGTTATGCCAACATTGAGACCGAGTCTAACTCCATGCTTAGAAAAGAGATGCTCTGAACCGGGGTGAGCTTGCTCTTTTCCTAGTTGACCTGAAGCCCCAAACAGCAGAGGTGCCTGGTCTCTGTGAGCGCATAATAACTCTCGAGAGTGGGCCAGGATGAGCCAGTCGTTGAGGTAATTGCGTATGCGGATGCTGGCTTCTCGGAGCGGGGCAAGGGCTGCCTCTGCGACTTTGGTGAAGACGCGAGGGGACAGAGACATGCCGAAGGGGAGGACCTTGTACTGATACGCCTGGCATTCGAACACGAACCGAAGGAAGGGTCGGTGTCGAGGCAATATTGAGACGTGGAAGTACGCGTCCTTCAGGTCTACCGCTGCAAACCAATCTAGATGCTGGACGCAAGTTAAGATGTGTTTTTGTGTGAGCATTTTGAATGGGAGTTTGTGCAAAGCCCGGTTGAAAACTCTCAAGTCCAAGATCGGTCGTAAGCTGCCGCCTTTCTTGGGTACAATGAAGTAAGGGCTGTAGAGACCCTTCTTCATTTCGGTTGGAGGGACAGGCTCTATCACGTCTTTGAGTAAAAGGGTAGCGATCTCCGCGCGCAGGGATTAGGCATGATCGCCGTGCACTGCGGTAAAGCGGCCTGGCAAACTGAATTGCGTAACCGAGTCGAATGGTCTGGGCCAGCCAGCGTGACGGATTGGGAAGTGAAAGCCATGCATCCAAGCTCCGTGCTAGGGGCACCAAGGGGACAATCATTTTTTATGTACCCGGCGGGGCTTCGCAGCGGTGCGGAGCAGGTGTTACAGCGTCAGGAGGCGATGACGCGTCCCGAGGCTCTGGTGCTGAGAACAGACTCGAAGCACTTACCTTGCTCCACGCTTCCGGCAGGGGGCAGGTTCGTGACTGAGGAGGAGGGCTGGTAGAGGCGTCCTCTGGACTCGTCCGAACCAGCCAGCCGGGGAACAGTCATGGGGCTGAGGGCGGAGGGTCCGCGTCCAGCGTGCCGGGACTGTTGAGGTGTGGCGGCAGAGTGCCGTGAGAACAGCATTTGTGGGCCAGGTGACCCAGAGACAAAGGAAATAGATCTGTTATTGAGATAGTTGGGGGTGCGGAAAATGAAATAAATTCAACAAAGGATTCTCCTCCCAGCCCTCCACCAGGGAATGGAGTGGTCTGCTAACCAGCTCCAGAGCTAACGTCTTGGTCCCTGGGACGTCTGTCTCAAGAACGCCTGGGAGCCTTCCGGGTCCTCGAGCGGGTCCTTGCGACGGGGGGCATCTGCTTCCTGCGGGGCTCTTGACGCGTGGGCTGAGAGCTGGGCCCAGGTTGATGCGGAGCAGCCTGTTCCCATGTCCTCCTTTCTGTCCTGACAACGGACGTCGTTACGCTGGTGCCGAAACCCGGGAACAGGCTTCTACACTCAGGTAGGGGTTTTAATTTTATAATAAGACACAGAACGTGAACATAAAATACTCTGGATGAACAGGGACTTTCTTAAACGTAAACTCCACAATCTCTCTCATGGGTTGCCAACACTGGACTGGCGCCTCTCTCTCCCGACTGGCGGAACTGTGGCTTTTTTATCCGCTCTCCCTGTGCTCACTGAAATTAAAGACAGGTGTTAGACATGATTTAGCTCAGGTGCAAGTGCCCTTACCACTTTCTCCCTTCAGACGGGCGCTTGACCACGACCCCGCTGCTACAGTGACTTTGAGTAGAAATTGTTACACATGTCTGTCTATACTGTATGTATGAATTTAAGGAACTGAAACCAGAAAGTACTGAAATCATATATTTGTAAAACTGACATTTTAATGCTTGTGACTTATTCCGACAGGGACCTTGACCATATCTGCATAAAGCAGGATTTTTTTTTTGCTTTGTCAGAAAGCTTTAAACCAATCAGAATTAAGTTTTTCTAAGTCGTGCTTACCCAGAGACTTTCCGTCTACTGGGTCATGGTGAGCTGCGATAGCGGCAACATACACCTTTAAGGTGGAAGGGGACAGCCTCCCTTCCAACTTCTCCTGTAGGAATAAGAGCACTGACCTAACTGCGCACCTCTGTGGGTCTTCAGTCCGGGAAGAACACCAATTTGCGAACAGGCGCCACTTTAGGGCGTAAAGTTGCCTGGTAGAAGGGGCTCTGGCTTGGTTGATAGTGTCTACGACGGTAGGTGGTAGACCAGCTAGATTACGCTGGTGCCGAAACCCGGGAACAGGCTTCTACGCTCAGGTAGGGGTTTTAATTTTATAATAAGACACAGAACATGAACATAAAATACTCTGGATGAACAGGGACTTTCTTAAACGTAAACTCCACAATCTCTCTCATGGGTTGCCAACACTGGACTGGCGCCTCTCTCTCCCGACTGGCGGAACTGTGGCTTTTTTATCCGCTCTCCCTGTGCTCACTGAAATTAAAGACAGGTGTTAGACATGATTTAGCTCAGGTGCAAGTGCCCTTACCACTTTCTCCCTTCGGACGGGCGCTTGACCACGCCCCCACTGCTACAGTGACTTTGAGTAGAAATTGTTACACATGTCTGTCTATACTGTATGTATGAATTTAAGGAACTGAAACCAGAAAGTACTGAAATCATATATTTGTAAAACTGACATTTTAATGCTTGTGACTTATTCCGACAGGGACCTTGACCTTATCTGCATAAAGCAGGATTTTTTTTTTTGCTTTGTCAGAAAGCTTTAAACCAATCAGAATGAAGTTTTGTGGGTTGTGATCATGCAATGTAACACATAAAAGCTTATGGTTAACTTTGTTGAGTTGAAAGTCTCCAATAGCTGATTGGGACCTCCAGGCCACAAATAACAACTGACAAAGGGAAAACTGGAGACTGTCTGAAGTTAGTGCTGCAGCATTGAGCTTAGTACATGAGACCCTGGAATCCATAGGAGAATGTATCGGTCGATGCACGAAACCCTGGGTTGGTAGGAGAATGTACTAGTGCTTAAGAAGGATATAAAAAATCTTAAGAATAAGTAAGTGTATCTGAAACAGGATGCAGTTAGCCTCTCTGTTAGAAGCAGAGTTATATAGAGCAATATATCTGGGATACCAGTGAAGGATTCAAGTCAGATGTAGAATTTCTACAGCAATGGCAACAATAAATGACTGCTGTTTCTGGTCAGTTATTGATGATTTTGAATTCTGGGAATTTTCTTCTTTAATTTACACACCAGCAGTACACATATCTCACACTAGATAGGTAAAGGACAGATCATTGTAAGTATTTGAATAGCACATAAAGTAGGTTACAGAGTGAAATGTTTTGATGCAGGATATTTATATTATTTCTTAAATTGGGCTTGTGCACAAACTGAGAGTGGCACACATCTCGCATTGGTCACATTTTTCAAACTCAAGCTCTCAGACAAAGTGAGCTCACATTTGGAGCAGTAGGGAGTAAATGCACTCCTGAAATAAAAACTCTTGACATGAAGGGAGAGGCATTACAGTAATGGAGTGAATAATTCAAAGGGAAGGACATCTCCTCATCCATCATCACTCAGACCCCTCTCCAACACCCTCTCACCACTTTCTGACCCACTCTCTTATCCATATGGATCACTTAGGGTGCTTAAGTGCTATGCCCTCCTTTGAAAGTTAGACTTCTGCTATAATTGCCTAGAGGAGAAATAAATCAAAGCCTGTGGTGATTCACCTGCTTTCACCCTGAAATGTCTCTCATTCTTTCTCCTAATTCAGATATATTGACTTAATATTAAATAAATATTGTTCAGAAAGGGAGCATATTTTTGGCATATCGGACTCAAATTTGTTTAGTTGGTTGTAGTCTGAACATCAAAAAATTACAATCTTTAAGTATGTAGCTTGAAGTCAGATAAAAATGGTCCTTTTAGAAATTGAGTGTTAATGTTGAGAAGGATTTCAAGTAGTTTTTCCTATTATAAAGGATGTAATGTGTATGGAACGTCAGACATATGCCTTTATAGCAGCCTGGTCTCATGATAATTCTGTGGTTGTGTCAAATTTTTGCAAAAAGAAATTTGTTGCCTTATTACACGTTGGCTGCAGTTTCACAGTTAAATTTTTAAGTTGAATATTAGATAGAGATAATTGGATAATATTACATCTCCTTTTGGGTGCCACAGAAGAAAGAAACCCAAAAATATGGGTTTGGAACAATATGAGAATGAGTAAATGATGAACCACCCTAGTTTGTGTGAGCTATCCCTTTAATGTGACTAATATTATATTCCAATTACTCACATTTCTGTGGTGTAGAGACTTATTTGTTGTCTTTCATGTGTTTTTATTTGCCCACTTTCTTTTAATAATGCAATCTAAGCACCACCACATTAATAATGCTACAAAACAATAAGTAAAAAACAGGTGCTAAATCTGGACACAATTTGACGGAAAAATTTAATTCAGAGAGTGACGTTGATTACTGCCACCTCCCCCAGTGCCCTTTGACCTTTAAAGAAAAGATGTGTAGGAGACTGAGTAAAATGCAGAAATAAAGAAAGAGGAGAGAACGATGAAGGAGTTTTGAGATAAATGATGGGTGTGTTGGCTGGACAGAGTGTGAGCTCAGATTTCAGCTCAAAACTGTTGCCAACAGCAGTCTCACAGACACTGTCAGATCTGTCCCTGTTATGATTCAGCATATCAATCATATCTCTTAAAAATCCAATGAACTAATAACAACATTTTTGTTAGAAAATGGAGACAACTACAATAACACCATATTACTAGAATTACTACTTTTCCTCCCACTACTTCTACCAATAATAATAATATGAAAAGAAAATAGACTTGGCTTCTTATTGTAGGTGTAATGCAAAAAATGTGTGCCATAAACCTTTTGTGGAAATTCCTTTCTATTATATTTCTTTCACTTTCTACAAACTGCTCAATTGATGCTAAATGCAATATTAACCCCCTTTCCTTTACTATTAATTAAAAGTTTTATTTCCTTTACTGTATCATGCATCTTCATTTACTGAAGCTTTTAGTTTAACTTTTGCTTGTCTAGGAAACATCATGAAGGGTAATGAGAGACAAAAAATCCAGTATGAGCAGTTTACTTTGACCCTTTAATCTGATTGCATAAGTATGCAACCACTTAGAGGACAGGGAGATCATTTATTTACAAAACTTATTTTGTGTTCCCTCTCCGAAAGTTTTGCATTCCCTGTTAATAATCTTTGCGTTCCCTAGCAATTATTTTGGGTCCCCTCACAATAGCTTTATTACAAAAATGAACCATGATTTTACTGCATTAACAGTAGTTCAACTGAGGTATTTGTAGTAAAACAATTGTAACCACAATTGTCCCCTTGGTTTTACTAAAGTAATTATTCAACCATGGTAGGCTATTTACCAGTTGGATCTGGTGGGGCTTACTTCGACACACAGTTGTGGCTCTGGATCCGTACTCCTGGATAGGGGATGGACTCTATTCTTCTCTGGAGTTTCCCATGGTGTGAGGCGACGGGCGGGTGTGGGGATACTCACAAGTCCCCGGCTGAGTGCCGCTATGTTGGAGTTTACCCCGGTGGACGAGAGGGTCGCCTCCCTTCGCCTACGGGTTGTGGGGGGGAAAACTCTGACTGTTGTCTGTGCATATGCACCGAACAGCAGTACAGAGTATTCAGCCTTCTTGGAGACCCTGAATGGAGTCCCCAGTAGGGGACTCCATAGTGATGCTGGGTGACTTCAATGCGCACGTGGGAGATGACAGGGACACCTGGAAAGGCGTGATTGGGAGGAACGGCCTCCCCAATCTGAACACGAGTGGATGTTTGTTATTGGACTTCTGTGCTAGTCATGGATTATCTATAACAAACACCATGTTCGAACATAAGGATGCTCATAAGTGTACGTGGTACCAGAACACCCTAGGCCGAAGATCGATGATCGATTTTGTAATCGTGTCATCAGATCTGAGGCCATATGTTTTGGACACTCGGGTGAAGAGAGGGGCAGAGCTGTCAATTGATCACCATCTGGTGGTGAGTTGGATCAGGAGGTGGGGAAAGACTCTGGACAGACCTGGGAAGCCCAAGCGAGTAGTGCGGGTGAACTGGGAACGTTTGGAGGAGGTCCCTGTCCACGATATCTTCAACTCACACCTCCGGCGGAGTTTTTCAGGCATCCCTGCGGAGGTTGGGGACATTGAACCGGAGTGGGCAATGTTCAAAGCTTCCGTTGCCGAAGCCGCGGTGGAGAGCTGCGGCCTCAAGGTTTTAGGTGCCTCAAGGGGTGGTAACCCTCGAACACCGTGGTGGACACTGGTGGTCAGGGAAGCTGTCCGACTGAAGAAAGAGGCCTTCCGGGATTTGTTGTCCCGGAGGTCTCTGGAGGCAGTTGCAAGGTATCGACAGGCCCGAAGGGCTGCGGCCTCAGCCGTGAGGGAGGCAAAGCAGTGGGTGTGGGAAAAGTTCGGAGAAGCCATGGAGAAGGACTTTCGGTCCGCACCAAAGTGCTTCTGGAAAACCGTCCGCCACCTTAGGAGGGGAAAACGGGGAACCATCCAAGCTGTATACAGCAAAGATGGGACGCTGTTGACCTCAACCAAGGAGGTTATTGGGCGGTGGAAGGAACACTTTGAAGAACTCCTAAATCCCTACTCTATCCCTATGCTAGAGGCAGAGCCGGAGGCTGATGGGGGATCAGATTCTATTTCCCTGGGGGAGGTCACTGAGGTAGTCAAACAACTCCGCAGTGGCAAAGCCCCGGGGATTGATGAGATCCGACCAGAAATGCTGAAAGCTTTGGATGTGGAGGGGGTGTCATGGATGACACGCCTCTTCAACATCGCGTGGAAATCTGGGACAGTGCCTAAGGAGTGGCGGAACGGGGTGGTGGTTCCTCTCTTCAAAAAGGGGGACCAGAGAGTGTGTGCCAACTACAGGGGTATCACACTTCTCAGCCTCCCTGGTAAAGTTTACTCCAAGGTACTGGAGAGGAGGGTGCGGCCGACTGTCGAGCCTCAGATTGAAGAGGAACAATGCGGGTTCCGTCCTGGCCGTGGAACGACGGACCAGATCTTTACTCTCGCAAGGATTCTGGAGGGGGCCTGGGAGTATGCCCATCCGGTCTACATGTGTTTTGTGGATCTGGAGAAGGCGTATGACCGGGTCCCCCGGGAGAGACTGTGGGAGGTGCTTCGGGAGTATGGGGTGGGGGGGTCCCTTCTTAGGGCGATCCAATCCCTGTACGTCCGAAGCGAGAGCTGTGTCCGGGTCCTCGGCACGAAGTCGAGCTCGTTCTATGTGGGGGTTGGTCTCCGCCAAGGCTGCGCTTTGTCACCAATCCTGTTTGTGGTATTTATGGACAGGATATCGAGACGTAGTCGGGGTGGGGAAGGTATGCGGTTCGGTGAGCTGGGGATCTCATCTCTACTTTTTGCAGATGATGTGGTCTTCATGTCATCATCGGTCCGTGACCTTCAGCTCTCACTGGACCGCTTGGCAGTCGAGTGTGAAGCGGCTGGGATGAGGATTAGCACCTCTAAATCCGAGGCCATGGTTCTCAGCAGGAAACTGATGGAGTGCGTACTCCGGGTGGGGAAGGAGGTATTGCCCCAAGTGAAGGAGTTCAAGTACCTCGGGGTCTTGTTCACGAGTGAGGGGACAATGGAGCGGGAGGTTGGCCGGAGAATCGGGGCAGCGGGGGCGGTATTGCATTCGCTCTATCGCACCGTTGTCATGAAAAGAGAGCTGAGCCGGAAGGCAAAGCTCTCGATCTACCGGTCAATTTTTGTTCCTACTCTCACCTATGGTCATGAAGGTTGGGTCATGACCGAAAGAACTAGGTCGCGAGTACAAGCAGCCGAAATGGGCTTCCTCAGAAGGGTGGTGGGCTTCTCCCTTAGAGATAGGGTGAGGAGCTCAGTCATCCGCGAGGAGCTCGGAGTAGAGCCGCTGCTCCTTTGCGTGGAAAGGAGTCAGTTGAGGTGGTTTGGGCATCTGGTAAGGATGCTTCCTGGGCGCCTCCCTAGGGAGGTGTTTCAGGCACATCCAGCTGGGAGGAGGCCTCGGGGAAGACCCAGGACTAGGTGGAGAGATTACATCTCCACACTGGCCTGGGAACGCCTCGGGGTCCCCCAGTCAGAGCTGGTTAATGTGGCTCGGGATAGGGAAGTTTGGGGCCCCCTGCTGGAGCTGCTGCCCCCGCGACCCGACTTCGGATAAGCGGTTGAAGATGGATGGATGGATGGATGGTAGGCTATTTGTAGTAAAACCACAATAACCACAAATGTTATGGTTTGCCATAGTTTTAATACAGTAACCAGATTTTATCCATGATATTTGTTGTAAACCATGGTTAAAAACGGTGTTAATGTTAATTATAATCATTCTGCCAGAAAACATGGTACTATAGTTTTACTATAGTAACATCGTGGTAAATTTGTGGTACATGTAAAAAAACGTGTTTTAAAAACACTAGGGGTCTCTCTTGAGCGCCGAATATGCCTCTGATCTATGAAAAAAGGCCAATGAGAAGTTGGCAGACAGTATTTGCATACCCCGCCCCCAGACACATGGGTATAAAGGCGGGGAAATACGTCGAGTTCATTCAGGATTTTTCTGAGGAGCCGGAAATGGTCCAGCCACAACAGTGGCTCGGCTCAGCGACATGGCCGGGAGGACACAACGTCTCGTTCCCTCCATCAGGGAACGGAGGTTACACACGTAACCTAGACGTTCCCCGTCTGTCGCTCACTTCGATGTTGTGTCGAAGAAGCGACACAAGGGGTCCAATTTAAATCATGCCATGCACTGAGCTGTGTACGTGTACTGCTGACACAGGAGCAAGCAGGTACTTGACATGCAAAAGTGACCAGCTGTATCAGACTGCATGTACCCTTCCCCAATGCCCCAAAAAAGTCATCGGAATCCTTCTGGCCAGGAGAAAAAGGTGACGCTTGCCAACCTGGGAATGGGCCGAGCCTAGCCGACATGTGGAAATTGGCGCGGTGATAGATCCCACCTCTCCGGAGGTTCTGGTGCTGAGAAAAGACTCTAAGCACTTACCTTGCTCCGCACACCCGGCAGGGGGCGGGTTAGTGGCTGAGGAGGAGGTCCGGTGGAGGCGTCCTCTAGACTCGTCAGAACCGGCCGGCCGGGGAACAGTCATGGGGCTGAGGGCGGGGGGTCCGCATCCAGCGTGCCGGGACTGTTGAGGTGTGGCGGCAGAGTGCTGTGAGAATGGCATTTGTGGGCCAGGTGACCCAGAGACAAAGGAAATAGCTCTTTTACTGTGAATGTGGCAAATTAAATGAATTTAACAAAAGATTCTCCTCCCGGCCCTCTTGGGTAAGCAGTGGTCTGCTTACCAGCTCCGGAGCTTACGTCTTGGTCCCCAGGTCGATCGTCTCAGGAGTGCCTGGGAGCCTTCCGGGTCCTCGAGGGGGTCCGTGAGACGGAGGGTGTGTGCTTCCTGAGGGGTGCTCGACGCATGGGCTGAGAGCTGGGCCCAGGTGTGCTGCGGAGCAAGATGTGTGAAATGGCCTCTGTCTGCTTCTTCACCGCGGAGAACTGATGGGCGAAGTCCTCGATGGTGTCGCCGAAGAGGCTGAACTGGGAGACAGGGACGTTGAGGAAACGTGTCTTGTTCGTCTCATGCATCTCGACCAAGTTCAGCCACAGATGATGCTCCTGAACCATGAGTGTGGCCATCGCCTGCCTGAGTGACTGTGCTGTGACCTTCATGGCCCTGAGGGCAAGGTCGGTTGCTGAGCACAGTTCCTGCAGCATGCCAGGATCAGGACTACCCAAGTGCCTTGGCCTGGTGGACTTGCAGGAGGGCCATGGCATGCAGGGCGGAAGTGGCCTGTCCGGTGGCGCTGTAGGCTTTGGCGGTCAGTGATGATGTTGTCCTACAATCCCTGGAGGAGGAGCACAGGGTGACCCCACCAGGTGGCGGCATTCTCGGGACATAGGTGGATCGCAATCGCCCTGTCCACCTGGGGAATCGCTGTGTTCCCGTGGGCCACTCCGCCGTCGAGGGTAGTGAGAGCGGATAAGCACGTGGCTTTGTGACGAGTGGAGAGGGAGCCCTCCATGAAGTCATCAGCTCATCATGCACCTCCGGGAAAAACGGCTGTGAGCGGTGTGCAGAGCCAGGAACCAGTCATCTAGCCACGACGGCTGTGGGGAGGATGGAGGGTTCCAGTCCAGCCCCACGCTGGCGGTGGCCCAGGCAAGCATGTCGGACATCTGCGCATCAGCCTCAGCCTGGGCATGCTGGCCTGAAGGCGGCAGCCCAGGGGAGTCGTCTGCGTCAGACGCTGGACCACTCTCTGATACAGCGGCGAGATCATCCACCTCAAGTTCTAGAGGATAGGCAGGCTGGCCATGAGGCGAGCTGCTGTTGCCTTGAGCACGGACGGGAGTCAACGACCCCAGATCGCCTCCATCGCCAGCCGCATCGTTCTCAAACCCGTGGGAAGAAGAAGCGACGCGGCGGCTGGCTGGAGTGGTGTTCTTTCGGTTGAAGGAAAGCCGCGACCGCAACGTTGCCACGGTCATGTTCTCGCAGTGAGAACATGAACCATCCACAAACGCTGCCTTGGTGTGATCGCAGCCCAGACACACGAGACAACGCCTGTGGCCGTCTGAAGCATAGAGCACTCCACCGCATCCAGGAACTACACAAGGGCGGAAGGGCATCTTTATAAAGACGCGTCCTGAAAAGGACGTTCAACGCCACTGTGTATTGCTCTTTTAGAGGAAAATACTCTTTTACTGAGAAAATCACTCTTTTAACAATAAACTCTTTTAAGTTTTGCGCTGTCGAAGCGCCCATGGGCAAACTGCTCTGCTGTGCAGAGAAGGAGATAGCCGCTGAAGTGCGCCGTAGATCCAACAACAGAATCAGCTCAGAGGAAGAGGAACAGGTGTGTGACTCGCAGCTCACTGCGTACACGACCATCGTCTCTGAAGAAAATTTCTGAATGAACTTTACGTATTTCCCTGCCTTTATACCCGTATGTCCGGGGGGCGGGGTATGCAAATACTGTCTGCCAACTTCTCATTGGCCTTTTTTCATAGATCAGAGGCATATTCAGTGCTCAAGAGAGACCCCTAGTGTCGCTTCTTCGTTACAACGTCGAAGTAAACGACAGACAGGGAATCCAAAACTATTTTAATGCAACGCAAAACTATTTTTGGAAAAAAAAATCCTTCCTGTTCTCCAAAGGACGTACATAAATGCAATTCAAAGAGTGGTGATATTTAGTATAAAAACACTTGGGCATTTCATTATTTGTATAACTCCCCTTTTTTATGTTTGTGAGATTCCAGACAAATAGAAATAATCAGAGTGGCTGTGATTACTCACAGATATTCAGTACAAAAGCACAATAGGTTAATACAGTATTTTTAATTATAAACTGGTCTTTTTAATTATACCCATATCTTCCAACATGGTCAGTGTTGTAGTGGTCTCTGTACTTCGATGTGTTCTCAATCATTGATAGGGGCTGAAATTACTTGCCAATTTTTCTTTGTCATAGATTCATGAGGGTGACCAACATCTTTTAGAAATGGAAAAATTGTATTGTGCCCTCTCTGTCAGAGTTTCCTCAGAGAGGAGATGGTATTTGTGAATATTTCATGAAAATGACATGGAGACTATATTTCCCAGATACAAGGGATTTTAAACAAGGGTTGTTGCTTTTGAACAGATTCCAGAGGCTTCTAAGCCTTCAGGGGACCTTGAACTGAGACAACATAGATCAATCAGAGACAAGAGTCTAGATGCTTGATGACATCCAATAATTTTTACAATCTTTCCTGCCTAGCAAAGCAGAAACATGATAATGGAAAGAAATGGTTTATGGCAGTCTTTGTATTACTACTTGACAATAATCCATTCTTCAAATCAAATAAAGACCTTATTTTCTTCATACTTTTTATTATATATATTGAAAAAGCTGTAGTAATATAATGATATTACAAGATAATATTGTAGTTAGCTCAAATAAAATTAGTCAGATTTCAGTTGAATGTAACATCATACAAAGTGTTTGTATAAAAGTTGTAGTGTGTAATTTCTGCACCACTAGTGGAACCAAACATGACTGGGAAAATAATGATGTTTTAAAAGAGGTTTCGCAAACAAATAGTCCCGCCCCAAAATTGAGGCATTGGTTGAGCCACTGTTGTTGTGTCGGGCCTGTCAGAATGCTCCAAAAAAAAGAAAAAAGAAAAAAAAAGCACCACAGAGCACAATTTTTGGGGATTCTGCAAATAGCTTACTGACAGGTGTCTTTTCTACAATACGTTTTACCTTTAATTATTGCATGGACAGATCTGTCTTTCTCAGTGCTGCTGTTGGCAACCGTTTTGAGCCGTTTAGTCAGCTGAAAATGGAGTCTGTGTAAGGCAAGTGGTTTTAACTGGATAAACAGTGATTTTGGCATTACTGCACTGAAACTGTTAAAAACAGGCAGTAATTGGCTGCACGTCTACAACTCCTAGGAGATGGAATTTGTTTTTCAAAGGTAATATGCTAGGAGCTTTTTTGTGATAAGGTGCTGGTACCAAAACAAGTGTCAATGTTGTAACAGTTCATTGACATGCTAATTTAGATAATAAAACACCTTTTTATTCTCTTCTTGAAAGAACACCACTGAATAACACCTTGTTTGAGAATGCCTGAGTACTCCACACCCCGACTGATCTCTCACCCACACGAGATTTCGTAACGGCACACATGAGTAATTTCTGGAGGCAGGAATGAACGTGTCTTTCTTCAAAGGATAACTGAACACAGATCAAACCCCAGCTGTAATGTTTGTGTTGTCTGTATTGTCAAACTGGAAAAACATCATTTATGGGATATGTTCTAACTGTCTGTCTAGCAGATGAACACAATGTTTTTGACTACAACTTTACTGGCAAGAACTGTGTACATCTTAAGTTATTAAAGCAACAAGCCACAAGAGGTCATGCATTACAGTGATTTTACCATGGATGGGGCACATTCTTGGCACAATGCAAAGTAGAGTGCCTAAACCAGTGTTCACCAATTAGCGAACCATGGTCCGGGTCCAGACCCAGGCTCGGTTCCATCTGGACTGCGAGGCATCATGACAACTGTTGCCCCATCTCACCGTTTCAACACTTCAAATGTAGGGCGTAGATAGAACTGATATTCCAGCACTGTATCCTCGAATATTTTTCTATATTACAGAACACGCTTCGTTTACACCCTTTCACGCTCTGCACACATTGCTAGCCATGTGGGGCCAGGGTTGCAGACGCGGTTATTTTACCGACAGTAGACCGTAGCAGAGAACTACATATAATATATAATATAAATGCATATTGTTCTGGCATCTTTCGTAAAAAACACACTGCAGAAAATAAGAATAATGTGAAGTGAATTCAACTTCATGTGTCTGAAATTAACCCAACCATTCAGCTAAACCATGTTTGTGACAGGACAACGTGCTTCCAGAGCGCCTTTAAAGTAATGTTTTTTCCTGTCTAAAATTAGCTTTGTTAATAAGCATGTTTCAAGCCTTTCATAAATGTATAAACTTATTTTTTTGAAAATTAATTAAATATGTCATCATCAAGATCAAAAAACAACAAAAATTTGACATTCCAAGTAGCATTGTGGATTTACTTGAGAACGTTCCATTATTATATACAAATACTGGACCACTGTCATTCAGCTTTAAAACAAACTCATTGAAAAGTTTAAATCTTTTGGTAAAAGATCCCCCAAACCCCATTATTTTGGCTTTGTCTCTGGGGCCAAATGTCCTCATCCCCACCCAGTTTTGAAGCGTTCTCACCCCTCACCAAGGTGAATCAAACGGCACTGAACCTGAGTGGAAACTGAATTGCATAGCAGAGTCAGATCATCCTGGCTAGCCAGAGTGATGGATTGGAGAGCCCTAGACATGCCTGACATAACTGCGGATGGGGCCTCACGGTGGGGCAGAGCAGGAGTTGCCACGTTGAGGAGCCTCACGTCCTGAGCTCTTGGCACTTTCCTCCCTCCGCATGCCCATTATAGGACCGGTCAGTGATGGGGAAGGAGGGTGAATGTCCTTGTGGCTCGTCACAACCACCTGAGCGTGGGTGTGCCGCAGCTGGGAGCGCGGAAGTGGGGAGCCCACTCTCGTAGCACCCTGCCTGCCATAAAAATTCGGTGTCCGGCGGTCATGACAACGATGGCCGTAAACACCGGGTATGTGACCCAACTAATTAGGAAACCGCTCTTTCTTTGAAAATGTGGATGCCGCAGCCCCGAATGTGGCGAAATCAAATTCAATTTGAACAAAAGATTCTCCTCCCAGCACTCCACCAAGGGATGGAGTGGTCTTTCCACCACCTCCAAACTTACAGTGGGTCTCCATGTCCCTGGGTCGCCCATCTCAAGGGTGCTTCAAAGCCTTCCTAGGGTTTTTGATGCCGGATTGTAGGACGAAGGCATCAGCTTCCTATGGGGGTCTCTACATCGTGGCCGGGCCATTGGGGACGCCCTTGCCGACTAGCAGAAGGGGTGCAGGACATTGAGCCATTTCTCAAAGATCAGAGGTATTTGGGGCTCCCAAGAGTGATCCCTAGTGTCACTACATCGACACAATGTTGAGTGAGTGATAGACAGTGAGCCATAAATTAACACATAATAGGCAGGTGCATAAACAGGAAAAAACACACAAAAAAAAGCGAAAGAAAAAGCCAGCACACTGTCGTATAGCTTTTAAACCTGTAATATCTTACAGCGTTTTGGTTATAGACCTTCTTCATGCATTCTATCAATTTCTTTGAAGATTGTTCCTATTGCAAGGGCAGCACATCACGGTTCAGTCTTCTATTTCCTCGAGAAGTTTCTCCAATGATGCTGGCGATATGCTGAACCAGAAATCGTCATGAACTGAACATTTTTACACTAAAACTTCATGTCAAACTATTTTTATTGACCTATTGGACTGTTTAATTCACAAAAGAACCTCTGATGAAAGCAGATGACTGTAAGTTCCTCACTTTCTTTTTAGAGTGTTTGCCAAATCAATATTTTATGATGTGAATGCTCTACATAAAAAAAAAAAAAAACTTTTATTACTGTTCGCATATATGTTAAAATCTTCCTTTTCACATTTACTTGTGAGTCTGAAGCCTTCCTAATATGGTGTTTCATGGGTGTGGATTATGATAATTGTGAATGAACGTCCACTCGTGATCTTTTTACGAATGCTAGAAATTCACAAAAATACACACGCTATCAAATCTGTGGCCGGATTCATGAAATGTTCTTAAGAAGAATTTTCTTATTAACTAACATTTCCTTCTTAATTTGTAACTTAAGTAAAAAGTTACGAAAATTTTGGTGAATCCAGCCCCTGGTGAGAATGAAGCATTCTTGACCCCAATTGTACGTTTTCGGGAAGCTCCATTTTATGCCGAAATTACTCCCAATTCTCTTTACGAAATGTTCATGAATGAGGCCCAGTGTATGTTTGCCGCTGTTTTCTCCTTTCCTTTACCTCGGTCGCAGAAATGCACAAGCTGTTGTCACTTTCCATTGCTCTTTTTTTTGCAGATAGTCTGTTTAAATGCCATTAAAGGTATGCTAAAAGGGTACAGAATCCTTCTAGTAGAAGGTTATTTTCTGTGATTGGTGTAATAATATAAAGTTAGTTATAACGTACAGATTTCATAGCACAGTAATACACTTATTAATTTGTTTAGTGTGTAACCATCTCTCGATTATTACTTCTACTGTCATATAAATGATTAAGGAAATTGATTATTATTCTAATTGTTTCATTGCATATTTTTGCACATTATTTTCACGTATAATATTTAACGTTTATTTCATCCCCATCACTACTGAATCCTCATTTTGTGTTTTCAGTTGACAGTTTTATTTTGTTCACTTTATAGACCTACTGTTGTAGTATTAGAGCTTACTTGCCTTGTCCACTGAGGCTGCAGAAATTGTATAAGCCATACCACGAATATCATTTATATGCAGTATATGGTATATGTATTACAATACAAATATTCAAGTGTGTCAACACTTGAATAATCATATTAAAAATATGTAAATAAAAGTGTTGTTAATCTTTCTCAAAGCAAATAATATCACATTTATAAATGTTGAAACTAATAACATAATATCAAATTAAAAATTGCACATCATAACACTGGCTCTGCAGATGAACGTCTCAGAGGAATCACATGTAATGTCCAGGTAACCTCAAATCATGAGATTCAGCCACTCAATGAGCAGGGACGAAACACAACTCATGCAAAAATGTTTCTCCGATAGTTACTTGCAATTTTAGTTTTCAACCAAAGATGTCGCTGGAGAGCCCAAACTTATGTAGTTATTAAGTTTTTATTGACTCTTAAATCAAATCAAATCAAATCAAATCATGTAGAGCCCAAATGAAAAATGGCGACATTTCAACAGCATCAAACCTCATTGGTTCTTGTGTGTCTCGTGGCCAATCGTCATGACTTCCTGACACAAGAACAAATTTTGACATTTTGATTTGGGATTTTTTTAATGATCAGTTTGATCAATGATTTGAGTGAATAACGACTTTGGTCTGTTAATTATACAAACTGACATTTTCCCTTCAGAAGACTTTTAGGACACTTTTGAGTGAATTTTTAAGCTTTAAAGTAAATGACTCTCAACTGCTATTTTATGGAAATCAGCAATAAAGATATTCTTTAAAATATCTCCTTTTGTGTTCCAACAAAGAAAGAAAGTCAACATGAGGGTGAGTAAATTATGACAGAATTTTCATGTTTGGATGGACTATTACTTTAATATACAATGCACATTAAAGGAAGTGCTACATAGTCATTTTATAATGTCTTGGAATATGGATTATCTTTTTTTTTTATATAATTATCTTTTTGCATTGAGAAGGAAACAGGTGTTTACAAGACATCCTGCTCTGGCAGTTGCATTCTGCTGAGAGTGAAACTTCTTGGACTTAAACCAGAAATCCCAGTTATCAACAAACAGTAAAATATCTGACTCTCTGTTGGTATGATAAACTTATCCATGCAGGGTGAAGCAATGCAAACGGCAACTGTTCCTCCCACATGCAGAGACCATGTGTGTGTGTGAGAGAGAGTATATATAACAAGGAAACAGGAAGTTTGATTTTAACAGATAGGATAAAATTTCCCCTCAGCTCCAGTGCTTATGTGTGCGTGTTTATGGATGTATCATATTAGCTATTTCCACATTAGTCATGTATTTGCACCATGCACACGCCCACACACTCTGAAAACATGCCTGTGCAGATATTCTGTGAAACAGTAAATCTATGTTTCCCTGCCTTTTCTGAGCTTGAGGATTTAAATGAACTGCTTTAAAGTCATGTGTTCCCACACATCTTGCTATCTGAACTTGCCTTGCATGCCACAACAGGATCTTGTGTTCTCATAGCTATTAAGTTTAGACATCAATATTATCTTCGCCCTAGTCTCTTGTTTCAATGAAATCTGGGAGACAGGATGAGACATGCTTATTTAACTTTTTGTGTAAAAATATCACCATCACAGGCTGAGTGCACAACTTCTACCATTTTTATTATTATTGTGCTACAGTTAAAAGATGTTGCCAATTGTTTAATGACATCTTTGTCAATGTCAAGTTTGTACATTAAAGAACAATAAACTGGGGTAAAGAGATCAAAAAATCATCGTGTGGTTAGATGAGACCATAATTAGCTCAATTATGCTAAGTATAAGGGTGGATGATGCAAAACATATCTATTATTTTTTTTAGATAAAATTTACATGGATGTAAGGTTTTAGAGATAATAAAAATTTGAAATATTTAAAATATGTAGTTTAAAACACGAGTGTCATATTCGCAGAAATGTAATCTTTGTATCCATGTTTGTTTCATAATTAAAAAATCAAATACAAAAATGATAGCACTTTCTTAAAAAAATAAATAAAATAAAAATAACTTGAAAAATGTTGTGGTGAACCATGAAGTAAAATTGAAATACTTTTCTTGCAACCTGAAAACGTGAGTGTAAAGTTTTCAACTTTTTTAAGATAAAACATGTTTTTTTCAAATATCCTGTAATTTCACATGTCACAAGTTTTCTTAGTGTTACTCCAATTAATTAAAAATGTCAAAATATCTTTAAAACTTTTTCTAGGGGTCTATAGAGGACCTTTCTGTTTTGATTTGGGGTTTTTATCAACCAAATGGCTACCAGCATGCCAAAGCAAAAACAAAACAAAACAGCAAACCAAAGTTTCATTGCATATTTTTTATCACTTTCACAGAAGTTTCTCCAATGATGCTGGTGATGTGCTGAACCAGAAATCCTCCTATCAGCATGAACAAAACATTCTTAACCCCGATTGTACGTTTTCGGGAAGCTCAATTTTACGCCGAAATTACTCCCAATTCCTTGTCTATTTACAAAATTTTCATGAATGAGGCCCAGTGTATGTTTACCGCTGTTTTCTCCTTTCCTTTACCTTTTACCTTTATATTTTTGCACATTATTTTCATGTATAATATTTAACGTTTATTTCATCACCATCATTACTGAATCCTCATTTTGTGTTTTCAGTTGACAGTTTTATTTTAGTCACTTTATAGACCTACTGTTGTAATATTAGAGCTTACTTGCATTGTCTACTGAGGCTGTAGAAATTGTATCAGTATGTCATTTACTTGTCATTTATTTTACTTTAAGCCGCATAAAAAAAATATAAAAATGACTTTGAACTCAGAAATTTAAAAGCATGTTCATCATAACAGAGATATATTCAAGTACTTGTTTTGATTTGCATTTTTAATATATTGCTGAATAATTAAGTAGATTCAGCCTTTTGCCATTTTTAAACACCATTGTTGCCTTCACTATAATTACAAATATTCCATTTAGTCTCTCAATTAACAACATCATAAAAAGCAGCATGCATAATAATTATAAAATGCTATTTAAAATAGTTTTTAGATGGAGTATAGCATGTCACACCAAAGGACAAGTATTTCATGTCAGCTACTTGTATCCCAATATCATTCCCTACTGTTCCTGTGGTCACTGTGATTAAATTTGTTTCAAGCAATGACATGCAATATCATTTCATTAGTTTGTATCTGTTGAGGTTATACTGATGAGCTCAGCTAGTTAGATGCTCTGGTGCATGTTCCCTGCAAAGAACATTTCCTGTGCATGCTAAAAACACTCATACTGTATTATCATATTGTCAGATGCATGTTAGTTCCACAGCTCTCATTTACTTTGATCAGCAAAATCAACACAAGTCACTGATAGTTTTCATGTGTTATGTCAGTTTAACACCATCAACAATTAAAATCCTCTAAACCCACAAGAAATGTAAAATTAATGGTGACTTACCATGTTTCATGGTTCCTCTGAGTGTTTTTGCAGTGTATGTATTAAGTGCCCGGAGTCTTCTCCCATAGAAATAGAGATCCGGAGGTATGTGCATTAAATCTTTAGTCTCGCCTCTCTCTGTCTCTCTGTCTTCTGTATTGTGGGTTGAGTCTCTACAGACAGCCATGATGTGGGTGTTTTGTATGATACCCACAAGTGCACAAACCCTCCTCTTCCTTTCCCACTCTTTCGTTTTATCCCTCCCTTTTTTGTCTTGCTTCTCAAGTTTATGTTCACTAGAACTAAAGCATGCTATTTTTGCTTTGATTTCTACACTAAATCTTTTATAATTCTGAAGAATTCTTCTTACATAAAAATATGTAATAAATGAGTCCAAACATTTGGTCAGCCAGATGGCGATTGAACATAAAACAACAGACAGTGTTAACATGAACTTCGGGAATCTTGACATAACCACTCATCAGATGGAATCACATTTGTCCCACATGACAGCAATAACAGTTAAGAGGGAACTGATACCTCAGACTTCCCAGGGGCAGGATTTTAATGGGGCCATTCTGAGTCTACTGCCATCTATTACAGATGTGACCTCCAGAAAGACAAATGGAATAGAGGATGTTCTTTCTATATCTGTGTCCTTGTGCAAGGATGTTTACTTCATTATTGTTTACCTTACAAGCCTTGTTTCTCCTGTTAAATATACCATGGATTACATTATAATACATACAAATCTAAAGTTCCCTATCTGTCACTTACTCGACGTTGTGTTGATGAGTTGACACTTGGGGTCACCCTTGGGAGCCCAGACATCTCTGATCTTTTGAGAAAAGGCCAATGGGAATTGGCGTGTGGGATTTGCATGCCACTCCCCAAGACATGCGGGTATAAAAGGAGTGTCACAGCAAACACACATTCACATTTGTTCTTCGGAGCCAAGCAGACACATTCACTGAGTTGAATTCTTCCTGCCGTTCCATTCATCTCTCCTCTTCTGAAAGCTGCTGGTTCTACGGTACATTGCAGCAGTTCTCCCCCTCACACTACGGTTGTGTCGAGCAACACCCCTGGTCATTTCAGCAGTGCAGCAGAGCCCTTCCTTATATATATATATATATATATATATATATATAAGGCGCACGGCACATACTGCATTCTTATCATGCAGGCTTGTCGCCATCTATTCAGCCCCTGGTCAGACCTAGCGTTCCTACGGGCAGGAATTCCCCTAGGCCAGGTCTCCAGGCATGTTGTGGTTGCGACAGATGCCTCCCAGCATGGCTTGGGCACTGTGTGCAACGGGCACTCAGTGACTGTCTTGGCACATCAACTGCCTCAAGCTGCTGGTGGTACTACTTGCCCTGAGGAGGCTATTTCCATTGATCCGGGGCAAACATGTGTTGATCCGGACAGACAACACAGCGTTGATTGCGTACATCAACCGCCAAGGCAGTTTACGCTCTTGTCGAATGTCACAACTCGCCCGTTGTCTCCTCCTCTGGAGTCAGCAGCGCCTCAAGTCGCTGAGGGCCACTCACATCCTAGGCCACCTCAACAGCAATGTGAATACGCTGACGAGACAGGTTACGCTCAGGGGAGAGTGGAGACTCCACCCTCAGGCGGACCAGCTGATCTGGAGTTGATTCAGCCAAGCACAGGTAGACCTGTTTGCTTCCCCAGAGTCCTCCCACTGCCTGCTTTGGTACTCTCTGGCCGAGGCTCCCCTCAGCACAGATGCCCTGGCACACACTGGGGCAACTGCCCCTGGGGCAACGCAAATATGCTTTCCCCCCACTGAGCCTATTAGCACAGCCATTGTACAAGGTCAGGGAGGATGAGGAGCAGATCCTCTTAGTTGCCCCTTACTGGCCCTCCTGGACTTGGTTCTCAGAGCTCATGCTCCTGGCGACCCCCCCCCCCTCCTGGATGGTATGCAGAAGACTTAAGTGGCCTACCACCTGCAGTGGTAGATACGATCACTCAGGCCAGAGCCAACTTGAAGGTGTATGTGGCCACTATATTGGCGCATCACGGTGCAGTGGACGGTAAGTATTTGGGGAAGCACGATTTGATCATCAGTTTTCTGAGAGGAGCAAGGAGGTCAATCACCCCCTGGACGCATCTCGTTCCCTCATGGGACCTCTCTGTGGTCCTTTGGGGCCTTTGGGGAGCTCCCTTCGAGCCCCTTGAGTCAGCTGAGCTAAAGGCACTCTCTTTGAAGATCGCCCTCTTGACGGCACTCACCTCCATCTATAGGTTAGGGGACCTGCAGTCATTCTCTGTCAGCGAACTGTGCCTAGAGTTTGGTCCGGACTACTCTCACTACCCTGAGACCCCAACCGGGCTACGTGACCAAGGTTCGCATGACCCCTTTCAGGGATCAGGTGGTGAACCTGCAAGCGCTGCCTCTGGAGGAGGCAGACCCAGCCTTGGCTTTGCTGTGTCCGGTGATTGCTCTTCGCATTTACTTGGATCACACGCAGAGCATTAGAAGCTCCGAGCAGCTCTTTGTCTGCTTCGGTGGACAACGGAAAGGAAGGGCCATTTCCAAACAGAGGATCGCTCACTGGGTTATCGATGCCATCACCATGGCATACCATGCCCAGCATGTGCTGCCCCCCGTTGGCCTGTGAGCCCACTCTACCAGAGGTGTTGCGGTTTCTTGGGCATTATCCTGCGGGACACCCCCCAACACGGACCTTATATGGCCCCCAGCTCAACAATTTGTTCCTTTTTCTTGGGGAGAATAATAGAGTGAAGGCTACGGCTAGGTCAGCCAGTCCTCAAACTTTTGAGCAGTTAGCCGCTCCCCAGGGTGTAGGGGACCGCTTCATGCCTGCCAGTGTGTTGGGGGTAGTTACAGGACAGCTTGCTGCGCTGGCTACGAGGCACAAAGAGTTTTGCCCATCTCGCACCGCCAGTGTACATAACCCAGTTCAGCTCTTGTGGCTTTTTCCATTGGAACCCCTAGTGTCAACTCATTGACACAACATTGAGTGAGTGAGAGATAGGGAATGTCTCGGTTACTGATGTACCCACCGTTCCCTGATGGAGGGAACAAGACTTTGTGTCCCTCTTGCCACAACACTGAACCAACAGCTGAAATGGTCGGGTCTTTGGCTCGGCTCCTCAGTGTGAAACCTGAATGTGTGTTTGCTGCGACACTCCTTTTATACCCGTATGTCCGGGGGAGTGGCATGCAAATCCCATACGCCAATTCCCATTGGCCTTTTCTCAAAATATCAGAGATGTGTGGGCTTCCAAGGGTGACCCCTACTGCCAACTCATTGACACAATGACCATCAGGGAACAGAGGTTACATCAGTAACTGATACTATACTGATACTAACTGAAATTATTGAATTAGTCACAAAGCACAATCAAATGTGTGAAGCTTTAAAATGTTTGACTTTGCAGTTGGAGAGCTAATGGTGCATTTTGCTGGTAAGTGTAGAGGGCAGACATGACAGATATTAAACCTCTGTCAAAATCTTTCTTTACTTGTGCTGCTGCTGATGGTTTTTGCAAAACACCTTAATAAAGTTATTTATTAATTGTCTCCTGTTTGCTTTGAAATATCTGTAAAGAGCTCAGTGTTTTCCCTTGTTCCCTGTTTATCCTTCCTTCCTCACATCCTACACTCCTTTCTTGCTCTCTCAGCCCATGGTTATGCAACAGAGCGGCTGAATTAATCATCAGTGTGGAGACAGGGCCAGCCAAAATAGTGTTTCATTTCTGGTGCAGTGTAGATCTAAGGAGGCAGAGCACACACATACATAGACACAAAGTATTAAAGGAATATTCCAGGTTCAATACAAGTTAAGCTCAATTGACAGCATTCGTGGCATAACATTAAATATGGTAAAAAAATAACTTGTCCCTCTTTTTCTTAAAAAAAAAAAAAAAACACTTAAATCATGTTAACATGTAATATTCTTTACATCTTGTGGCTGTTAAGTATTTTAGGGGGCTTTCACACTGAGCACGTTTGCTGCGGTCCGATTCTGTGCACGGTTGTTTCCAGTGCCCCCCGCAGCGTCTGGCTTCACGCTCACTTGATTCGATCGAAACCCAGTCCATTTGCGTTCATCTTACGTCATCACAACCGCATTGTGAACACAACTTTTAGTTTTTTTTTGGTGCCATTATGCACAGCAAAGTGAACGACAACTGCGTATATGTGCGCTTCATGATGTATCTCATCAGATGTCCAGGAGAAGGCAGCTTGCTACTGCTCGCAAACAGCATTTTTTGAGGAGACAGCTGATTCCAAGGAATTAATTAGCATTTTTGTTTACACTGCATGGCGTGCACGCTTACTCCTGCTCAGGTGAAGTTATCGCCACTGTCATCTCCTATTATACCCTAAATTTATAATCTATAATAATATTTATATATAGTATTTATAAGGTGTATAGATAGATAGACAGTATGTATAGTGTTGATTGTACTTGTATGTCATTGTGGTGTCATTACTTTTTTGGGACTTTCAGGAATGTGTGGATCCTTGTGTGTTGTCGAAACTAATGATGTCGTCATTGGCTAAAATGACGCAGGTTACTTTACCTCCTGAACGAGTGTGCACCGGAGTCTGAGTTGCAAAGAGGGACAAATTGAAATACATTTTTGTGTTAATCAACATTATGCCACAAATGCTGTCGATTGAGTTTATTGTAACCCAGAATATCTCTTTAAAGATCCCCTAATACCACCTGCAATGACTAGAAAGTAACAAATCCTGGTTCATGGCTGTAAAGTTATTAAAATCGAATGTCTATGTTAATATCTAGGTTTATTATAATATCTTGGTTTCTGATCAAATACTGATAGATTATCAAGAATTTAGGTTTTTTTTAAAGATGTCAGTCTAGTGAGTCTTTTAATCTGTAAATTGCTTTTGATGTCAACATTGTCAGGTCTCTTACAAACACATGAGGGGCAGTTTCTCACTGTGGTTCGGTAGGTGCAAAGCTGTGCATTATGAATTTGTTGCAAATGTTAACTCACAGCAATCTCAGTTCACAGCAAAGGCAAAGAGTTAATGTGTAAATGTGTGGTGAGTTTATGAAAAAGCTTTCAGATCCTGGTCATGTAGAAACTTGTAAGAGGAATGGAGAAGGTTTGTCATTACATTTTAAGTTACATTTGGCCAAGGAGTAAAGCATTTATTACAAGTCTGAACATAGATGATATTGAATTTAAATGTCCTTGTTTGTTTGTGTCCGTGCGGTTGTACATGTGTATGTACTGAATTTATACCAGAGTATGTGTATACCTCCCAACTCAAAGGCTGTGTCTGAAAGCTGAAAACTGCTGCATTTGGATGCTGTATACAGACATAGGAAAGCATCAAGGCACGTCTAAATCCAGTATTTGTGTCATATCCTATCAAATGGATCTAACAATCTAATATAAGTTTTAAAGGCAACCTGAGTGTGTGGGGCTTTAAAAGAGTGTGTGTTGTACTTTATTTGTGTCTTTAATTCTTTCATATTGCTTCCTTATATACAGAAGACATCATCCTGTGATGTTGAATACCTTGAAATTGAGACAAATTAAAAGTAATGAGTAAAAATGAATATATATTCATTTTTACTCATTACTTTTAATTTGTCTCAATTTCAAGGTATTCAACATCACAGGATGATGTCTTGACTTGGTAAAAGTTCTTGAGTTTGTGCTGGTCAGTTGAAGTCAGACTGAGCATGAGACAGACGCAACTAAAATTATTCAATAAATTCTGCTAATTTTCACCCTCACTCATCTCCTACCTTCTCCTATATTCCCCTGCTGATTCTGTGAGACTAGGGTTCTGTGGTTTAGGGTTGAGGTTTGGATTTGGGGTAAGAGTTCTTATACGCATTCATCTTCACTGTATTACACCACTTATAGCCAAAAACACACTTCACAACTCACTTTTGGCACCCTTCTGGGGACATTTCACCCGAAAAATGGAGCTTACACATGCTCTTACGTTCAAAAACACTTTCAGCTTTGACCACTCTCAGTATTTTGTAAGCACACAAACTAGCTCTAGACATGTCAGCCTACTGTTTCTGAATTCACAGTGAGATCAGGATGAAAGAGTAAACATGGCATCTGGTGGTGGGGTGAAAGCAGTAATTTATAAATGTCCTGTTTTCTCTGTTTTGTTATTTTTTTCAACTTATGACTTAATTTGTAGCAAGAAATAAGCTTTGTAGTGTCTATATATTTGCTTGGTTATGTCTAAAGCTCACTTGAAATAGTATTAGATCATTAGACATTACATTATGATGCATTCAAAGGCTGTCCGAAACCAGTGTCCTTATGAGGTGCCGTCATATGAAAATGTTCCACTATCGGGCCAAATGAGGGAGTGCTAGTGCGTGTCATTACCAGTTGCAGTTCCACTGTCATTTCTGGCGCTTCCTCAGGGCCAATGAACAATGACCTTACCCTTGGGCCAAAGAAGTCCAACTGGGGATTGAGGCAGGTCTGTTTCAAAGGTGGAGTTTCGCTGAGTCAGGTCAGAGGTTTCAGCACCAAGACACACATTTCACAATCGTTCATATCTAGCTACCAGCTTAACTCTACAGGTGAATCGTCAGTACTGGTCAGTAGATGAATTCAGGACTTTTCTGAATATTTGGGCTGATGAAAATCTGCAAAGTCAGATCGACGTGGTGTCTGCTGAACGAAGATGTGATTAAGACTTTTCTCTCCGAACTTGCCAAGTTGTGTATCCAGCACACAATGGTACAGATTTGGGAAAAAATATTGCAGGCACGGTACAAATCTGTGTTAATTTCAAGTGATAGCTAGTCTCCAGAGTCTGATAACTCAGGTATCTGGAAAAGTAGCTATCGACACAGTTACTACAAAATTCTTTGAATATGTGTCTGGGCACATTTGAATGACACTAAGTGACAGTATTATTAAAACTAATGCCGGTTTGCATGAGGCTGATGCCATGCATTTGTTTGTACACATGAATATACAAATGTTCTTATTCAAATAAACATATACAAGAACACACACATACATGTAACAGACATGCACACAAACATATAAAGTTGGCTTTGCTGTTATGATTTTAATTGTTCTTGATGCCCTTTGTTTTAGATTTATTTTTTTTTAAATTTTTTTTTATAGTTGCTTGTTGTTTCCTTCTGTCTCTTCCTTTTTGGGTTAATTCTCTTGGTTGTTGGTGCATCAGGGGTTCTTGGGTGTGGTGAATGGAATTAACTTTTATTCTTCTCCTGGGGTTTGAGGGACAGCTATTGGGGAACTGTGAGGGGATCTTGGGGGGTTCAGGTTCACATTTAAATGTTTTGGTCTGGTGGTAGATCGGTCAACATGCTCTTCAGCAGGGCATTGACCATGGATGCTTCTGTGTGTCGCTCTGAATGGGAATCTGTTGTATGACTGGTGTGATGTGGTTGTTGAGTGGCTTCACAGCAAGTATATTATATGTTTCAAATATTCAATTTAAAAAAAGACAAATAGGAGTGTGGCAGGGTGGAGGGTGGGGCTAGGTTGTGATTATACACACCCGGTCCCTTATCAGGCTAATTAAGCCTCCAAGGGGGATAAAGGCCAACGCAGAGCGGGAGTGAGAAAGAGAGAGGAGAGAGAGATGAAAGAAAAACCTACTCGCCGGTTCTCAAATACACCGTCGCATGGTCCTCGATCACTTCTCCACCCTCGACAGACACTTCTCCCTGGGCAGACCGGAGTCAGACTCACGACCCCCGGCGGTCAGAACACCCCTCCGTGTTCTCGGCGACTCGTGGGGACACTCCTCCGCCCCTGGCAGCGGCCCTACCGCTCCAGGTGGTCGGGGAGACACTTCCCTCCTCCCCTCGCGGACAGCGGTCTTCCTTCAACCCCTCTGGGTTTCTGGGGGATGGCAGGGCTCTCTTCCTCCCATGGCAGCGGCTCCATCGCTCCAGGCGGTCGGGGAGTCCAGTCCCCACTCGCATCGCGGACGGCGGCCATTCACCGCGTCTGGGCGGTCGGTCTACTCCCTCCCGCAGTGGATGGCAGCGGCACTCCCCTGGGTGGACGGCAGTGTCAAGGACTCCGCGACAGGCATCCCTCCTCCTTCCCGGGCTTCGGCACCAGTGTAACATAGTACAATGGAAAGGAGGAGGCGAGAACCTGCTTGTCAATATAAATAATATTTTAATTATAAACTTAAACGAAAGACAAAACACACACATGACGGACATGTACGTAAACGATCTCTCTCTCTTTGCACCACCGTCTGACATCGGCCTTTATCCCTCTCGGAGGCTAAATTAGCCTGATAAGGGACCAGGTGTGTATAATCACAACACAACCCCGCCCTTCGCCCTGCCACAAGGAGTGTTAAAGTAAATAAAGTTTTATGCAATTGACATACCATTATGAGGGCAGTGCATTTGTATTATGATAATATTGCTTGTAATTTTGTGTAGACTATTCATTTGAGAGGAGAGAGTGATATACTGACCTTTTGATTTTGTTCCAATATGTGAAAGGAACATTTTATTTTATTATTATCTTTTTTATTATGTCCTTTTAAGTTGTACAATGAATCTTGGTCTCTGTCTTTCAAGTAATATTTCACAAATTCCATCTTTATTTCATTCTGACTGCTAATAATTATGTGTTTAACATGTGGTGAAGTCTCACTGACTTAAAATTTAACATGTGTTATGCTCCTGATCGAGAGGTGTTGGAGTGGCCATGGGGAAAATACAAACACTCTAACCTTAGACAAACAAAACAAAACAACGCTTCCTGTTCCACTTCCACTCCACACCGCTCACTTACTCTGATGTACACAAGCTTGTATTTGTGTGAATGTAAAAGTTTTAACCTTGGATTAGACCATTTTAAATATTTAGAAAAGATGACCTATATATCACAGCAGGTGTTAACCTGCATAAGAAGTGCATGTGTCATTCTCACTCCCTCTTTTACACAGTCCTTTATTAGCTATTTGCCAGTGACCGAAATCTATTCACCTCTTACCCATCTGCTCACTCTCTAATGCTAGGGGAAAGAGGGAAGTGACCCCTGGTCACCTTTACTCAATAATCTACAAACACATTCATGATCCTGACCACATCCTCTTGCCGAAGCAACCCCAGGGGAGGCGTGCAGAGCTGAAGGCCGCATCAGGTCAAATTACTGGTAATCTAGAACCAGTGTGACACTCCCTGCCTCAGCTTCACAAATACTTTTAGCACTGCCAAATTCAATTTAAGTCCCTGTGTTGCTGGTTTGGGCTGATTTTTACACAGTGGATTCACTGAAAGCTGTTAAAGACTCAGCTGTGAGTCAGCTATCCTATATCAAAGAAAATGATAGAAAGAACAAGCTGATGGTGAAAAGAAGCCTAGATTAATTTAAAAGTCTGAAACCAATGAAAAGATGTACAAATAACAAAGTCAGTGTGGGGCTACTAAATTTTCACCAATGTCTGATACTTAAAGGTAAAGTGTGTATTTTCTGTGCCACAGCAGAGAAAGGCAAAAATTATAACAGGTTTCATAAATACTTCCCTGTCTAACATTGGTTGGACAAACAGATAGTCCCACTCAAGACTCACTTTACATTACATTAATACTTTACATTAAATAACTATCCAAATATATGACTTATTGTGTTTAAATATAAAAATCACTGACTTGCCATGTTTAAAAATGCATATAATGTTCTACCTTAAAAAAAAATTGAAGGTCATAAGAGAATTGGCCTCCACTGCCTTATCAGTGCAGTCCCCTCTAAGATGTTGATTATTTCAGAAAAATTACATTGTTGTCATGCCAAGACAACCTTGTGCATCAGGATGTGTTATGTAACATGACAGAACAGGTGATTGCCTCTGCAGATGCAGATAAATTACCTAAATGGGGGAAGATAAAAAAATTCAGGCTGAGCACTCTGACTGTAGTTTTGGCTGGAGGCAAGCATTAGGACTGGCACTACGATCTGAATCAGTATTGCTTTTCTCTCTCCCCTCGTGACAGATGAGGTATTGACTTCTGCAGTGAAGGGATCAGACAGAGGGCAGGTAGTCAACTTAGGAAGCACTGACTTCTAACATACAATGGGATCAGAGGTGGGTAGAGTAGCCAAAAACTGCACTCCATATAAGTACAATTACATGAAGAAAAAAATAAATTACTCAGATAGCAGTAAAATGAATGACATTAATAATTACTTGAGTTAGAGTAAAAACTATCCAATTAAAAGAATACTAAAGTAGCGAGTAAATAGCTACTTTCATTTGTAACATAATGGACATTTAATCTCCAATATTACATTACAAAATACACATTTAACATGTAAAACAGAATAATAACATTATTATTATTTCATCATACACCACCATGTTGTTCCAAACCTGTATGAATTTCTTTCTTCAATGCAACACAATGAAGGAGATGTCAGACAGAATTTTATGCTCAGTCACCATTTTCTTTCATTGCATGTTTTTTCATTGATATTTTAAAAGGGAATGGTGTCTAAGACTGTCAATCTCTAACATTCTGTCTAACATCTTTTGGGTTCCACAAAATAAAGAAAGTCACACAGGTTTGAAACAACATGATGACAACATTAATTTATGACTGAACTATCACTTTAAGGATGCTTATTAGATTTGGATGAATCTGTCAATTATAATAGAAGTTTGGAAACCAGTTTCTCATAATTATTATGGTGAAAAATGTGAACAATATTCCACAGACCCAATCATATGTAATTCTGAATAAAACAAAGCAAGATCATGCTTTGTTGACCTACTGTCACTGTTTCACAGTCCTGTATGGATTCTTAGTTCAGTGTAGTTAAAGTATTATCAGTGTAGAATTAATTTTGATTATTAGTTCTGTACACTAATTGTAAACTGCACCTTATCTATGTATTTGGAAGTGTGTTGGGCTTTTTAAAGTTCAGAGATTGTTCTCTGTTGTCCATGAGAAAAAAAACTTAACTTTCTGCCCAGTGTGCATGTGCAGAGATGGCATACGGCATAGCAAAAGGCATTTACATTTAATGCAGATGTTTACATGGAATTATACAGTAGACACTGATATATTTTAGCACTGATATAAAATGTATACTTAGAAACTGAGATAATAAGAGACCATAGTTACAGAATCACCCCAAAAATGACCATCACCACCACACAGACAGGATCACGTGATCACTATCACCAAAACTCATTGCAACAAGTTTTCTTGGTGTGAAAAGAAGGCATTACATGATGAAAGTTTTTGTTTTGAGCGATTGCTACTGCAGCCATGATCTCCACTCAAGTGACAAAGTGCAGCTGTAAAGCTCAGCTGTCGTAAAAGTCCCATTCAAAAATCTCTCAATAAATTATGCATTTATTAAAACGTATTTAATTAAAACCATTAATGTAACGAAAGGAATGTAGCCCATTGTAATGTTCAAATGAAAAAAATTCATTAGAAATGAAGGAATTCATTAGGAATTCTACCCAGTTTGAAATGCCCAATTCCCAATGTGCTCTAAGTCCTTGTGGTGGTGTAGTGACTTGCCTCAATCCAAGTGGCAGAGGAGGAATCTCAGTTGCCTCTGCATCTGAGACTGGCAATCTGCACATCTTATCACGTGGCTTGTTGAGCCCGTTACCGCAGAGACATAGCACATGAGGAGGCTTCACACTATTATCTGCCACTATTATCCAATTGGGTTGCTTAGGAGACCTGGCTGGAGTCACTCAGCATGCCCTGGATTCGAACTTGCTCCAGGGGTGGTAGTCAGTGTCTTTACCTGCTGAGCTACCCAGGCCCCCAGGTACCCACTATTATCCCTACTCTTAAAAGTAAATTTTCTCCAAAAATGTGCTCAAGTAAATGTAACTAAGTAAATGTAGTGCGTTACTACCCACTTCTGAGTGGGATTCTGGGAAATACATTTTTGAATCTGGGATTCAAAATCTAATTAAAACCTGTATATGAACAAAGTTTAGAATTTTGAAAAATGTAAAACATAGAAACTTTATAACATAAAATGAATTAGAAATATTTTAAGAAGTGAATTACTGCTGTACAAGTTACTGGACTTCCTGTTCATGTTGCTGATGGCATGTTGCACAAGTGTTTGTAGCCTGCTTAGCATTGCTTATTCTTAGTCTCATACGTTCGTCTTTTTATCCTTTATCATTTTACCGCGTGTTTCAGGTTTTTCTGCTTTTCTGCTGTTTCATCGGTGTCTATTTTACCTGTTGCTGCTGTGCCTAGCTTAAGTCTGTGTTTGTAGCCTGTTAGTTTTTTTAGCATCACTTATATATCTGTTTTTAGCCTTTAATCCTTAACATCTGTCATTTTTCAGCCTGCATTGGGTTTCCCCCTGCATTATTCACATCAACGATTCAACTTCATGCATTTTCCACATGCATACGCTTTCTACTTTTATTGTGATTAAACTGCGTGCATTTTACAGCGTGCACCCATTTTTATCCTCTGTGTTACACTGGAATATTGCATCAATCCTATCAAGAACAACAAACAACAACAAACAATTGCGTGAGGGATTCACATCGATCTCAAACCCTAATCGCTCAGGAACAACAACAATAACAAACAACTGCAGTAAGTCATGGCATCCGCTCATGTTATTTCTTCCTGCATTGCATGACACATGTTTACAATAGCCTCTACCGTCAGCAGTGAGGGATTCACATGTGATAAATTAATCCGGCTGACAGTGAAGGTTATTGAGTTAGAGACATGCATCCGAACGCTAGTGGAGGTCAGTGAGAAAGAGAAGCCAGTAGATACTGTTTCGGATGCGGGCAGTACAGAGAGCAACACACAAACTTTGGTTCCGGCTATAGAGCCCACACAGCAGAGTGTTTGGGTGACATCTCTGTGGCATACTCGCTCTGCGAAGCAACACCACTCTCCTGTTCCTGTTAGGGTTTCCAATCGATTATCCCCACTCAGTGATGCACCCACTGAGAATCATGTTGAAAGAGCCCTTGTTATTGGTGATTCTATTGTAAGGAACGTGTAAATAGAGCCTCCAGACACAATTGTTAAATGTATTTCGGGTACCAGAGCATCGGACATCAAATTAAATTTTCAAGTGCTGGCTATTGCTAAACGTAGATTTTAAACAGACTCTAAACAGACTCCAACCCTCCAGGGAAGGTGCCGCTCTCCTCTCTAGTAATTTTGCTCATAGTCTTAATAATGATAGTATTTGACTAACTGGGGCCCATGTCAGGAAGCAGACAAACTGGTTAATACGAACATCTGCTAGCTGCCTTGAGACGTCGCACAGGTTACAGAAACTACAACACATAGAGACTGTATCACCTAGATATCATATAGAGACTGTCTGTTCCCAGAACTACCAAACACAAAACCCTCACTAAATTATTTAGATTTTTTTTTAAAATTAAGGTCAAACTTGAACAAAACAAACAAATTAAAGATAAGCGTCATATAAAGATAGGGCTTCTAAACATTAGATGTCTTTCTACCAAAGCACTAATTGTAAATTCATTTATTACAGATCATAGTTTGGATGTGCTGTGTTTGAGTGAAACCTGGCTTAAACCGGATGAATATAATAGTTTAAATGAAGCTACTCCCCCAGGTTATTGTTATAAACATGAGCCTCGTCTGAAGGGTCAAGGTGGAGGTGTTGCTACAATTTACAGTGAAATTTTTAGTGTTACTCAGAGGACAGGATATAAATGTAAGTCTTTTGAACTAATAATGCTTAATGTTACGCTGTCAGTTATAAACAACTCTGTCGTCTTTTACCCTGTGTTGTGGCAAGAGGGATAACACATCTTGTTCCCTCCATCAGGGAACGGAGGTTACGATAGTGACCGAGAAGTTCCCCTTCTGTCACTCGATGTAGTGCACTAGGGGTCCTTATCTAAATATGCCACACCACTGAATGTGTTACATGGACTGCTGATGCAGGTGCAATCAAGCTGCTGCGTGTAAAAATAGCAGGTGTATCACACTGCACATAACCTTCCCCAACGCTCCAAGAGACATCATATAGTTCCCCACATTCCTGAGGGAGGCTCTCAAGGGAGACCCCTAGTGTCACTACATCGACACAACTTCAAGTGAGTGACAAAAGGGGAACTATTCTTTCGACCACTAAAGATAGCTTCACTAATAATCTTCCAGATCTATCTCATACACTCAGTGAACCCCAAAGCATATAACAGAAAATATACATACAGTCATCTCTAGCACTCTTGATAGTGTCGCCCCCCTTCATATAAAAAAAAATTTCAGAAAAAAATCCTGCACCATGGTACAATAAACACACTCATGCTCTCAAGAGAGCTGCTCGGAAAATGGAGCACAAGTGGAAGAATACAAAATTAGAGGTATTTCGTGGTGCATGGAAGAATAGTGTCTGTAGATACAGACAGGCACTAAAAGCTGCCAGGTCAGTGTATTTTAGCAAACTCATAGAAAATAACCACAACAATCCTAGGTGTTTATTCATTACTGTGGCTAAATTGGTTAGGAATTAAGCCTCAACAGAAACAGATATTCCGTCGCAGCACAAGAGTAATGACTTCATGAATGTCTTTACAGATAAAATTGAAATAATCAGAAATAAAATTGGAATTATGCATCATCTGTCACAGTACCACAGAAAACAGTATATCATAATTTTCATCATGAGCAACTTCAATACTTCACTGTCATAGGTCATGAAGAAATAACAAAACTTATCGAAACATCAAAAGCCTCAACATGTTTGTTAGATCCAATAACAACCAAGCTCTTAAAAGAGATAATCTCAGAACCTCTTTGTAATATTATTAACTCCTTGCTATCCTTAGGACATGTCCCTAGAAACTTTAAAATGGCAATTATCAAACCGCTTATTAAGAAGCCACAACGTGATCCTGGAGAACTGGCTAATTATAGACCAATTTCAAATCTCCCGTTTATGTCGAAAATACTAGAAAATGTAGTATCCTCCCAAATATGTTCATTTCTACAGAGAAATAATATATATGAACAATTTCAGTCAGGATTTAGGCCTCATCACAGTACAGAGACTGCACTTGTCATAGTTACAAATTACATGTTCTCATCATCTGATCGATGCTGCATTTCACTTCTAGTGATTTTAGATCTTAGTGCTGCATTCGACACGATAGATCACGACATTCTCTTGAATAGGCTAGAGAATTATGTTGGTATTTGTGGAGTTTCATTAGCATGGTTTAGGTCCCATTTAGCAGACCGCTACCACTTTGTCTATGTAAATGAGGAATTGTCAAACCAAACAAAAGTAAAGTATGGAGTGCCACAGGGATACATTTTAGGGCCTATGCTTTACTCCTTATATATGCTTTGTGGCAGGATAATTAGCCTGATTAGGGTCCGGGTGTGTGGAATCACGACTCGGTCCCACCCTCTGTCCTGCCACAGCTTCCTCTGTGAGATATAATCAGGAATCGTGGAATACGTTTCCACTGTTATGCCAACGATATCCAATTTTATATTTCTTCAAAACTTGATGAGGTTTATTTAATTGATGAGTGTATCAATAAAATAAAAGACTGGATGGCCAGCAATTTCCTTCTACTCAATTCCGACAAAACAGAGGTACTATTTATTGGACCAAAAACCTCTAAAAATAAGCAACTAAAATGTTACATCATCTTCAACAGCAAAGAACTAAGGTGTTATATTTGATACCAATGTTTGTAGAACAGCATTCTCCCACCTAAAAAAAAACGAAAAAAGCATTTCCGATGATCTATCAACACATTGACACAATAACAATTGAATTAAGAGGTGAGCATAAATCAGTGACATATTGTGTAAGACAGCTGTCTTTTGTTAATTAAAGGGGTAGTTCCTCCCAAAATTAAAAGTATCAAACCATCAGATGTGACAGACTTTCTTTCATCTGCTGAACACAAACAAAGATTTTTAGAAGAATATCTCAACCCTGTAGGTCCTCACAATGCAAGTGATTGGTTGCTAGAACTCTGAAAAGCAAATAAAGGCAGCATAAAATTAATCCATAAGACTCCAGCGCTTTAACCATATCTCCAGAAGTGATATGATAAGTTTGGGTGAGAAAAAGATCAATATTTTAGTCCTTTTTTTTTTTTTTTTTTTACTATAAAAGTACCTACAAATCTGATATATTTTCCATAAATCTTAGTTTGTATGAGGGTGTGTAAATAAGATAAGAAAATATTTATTTTTGGGTGAACTATTCCTTTAAAATTTTACTTCAAAATTACACAAACATGCACAGTACATATACGACACTTAAACATTTTTTTGTTGCCTCTGCAATTCAATGTCTGATGTCACTGCAGATTTAGTCTGCTATCAGACTTAAGTCCCATTTAGTAGTATTAGGGGATTTAAAAATGGCATCTTTGATATGCATTGCTATGTTTGTGTTGAAGCACGTAAACTTTCAATGCACTTTCCATATTTCTTTAATGTCTTAAGATCTGAGGCTCAGTTTATACCAGGCATGTGCTGTGAGCAACCATCAACAATTTTTAATACACATTATTAAATGCTGTGCCCAAAAAACGTTACACGGGTGAGTGTAATGTTGCAGAAATGTTATTGATGTAAATTGCTGCCTTAGAATCCACCAGCCAATGGAAACAATTATCAGTGGCTAACTTTGACCAAACTGTTTTAAATTCAGGACAGTAATATTGCCCATATCACATATTAAATTTGTACAAATTAAAGATTGTCATATTTTGTGCCGAGCATGTTTATGTCCATTAAATTAATGATCCATAGTGCAAGAAGAGCTTGTTTTGACATAAAACAAAAAGAAAAAGTAAAGATTGCCAGTTACTAGTTTCAACATAGTAGGCCTCACACGTCACTCTTCTCTTGCAGTTCAGAACCACTGACAGCGGCTATTAACTAATCTGACCAACAAAGACAACCATCTCAATTTGAATGCACAGGGCTTTTTTTTTTAAACAGACACTGTGCCCTAATGTTAGAACGATAAAACACAAGAAGGACATGATTGCATGATCACCACTTCATGACCTCAGACTAACCAGAAACAATGACCTAGATTCTATGACCTAATATTAATAACACATATTTTTAATAAATACATTAACTTACTTTTACTTGAACACAAAATCCATGCGTCTCTCCTTGCGAATGAACATCTTCGCCACTTTGCTGTAAAAGTCGCCCGCTTGTTGAAGTTTCAATTTATGCGCTTAATTACGTGAACTTGAACATGTTGACATAAAACGAAAATCTAGCCTATCAGATAGCGTGACAAAAGGAAGGATGGATGTAGTGTTGAATGAAAGGGCGGTAAGCAATGCTTTGAATCAGAGAAAGCATAACATAAAGTGCTTATACCTGAGGGTGGCGCCAAAGCTCCAGTGTTTTTAATAACTGTCTGTGCCGCTCAAGTGAGAGGAAAGATGACGAATTTTAACGAAAACAATAGTTATATTAACAATTATATATATATATATATATATATATATATATATATATATATATATATATATATATATATATATATATATATATATATATATATATTCTACTTTCACCCTTCTCTTAGGTAAGCACTGCTTACCTTAATATTGATGGTACGACCCTGGTTTACACCTGGTACTAACATCTATCTAAGGTGAGACACATTGTTGTTTAAACTTGATAGTAAAATGTCTCAAATGCATCTGCTGTGAACACGTGTGAACTCTTCTGTTCACGAGTAACCTCTTGGTTTGAAACACCTTTGGATTAATAGTCAAGATCTCCACTGTTAAACCACTACTACTCCACCGCAACCATAATGCATTGTTTTTTTCTAGTTTTAAATGGCATATGTATATGTTTAGGATAAAGGTATACTGTACACTAGGATCATATGTGAGTGTGAGTGTGTTTAGGCAAATATATAGTCACTCAATCTTAACTTGTGCATGTGACCTTGAGTAACTCAAACATTCAAACCATAATGAACATGTAAACATTTTAACCATGTTAGGTCTATTGTTAACTGTACTGCTAGGATTGAAAAATAAACCATGTGATGAGCTGCCCACTTAGTATAACTACATATGAGCTCTAAGTTCTGGTTAATACTTAACTGTACTGAACTGCACATTACCAACAGTTATTTCCTGTCATTTAGTGGTAATCTGATTAGATAAGCAGTTTTCCAACAGTGTATAAAAGCACTAGAATGCTTCACTGTTTTGTATCTCTTTAATTGTATCTCTTGTTCGCTGCAGACATGTACCAATATTCAGTTGTATGGTATACTGCGATAATGACATGCACTGTTTTGTTATGGGGGCAGTATTATTCAGGTACTATAAACATCCAAATCAGTTCTGGAAACAGTCATGTACTGTATGTACAGTTCAGATCATCAAACCATTTCCCACAGCACTTGTCTACATTGTTCTACTATGGTGTAGCCTTCAATCAAGCAGCCTTATACATGGCAGATTGCTCACCAAAGATTTCCTGTTGAGTGCTGTAATTTCTACTTCTTTCACAACATAATGAATATCTAGATCAATTATAACATCTGAGGGAGGAACACAGCTCCTCTTCGAAATCAATTATTTATATTATGTATGTAACTGTTGTCTGAGCAATAATAATACATTACATTTGTTAAATGAGTTGTGTGATTTGATACGACAAGATCACAAAAGGTAATGTGAGTGATATTCCTAGAGAGATTAAAAATAATGATGGTTAATATGAAAATTAAGCTAATTTCATATAATTTAACTGATTCACACAAAAGGAAGAGTGCTGTTTTTCTGAATATCAGCACAGCTTTGATTTGGCCACAGATAATCACAGCCATGCTAATATATAAAACTACAGCATTTTTGTGAATGTGATATTGGTTTTATACAACAGTTCTAAGAAGTGAATATGAAGTATCTTTGGGAGGTATCTTACATTAATTATAAGCGATACATAATATTACAGTTTATAAAGAGGTTAAAGGGATAGTTAATTGAAAAGTAATAGGTGAGTAAATGATGACAGAAATTAATGTAGTTCAACCATGTAACTCTATGTGGCACAAGCTAATAGGTTCTTTGAACTTGTTATATGTAAGCCAATCAGCTTGCATGGTTTAAGATGATAGGTCCTTTGACACATAATCGGGTAGCCAATCAACTTGTGTCTCTCTCTTTGTCGAACATTAATTAGCGCAGTTTTGCAGATAAGCCTGTATTACAGCAGCGCACTGTGAGAGTTTTTCTGTGAAAATGCTGAGGTAGTTGCTGGGGCTAGCACAGCCTAACCCCAAGGTTGGTACATATGATCGGATGGGAGGTTAAACTAAACGGAACCAGAGGAACTGAGCATGTATAAATTGTGTCAGTGGGGCTAGCACAGCCTTAGCCACCGGGATGGCATTTATAGTTGTATGGGAAGTTGTGCCATATAGAACCAGAGGAGCTGAGCATGCATTAACCATACCAGTTTGGCTAGTACTGCCTTAGCCACCGGATGGCGTGTATAGTTGTAAGGGAAGTTATAGCATATGGAACTACAGGAACTGAGCATTCATAAACCGTGCCATTTTGGCTAGTACTGCCTTAGCCACCGGGATGGCACATATAGTTCTATGGGAAGTTATGCTGTACGGAACCAGAGGAACTGAGCATGCATAAACCGTGCCAGTTCGGCTAGTAAAGCCTTAGCCACCGGGATGGAACGTATAGTTGTATGGGAAGCTATGCCATATCATTTGGAACTAGAGGAACTGTGCATGGATAAACGGTATCAGTGGGGCTAGCAAAGCCTTAGCCACCGGATTGGCACGTATGTTCACATGGAAGGTTATATATGGCAATTTGGTTATGGTGTAGTACTGTATGCGCCGATGTCAGCATGGCAGAGGCCTTGGAACCTAGGGTAGGATTTCTTTATGGGGGAGTTATTGGAACTCTGCATGTTACAACTTATGAATGAGGCAATGGAAAGGATTCAGTGTCCAACAGCAGGGGGTGGAAGGGAGAAGTCTCTTGTCATTGCACCACCACCAGGAGATGTTATGGGATTAATGGGGGTGAAACATCTATGATGGGTGGCTCCCGGCTGAAGACCTTGCAGCTGGCCTGAAGGCACTTGCGGTGGTGTGGCAGGTAATAACGACCAGCAGGTTTTGAAAGCTACCTGTGTACCTGATTAAATGCTAAACCAAGGGTTGGCAACCTATGGCACACGTGCCAGCATTGCGGAGGGGTAATCACTGGCACGCCAGAGCACGGCAAGAGAGCTAGACTATTTTATTTCTATAAATTGACCAGGAAAATAATAAAAAAAAAATGGTACTCCATGTCAAAAAGTTTGCTGACCAATGTGCAAAACAATCTCCACTACCCTACAACAGATGCAGTTACTCTAATGAGTTGCTAAACATTTACACTAAATGGTACAAAAAAGAAAAAAGGGGAACCATCTAGATACTCCTGAGAATATTTATTGATACAGAAGCAAGGGTCAGAGAAGGTCATAGAAAATCCACAAGCAAAAAAACTTAATGAATTAACTTAAAAAATAAATGAACAATAATACCAATCTTTTGGTTGCTTTTAACAAACCATTTTGTCTCAAAATAAATGCAAAATTCTACATACATTTGCAGCATTTTAAATGTTGTTAAATGTTACATAACAATAACTCAAAATCTACCTTTAGACATTGCACACAAATACCTCATTGATAAATCAAAATAAAATCAAAAGTGCATTTTATCCCAGAGTGGCCTTAAGCCACATTGCATCCTATGTAATTGTTATCAGGGATTCATTGTATCCTTTTGCCAATGTTCAAAAAAATAAAAATAATAAATAAATGTAAAAAAACGTTTGCTGGGGAAAAAAATTCTCCATGATATACATACATTTTTTCTTATTATTTTTTTTGCAAAAAGTATAAGAGGGTGTATACTGTAAATATTCATGAAATGTGTTAGTCACAGTGAAAAAGTCTAAATGCCACTAAGAGGCACTGTTGATCTGTTATTTGATGATGTTTAGAAAAAAGAAAGCATACCAATGCACGTCAGTATAGTGAAAAATATGTAATTTTTAAAAGGAGAGGCCTTTAATAGGTAACCCGCCATTTACTAAGAGTGTTTTAAAAGTAGCTTGACAACAGGATGAAGACTTCAGATGCAGCTGGTTCGTAATTAGATGATTACATCTAAAGCCCTTTTCTTCCAGGAAGTTGTTCACAGTAATGTAATTATTATGGAATCTGCTGCAACAGCATATGCCATAAAAGTATGCATTCAGATGCATGCCTTCATTTTGCACATAGAGTACACATGTAGGCCAAATTTTTTTTTAAAGGGATTGTTCACCCAAAATAAAAATTATATTATCATTTACTCACCCTCATGTTGTTCCAAACCTATATAACTTTCTTTCTTCTGTAGAACACAAAAAGGAGATATTAGGCAGAACGTTCAGTCTGAGTCACCATTCACTTTCTTTATTTCCACTTCAACTGGATACCAGATTTCCCAACTGACAGATCACAGGTAGTGAAAATGGGAAAAAGAAACTCATTCACACTCTGTGAAAACTGGCACCGCTCTCAAGTGTGCAGCCTCAGCCCAAGTCAGCACTCGATGTTCTGCAATACACCCACATCATCTTATTCACTCATGACATCATAGCCATCAATTATAATAATTATAAAAGCACATATAGTTTGGAGATTAGACAAGCCATAAACACAAAATCAGCACCTTGTTCAAGAATGTCAGCAGAAGAAACAGAATGATTTCTGACTGAAAAGAAAAAAGCTTACAAAGACAATAAGAGGCTCGCATAGCAGTGCTCATGGTGTTACAGTAGAAATGAGTAGCTTCTTCAGATTCCTCGGTCTACTGATCTCAAGACCACACTGAAAAAGGCATCACAGCAGCTCCGCTTTAAGTGGTGTTTGAAAATGTGTGATTCTGACATACAATTAAAAACTACTAACACAGAGAACACCATCTTTAGTACCTGTAACACAGTCAATGTTTGGGTATGGGAAGGAGGAGATGAGGAGCATTGACACAGTTCAGGCAAGGCTCTTTATTTCTATGCCTCTCTGCACAGCTGTTGCACTCTTCTCTGTGCTTTTTCGTTTGCTCAGTTTAATTAAAGTAACTTACAAAATAAACATAAACTTCTTAAAAACACTCAGGAAATATAAAAATACTCACTAGATATCATAGACGCCAAAGCTGTACACTCGTGTCGTTCTCGCTCAGCTTTCTCTGGCATGCTTGGCTGCTTTTAAGGACTCTCTCTGCCATCACTGTAACAAGAGACAGCTGTTAGAAATTACGCCAACCAGCATGACGAGCAACACCTCCCTCTCTCCTGCAAACAGACCCATGAACATACCCCCATCCCCACATACCCCACCGCCCAAATCGGTCTGGGGCAACATCCTTCGGATTTTTAGAAAAGCCTGTTGGCACGATTCTGTCCACAGGAACTGTCTCACCTCCTTTTTGGTCTTTGGCCTTGGGCAGGCCGTGATAGCTGCAGTTTGATTAACTTGGGGTTGCACCTGCTCATGAACCAAGTTGAACCCGAGAAATCGAATATCCACCCGTCCAATTGTGCACTTCTTCAGGTTGGCCATAAGCCCCGCTGTCGCAGTGACCTCAGGACAGATCGCAGATGTTGCATGTGCCACCGGCAATCATTACTATAAATTATGATATCATCCAAATAAGTACTGGCATATGCTTTATGTGGCCTGAGAATTTTAAACATGAAATGCTGGAACGTGACATGGGCCCTGAATAAACCGAACGGAAGAGTCACAAATTGGTGTAAGCCGAACATTGTTGAAAATGCAGATTTCTTCTTAGGAGATTGGAGTTAAGGGCATCTGCCAATAACCCTTTGTTAAATCCAGTGTCAAATAAAATTGAGCCACGACTAGCCGATCAAGCAATTCATCAATCCAGTGCATTGGGCACGCATATAATTTGGACACCACGTTCGCTTTTCGATAGTCCACACAGAATGGGACCATCCCGTTGCTCTTAGGTACCAGAACCATTGGGCTGGCCCAATTGCTGTGTGACTCTTCTATTATGGACATCTCGAGCATTGACTCTAATTCTTCCTGAACAGCCTTTTTTTGTGCTAAGGAAGCCAACAGGGGTGACTAAGAACCACCACCCCCAGGGTGAGCTTGGTGTGGTGCTCTTTGAGGTTTGTTCGACCGGGTAGAGGTGAGAACACATCTACAAATTCTGCTTGCAACTTGGCCACTTGGTCTGTGAGCTGCCACAGTGAGAGTTTGTCTCCACATGGGACCAAGGTGAATGGATTAGGTTTGAGAGTCACCTCCGGACCAAGCTCCGCCTTCTCTGGGACTACTGTCACCAAGGCCAGGGACCGCCTCCCTCCAAGATTTTAGGAGGTTGAGGTGGTAAATTTGGCGACTCCCACCTCCATTTGCTTAACCTTATAATCGATATCTCTACTCTATGCTTTCTCCCTCTGAATAGTATCTCAATGGTAACCACCAGATACGTGTGAATATCCCAGTGCACACACCGCACTCTCACCCGACTTTCTCCCCCATCAGAGTAACAAGAAACAGCTTTTAGAAATGGTAGAAAGTACCATTGCTGTCTTTCAGTATTTACTAATACAAGGAAGAATATGCATAGCAGGTTAAAACTAGGAACACACGGATTAAATCTTTTTTGGCTAATTCAGATTTTAAAGAAATAGCTTGGTATAACACTGAATAAAAGAAAAAAAAAAATAGTAGTTAAGCCAAAACTTAAAATCCAGTAATAATTAACTCACCCTCATGTTGTTCCAAACCTGTATGACTTTCTTTCTTATGTGGAACTCAAAAGTAGATTTTTTTTTTTAATGCTTTCTATTTTCCATCTTTTCAATGCAAATGGATAGTGCTTTATTTTAAAGCTAAAAAAACTCAAAAGTAACATAAAAGCAGTCCATGCGACTCATGCATCATATTCTAAGTCTTCTGAAGACAAACAATATATTTTGGTGGGACACAACCAGAAATGTAATAATTTTTCAGGAAAACATATTAACCGATTTGAACTTTCATCATTAAATCATTATTTTGTTTTTGAATTATGCTTTCAAAGGATTATAGGTAACAATTTACAATAAAGCTCCATTTGTTATCATAAGATAGCAATGTTAGTTTACATGTACTAACATTGAACAATACTTTTACAGCATTTGTTAATCTTGATTAATGTTAATTTCAATTTATAGTAATAATTGTTAAATCAAAGGTTGTATATGTTTACATAAATGTATGCACTATGAACTAAAAATTAACAATTTAATTTTTTATTAAATAACATTAACAAAGGTTAATAAATGCTGTAAAAAATATATTGTTCTTTCTTTGTTCATGATACCTAATGCATTAACTAATGTTAACGAATGGAACCTTATTGTAAAGTGTTACCAGGATAAAATGTAATTCCACCTCTAAAAAGAGGTACATGAGTATGGAAGCAATTCTGTCTCACCAGATTTTGAAATTAAAAAGCCATTGAATTTCTAACACTGAATTTTTCAGCATTGAAACTATGTTTGCCTTTGTATTGAACTCTTCAAAATTCCAATAACTCATTTTCACTTTAATTTTTCAATGTTCACAAATTCAGAATCAAACATTCAAGTTTAAAAATTCGATATTCGATTCGATTTGCTCAAATTCGATTGGCTAAATTCAGATGCCAAAATTCGGTGTTAAAATTTTCAGATTAAACATCCGGGACACTGAGGATAAGCAATCGATTCTGTATTACATCGAACCATGTGACAGGAGGACGCCGGTGCTTGAAATTACAGGAATGCCATCAGCAATGACAACAAACCCAAATGATGGTGCTTCGGTGAGTATATTAACTGTTTTGTTTTTTGCCTTTTGTAAGATTCAGTAACATGACACGTTGCATATTAACAGATTTTATTGGACAATATTTACGCAACTTTTAATAAGGTGGCGTTCGTTAAAATTTTGTTAGCATACAAAGTTCAATACAAAGGCAAAAAATTCACATACATAGTTTCAATGCTGAAAAATTCAGTGCTAGAAATTCAATGGCTTTTTAATCTCAAAATCTGGTGAGACAGAATTGCTTCCATACATGAGCTACTTTTATCATTGTAGGAACATTCAGTATTTCCACTGAACATTTCTTTATATTTTCCAGATTTCATTCATTTTGGGAGGTATATATGGATAATATTACATGTAGAAAACTGCTATTTGTAGACACTATACATACAACACAATAAATTAACCTATTTAATTATTAACAAATCATCATTTATCAAATTATGTATCTAAATGTAAATTTCAAAATATGTATTCAAAAACCATTAGCCATAATTCATTCTTAAAGGTATAGTTCACCCCAAAATATTAATTCTCTCATCATTTATTCACCCTAATGTCATTGTAGATGTGTATGACTTTCTTTCTTCTGCTTAACACAAACAAAGATTTTTAGAAGAATATCTCAACTCTGTAGGTGAATGGGTACCAACTTTTTTTAATCTCCAAGAGGACATAAAGGAAGCATAAGTAATCTATAAGACTCCAGTGATTTAATCCATATCTTCAGAAGCAAAATGATAGTTGTTGGTGAGAAACAGATCAATATTTAAGTAATTTTTTTCTATCAGGCTCCAATTTCACTTTCACATTCTTCTTTTTAGTTTTTGGCGATTTGTACAATTCATGCTTATTGTCACCTACAGGGCGGGGAGGAGAATTTATGGTACAAACTGACTTAAATGTTGATCTGTTTCTCACCCACACCTATAATATCGCTTCTGTAGTCAGGGATTAAACCACTGGAGTCTTTTTTGGTGAACTATCCATTTAAGGCTGATATGCAATGATTTATTTGATCAATAATTAGCCTAGAAATATTGGTGGCTGATTCGTCAGTGCATTTCCAGTTTATAAAATCACTTGTTCAAATTTACTCTAAGCTGATCATATATATGTTTATCGCTAACTCAACTAATCTCATGCATTAAACAATGAAAAGAAATAAAAGGTGAAATAGTGTTGAATAAAAACACAAGTGTTCAGATGCAAAGAGAGCTTTTACCTTTAATGTTTATGCATAGCAGAATACATTAAAGAAGCAATTATCCTTCTGCTACACAAACTGTCATACCATACGCTAATAATCACTCACTGTCCACTCACTGTTTACACCACCATGAGGTGGTATTGTATATAATGTGAACAATATCTCACATTCATATGCATATTACATTTTTATGCTATTTTGATTTTACCCTGTTCTGCATAATGTGTTACTTCTCATAACTCTAACTGTAATTTTTACTCGCTCTCTCAAACATGCACACTATTACAGGCCTCTGGAATTCACTACAAAAGGTTTTATTCATTATTGGCAGACCCATGTCCTTCCCTGCAAGCATGCCATTGTGGATTGCATTTGAGAAGCAAACTTATCTTGCTGAATGAAATAAGCTTGTGTTAAGAGAGGGAACAGTGAATGTTTATCTGTGAAAGCGACTCCCACTAGAGACATTATGCTGAGGGAAAACTCGATGAGCTAAACTGAGCTATGGTTGCTGATGAAATTAAGGCAGTTTCAGAACAAATTGTACTTTTATATCTATGTTTTGTCTCATTGCTCTGAACTCTTTCACAAAATTATCTCAATAAGCACTGTGTAAACTATTGTGGAATTAATTATACATTTTAATTTCCCCTTGCTAAAAAGTATGCACAAATGCATCTCTTTTCTTTAAAATCAAAATAATATCAGAACTGAAACTATTTACTTTCTTAATACACGTTACTTGTCATACTGTGCTCCATTCATTGGTGCATAGTATTAAAAAAAAATACAAAAATCTGCAAAATATAATAACTTGCTCCCACCTCTGGAATGACTTTCCTTTTTGGCTGATGTCACCAATTCCTGTTTTTTATTTGTTATTTTACAACTGGATGAGAAGCACCATTGTGTCACAGCTAGGACAAAGCACAGGTATCAAACACAGGGCACATCGATGCGGTTCAGGTTGCAGACAGTACACACAGAAGTTAGCAAGGTTTTTCCCTTCTTCAAGAATGAAGAATGCTAAAATAAAAAATCTAGGTCCTTTGATAATGATTTGGGTTGAATTTAATAAAAATATTTCAAAAACATCAAAATACTTTATCTGAATCGCATGGACTGCCAAATCTTCTGCTTGTTCTTGTGAAATGCTGCTGATTTCGCCCTCAGGCTGCTCTGACAAGCACTGCGATTTCACAATCTAGGTGGCTCCGAGTGAGTTTGATTGAATTACAGTCAGCAATACAGTGGAAAAGTCCCAAAGGGCTACAGTAAATCTGATCACCTGCTTGTAGAAATGAAAAGGCATGGCACCACCAGCCAGTGTCTGTGTGTGTGGTGGGGGGTGGGGGTGGGGGGGGGGGGTGTTAGGGGTGTTGTGGGTGTGTGAAAGGGAGGGAGGCCAATGCAGGTAGATTGTCAGCAGCAGCACAGGAATAAAATAAATACAGAAGTATTTGAGCAGCGTGAAGGAGAAGGTCTTAAATGGACCACCAGTGATTTGAGATAGGGTAGAAAAAGAGAGACAGAAGTAAAATAGAATAAGCAAACACAATGAAGAAACCATGTAATTATGCAAGAGAGAAAAAAGCTTGTGTGAATGATTGAGGATGAATTGAGCAGCATGATATGCAAAGACAGATCACACAGACTAGATACACTAAAATCATTAACTACAGGGTATGTGCAATGTGGAAAAACCTTAACCAATCCCAGCTTAATATGCAGAGACAACTATAAAATTAAAGGAATAGTTCACCCAAAATTGAAAAATCTGTCATTATTTACTTTCAAACCTGTGACTTTCTTATGCAGAACTCAAAAGGAGATGTCTTGATTATAACACAGGCCATCTTTGTAATATAATGTCAGTGGACAAAGTGCCTACGTAGTATAATTATGTGACTTCAGAAACGCTGCGAAACGCTAATTTCTATTTACACATCACGCAATATGCGTCATCGCACCCTAGGCCTCGCCCACTGGCACGCAGGTCAAAACAGCAGGCCTTCCATGGTTAGCTAGTCCTAAAATAACACCAAAGAAGACCCATCTGGACTATTTTGGATTTTTTTTTATATATATATATACACAGGTGAAACTCGAAAAATTAGAATATCGTGCAAAAGTTCATTAATTTCAGTAATTCAACTTAAAAGGTGAAACTAATATATTATATAGACTCATTACAAGCAAAGTAAGATATTTCAAGCCTTTATTTGATATAATTTTTATGATTATGGCTTACAGCTTATGAAAACCCCAAATTCAGAATCTCAGAAAATTAGAATATTGTGAAAAGGTTCAGTATTGTAGGCTCAAAGTGTCACACTCTAAACAGCTAATTAATCCAAAACACCTGCAAAGGGTTCCTGAGCCTTTAAATGGTCTCTCAGTCTGGTTCAGTTGAATTCACAATCATGGGGAAGACTGCTGACCTGACAGTTGTGCAGAAAACCATCATTGACACCCTCCACAAGGAGGGAAAGCCTCAAAAGGAATTGCAAAAGAAGTTGGATGTTCTCAAAGTGCTGTATCAAAGCACATTAATAGAAAGTTAAGTGGAAGGGAAAAGTGTGGAAGAAAAAGGTGCACCAGCAGCAGGGATGACCGTAGCCTGGAGAGGATTGTCAGGAAAAGGCCATTCAAATGTGTGGGGGAGTTTCACAAGGAGTGGACTGAGGCTGGAGTTACTGCATCAAGAGCCACCACACACAGACGGGTCCTGGACATGGGCTTCAAATGTCGTATTCCTCTAGTCAAGCCGCTCCTGAACAACAAACAACGTCAGAAGCGTCTCAAGCGCTCTCAAATTCCAAATTTGAGAGCAAATTTTGCATCTCATTTGGAAACCAAGGTCCCAGAATCTGGAGGAAGAATGGAGAGGCACACAATCCAAGATGCTTGAAGTCCAGTGTGAAGTTTCCACAGTCTGTGTTGGTTTGGGGAGCCATGTCATCGGCTGGTGTTGGTCCACTGTGCTTTAAGTCCAGAGTCAACACAGCCGTCTACCGGGACATTTTAGAGCACTTCATGCTTCCTTCAGCAGACAAGCTTTATGGAGATGCTGACTTCATTTTCCAGCCAAAAGTACCAAAACCTGGTTCAATGACCATGGTATTACTGTGCTTGATTGGCCAGCAAACTCGCCTGACCTGAACCCCATAGAGAATCTATGGGGCATTGCCAAGAGAAAGATGAGAGACATGAGACCAAACAATGCAGAAGAGCTGAAGGCCGCTATTGAAGCATCTTGGTCTTCCATAACACCTCAGCAGTGCCACAGGCTGATAGCATCCATGCCACGCCGCATTGAGGCAGTAATTAATGCAAAAGGGGCCCAAACCAAGTACTGAGTACATATGCATGATTATATTTTTCAGAGGGCCGACATTTCTGTATTTAAAATCCTTTTTTTTATTGATTTCATGTAATATTCTAATTTTCTGAGATTCTGGATTTGGGGTTTTCATAAGCTGTAAGCCATAATCATAAAAATTATATCAAATAAAGGCTTGAAATATCTTACATGGCTTGTAATGAGTCTATATAATATATTAGTTTCACCTTTTAAGTTGAATTACTGAAATTAATGAACTTTTGCACGATATTCTAATTTTTCGAGTTTCACCTGTATATTCATGCACTACACAGACATCTCTGACTGCTTGATACATATCTCATGCCACTTTTAACCCTCTACCGCACGCATTATGATAGATACATAGAAAAAATATTTGAATCTTTTTCTTTTCTTAGAATAGCTTAACTTGAAATGCTGTAAAAAAAAATTTTTAAAGTACTTTATGATATGTTGCCATATGGCAACAACATACAATAGTGGAAATAACTTAGAATAAGTGTAAGTGTACTTGCAGTTAATATGTTTCCTCAGAAATGTAATTTGTGTTGACTCAATTGGTGCATTATAAGCTTTAACACTGTACTTACATAAACTTACACCATAAACATACATTTCAACAACAACAAATTTAATTATTTTTTTGCTGAACAAACCTTTATTTTTTTGAATTTCATAATTTTTTTTAGAATAATATTTAAATTCAAACTTATACTGTTAAAAACAACCATTGAATATCTGGGAACCATAAATCCAAAAACATTACAGTTCATGAAAATTCAACATTATGCATTAGTAAGACTATGAACAGGAACCCCCCCCATAATCCTTTATTCAATATGAAAGTTCACAAAGCAGTTTTTTTTAGAGGTGAGGCACCTCTTATTTGGTGCACTTATTTGGTGCACTTATTTGGTGCCTAACAGACAAAATAATTACACCTGCCCTTTTGAGACACAATGTTTATTAACCACAATGTGTGTGTGTGTGTGTGTGTGTGTGTGTGTCATGCTCGTGCTAAATGATGTGACATCTGTGCTACCTGTATTCATATCTAATCAGAAGGAAAAGTGCCATTTAAATTCAATGTATCCATATACAAATGCCAGACAGTCCTTAACCTACAGCTAACCAACATTATATCACTAGAATTAATGATATTATTGTTTGATCAGCTTAACAGGTGGTGGTGTAGTGGCTAGAGCACAGGGCTGCTAATCAGATGGTCGCTGATTCAAACCCCACGGCCACCACCATTGTGCCCTTGAGTAAGGCACTTAACTCCACGTTGCTCCGGGGGGATTGTCCCTGTAATAAGGGCTCTGTAAGTCGCTTTGGATAAAAGCGTCTGCCAAATGCATATATGTAAATGTAAATGTAACAGATTCCCACTATCTAGCTAAACTATTGCGGTAATGTCATTCCACTTCTGCACAGTGTTGCCGCTTGGCAACACAGATATTTGATCGATTTACCAAAAACTAATTTCATAAAAACTTTTTTGAGTGATGAATATGCCATCATAGCTTACCTGACGTGATGTTTACAGAGGTGAAATTGGCTGGTCTTTATTTCTTACTGACGTTTTAGTCAGCTTTCAGCAACTTCGATTTAAAGACCGCAGGTTGTCAGAAATCGCGCCACAGAAAAGTACTGCATGTCATGTGACTTAACCAAAGCACATCATTGGCTAAAAAAATCTAGCATGTTTAATTAAAGAGACAGTGGCAAGGAAATTAACACAAAGACAATGTTGCCATATGGCTACAATGTGCAGTAGAGGGTTAAAATACGGGGTGTAAAGTTACAACTCTGAAAGGAAGAAGCAATTCTCTTTTATTCAGCTGTTGCCTGTGTTGCTTTGAGCACAAACACATCATGGATGCATTCTTTCACCAATCTGTGCTATTTTTATTTGTTGGTGTATGTAATACGTATTTGACAATGGATGGGGGGGTTAGGATTAGGGGTTCATATAGGGGTTCGACTCATGTCAGCATGGATTACTCATGAACAGCCAAAACACGATTCAAGCTTTACAAAGGAACTGTTATTGAAGGATATGGCAGTTAAAACACTACAAAAATGTAAGTAAACTATTTCATTCATGAATATTTCAAATGACATGACAGTTTGATAGTTTATGGTGCTGAGTGTTAACAGTTGTGCTTGAGATGAACAGTTTAATATATTCAGATGAAATGTATTGGGTGTGCATTATGTGCACACCCTGGAATTTTGTTTTAGAATGTTTGTCCGATTGTGTTTCCTGAATTTTAGGGGCTGCAGGATATTAGCCAATCAGAACAGTGGGAGTTTATGTTGGATTCATCCTGACCAGGTGCTGACAAGCTCCAAAAAAAGAAGTAACTTAGTAAGTAACTTAGTTACACAGTAAGTACATTGTATTGTATGTATTTTAATGTTAGCACACAGTAGTTAAAGAAAGGTCCTACTGTAATATAATGTTTATATTACACCCCCACCCCCAAACACACACCATAAAAGCACTAAGTAATTTTACACCAAAGTTTGTCTTTTGTGTTGTTCCTCTTTGTTGATTTTTCTCTGTATCTCACCACACATCAATAAAATGGACATTCTTGGATTCAATCCCAACAAAGTTTCACATATTGTTTGTGGTTCCTTCTTGTGTGCAAACACCTGTATTCAACTGGCCTGTCAGTGGCTCCTCACACCTCTCAGGGTGTGGAGTTGTTTGTATCACTGTAACAGGGACTGTTTGGACTTGTGGACTATAGATATGGTGATCCATTCTTTAATTGTCCCTGGGTGTTACTGATGCCTCTGGCTCCTTTGATGTTGTGTTGTCTTCAAAGGAATATAGTAGTTCACATTTAGTTTACATTCACATATTTTACTCAACCTCACATCGTTCCAAATCAATATGACTTTCTTCTCAGGTAAGGATATATTTTAAAGAATGTCACGATCCCTGATTTCCCAAGTTGCAGTTGATTGTGACTTACTTCATAAAGCATAAAAAAAGCAACCAAAATTGTCATGCAACTTTTTTAGACACTTCAGGTAATTATTAATTTCACAGACTTTTGCCATAACTCTCCTGTGCGCATTCATGAGTGCATGAAAGCCTCTTGTTGGGTTGTTCATTCAAGAATTTGAGCTGTTTTGCTTTCGCAAGGTTTAATTGCAAGCCATTATGAATGAGCTTCTTTCATGTACTTGCGAATGTGTAAAGCAGAGCTTTAGAGGAAGTTAAGATTTAATTACTTAAAATTACTTACATTTTAGGTTGTTTGTTTGTTTGTCTTTGTATGATTACCCAGATTACCTGACCCAGATTGATATGAAAACAGGTTAAACTGCAACGGTCTAATGTCATTTAGTGCAACAGCAAACTGAGTGACAATTGACAAATTATGCACAAAGTAGCATGGACTACTTTTTTGGGTACTGAATGTTTTCATTGAGAAACAACACAAAACATTCTACCCAAAAATGATTTTATATTAGAGATGCTTGTTGTTCTCACATGAGCCTTCTCTCATACATTCTTGAATGTACATGGGAGAGCTATTTAAAAAACTTGCATTTCAGTTTGTTGTGTGCCTTCAGGAGACATTGGAATGTGATGCATGAGTTGCATGACACTTGGGTGTTCATTTAAGATTTAAAGTGAGTCTGGAATCACAACATTCTTTAAATACAGTATATCCTTATTTTTTCCACATAAGAAAGTTTTGCACATGAGTAAACAATTTTCAGTTTATGTGATTTTCATTCCCTTTAAAATGTATTGTGTTTTTAGTAAAAAATTTTGACTTTTTTGTTGATCAATTTAGATGCACTTTTATGTTATATTTTGGCTTTCACAAACAAAAAAATCATAAAATTCACAAAAAAAAAAAAAAATTTGTTTGTGGTGAACTAAATCTAAGTGAAATTCTACAATGACAGCTAAAGTGTACATTGAAGAGGTGTCTACCTCGGACAGTTTCAGTTTGAGATAAAACAGCTTATTATTTTGGCTTCAGTGGTTTGATTTCATTCTTGTCAATAGCGTTCTCTGCTCTCCACTTGTATTATTAATGCTTGGAGGCTGCATTGGCCCAGCACTGCCATATTTTCTGCCTGTAAGTGTTTGTAGTAACCTACTCATTGAACCAGTAAATTGATCTGACAGATGCTGATTCTCTTATATTGTACGCCTTTAAGCAAAGTTTTGGCAGATAGCATCAGATTAGTCTCAGGCCCCGAACTGCCAATAAGCAGAGTCTGCAGTCTTGCCATCTCTCAAGAGTTCATCTGAGTGCTGCCTTTGGAGGTGATATAAATCATGTGATTGATTTGTTTTTACGTTTTTTTGTGTGTATGAATAGAATAGCAAAACTATACGAATCTTCAAAATAACACCTACTCAATGATCAGCAAGTGTGCATGAGAGCAATAAGTCTTATGAATTATGCAAGCAACTACAGTACTTATGACACTGCTGCTTTATATTCTCAAGGACAAAACTAGATCAAGATGTTGTGGTTCATTATGCCCATCTAATACCCAAGTGCATTAAAAGTGATGTGTGTAATGTTTTTTGTGTTAAAATATTTTCTTCTATCTTTAGTGTCATAGCAGAGACAGTTATACAGTAAGCAATTTGTATGTTGATTCCCTGAAAAGTGTAACACTGTTTTTCTGTGATGCTATCAAATCATGTAGTGCTATCTGTTTGTTTAAACATCCCGAACAGTCCTATTCAGCAACATTAGTCACATTTCCACTATCAGACCAAATGAGGGCCCGCTAGTGTGTGCCAGTTGCATTCCCACTGTAACTTCCAGGGCTTCATCGTGCCTCCTCAGGGCCAAACAAGGCCAACCAGGGATTGAAGTGTGTTCAATGTTAAAGGCAGAGTTTTGTTGAACTTCCCAGGTTGTGAATTCAGCGCACAAAGGTACCGAATCGGGAAGAAAACATATTTAAAAAATCTGGGCATAGTACAAATCTGTTAAAATGCCCAATGGACGAAGCGGTGCCCAGAGAAATGACTTTCCATGGTTCTGTGAACTTTCATAGAAGGTGTGCTGAGACATCGTCCTGCTGTTAGTGGAGATACCACTTGGGATATCATGACAGTTGCTGTCAGTGAGTTGTCAGCATTATCTTTACTGTATCTTGCTGTTTACATTCGTGATACCTCAGTTTGAACTTCCGTCTTGCTTGGGAAATGGACAGGGTGTGTGACGTTGAATATTGATATTTTTACATTGAAGCATTGATGTTAATTAAAATATCACTTGAACTGCTAGACAAAACAATCAAATATCTATCCAATCTTTCTCCTCCCTCCCCACATTAGGAAAGTTTTCTTTTTCATTTGCTTGCTGAATGCGAGGACCTTAATAGGTAAAATGGGTCTAATTTTAATTAACAAAAGTACACTGTGAAGTGAAGAATAGGTGGAATTTCCACACTCAAATTTTAAGTATTACTGAGGGGATGAAAACTACATTGTAAAACACAAATTAGCCTGTCAAAGCAATTCCAGATGTACCCATTAAGCACTTATAACTGTAAACTTCTGTATTAGGTTGTTATCTTGATTATGGGTTATGGCTCAATGTAGTGACCTAAATGGACACTTAATAATGTTGATGTATTACAAATGTGATTTGGAAGAACTCAGAGTCCACCACATGGGTGGGAAGATTATATCAGAATGTTCATCCGTAATCCAGTTATGGTTCCATCTTCAAAATACCCTGCTTAGGAGCTGCTGCTTACTTTTAAAGGAATAGTTCACCCAAAAAAAATTCAAATTCTACCATCATTTACTCACCCTTATGTTGTTTCAAACCTGTTCCCCTTCTGTCACTCACTTGACGTTGTTTCAATTGCAGTGACACAAGGGGTCTCTTCTGAGAGCCTTGCGTACCTCTGAACTTGAGAAAATGCCAACGTGAAATTGGCAATCAGAATTTGCATGTCCCGCCCCCGGACATACGGGTGAGCGTCTGTCAGACAGATTTTTTTCGTCGGAGCCGAGCGGTTGCGCAACAGCAAAGCTGAGTTCACCGCTGTACCACTCATCTCTGCTGGCGATAAGCACTGCTGTTGGATCTACTGCGCATTCCAATGGCTTTCTCCTCTCTGCACGCTGTACAGTCCATGCCCCTGGGTGCTTCGATAGAGCTTTCATTGCCTGAAAGAGTGTTTCTCCTCCTAAAAGAGTTTATTTCCTCTAAAAGAGTCTGAGTTCCCACTCATAAAAGAGCAATACACTGCAGGCGTTGAACGTCCTTTTCAGGACGCGTCTTTTTCAAGATGCCCTTCCACCTCTGTGTAGTTCCTGGATGCGGTTGATTTCTGTCCACTTCTGATGGTCATAAAAGCTGCCTCACATGCCTGGGCTGTGATCACACGCAGGCTGTGTTTTATGAATGGTTCATGTTCTCAGTGCGAGAACATAGCCATGGCAACATTGCGGTCACGGCTTTCTTTTCTCACGAGAGAAAGCCACTTCAGCCGCCCTCCACGTCGTTCCTTCGGGATTAAGGATGACCCGGCTGGCGATGAAGGCGATTCGAGGATGATGACGGGCTCGGTACTGCCGGATAAAACCCCATGAACCACCCGCCCCCCGGCACGCTTGCTTCCTTCCGTCCGAGCTTGGGATGAGTGCGGCTCGCCTCGCGGCCAGCCGGCATACTCCTTTGAACCCCCATAATTGGATGACGATTTCGCCGCTGCATTGGAGAGCGTCACAGCGGCGTCTGATGCTGATGACTTGTCTGGGCTGCCACCTTTGGGTCAGTCTGAGCCTGACGTACGTATGTCTGCTATGCTTTCCCGGCTATTTGATTGGTTCCTCGGGCCAGGGCACCGCTCATAGATAACATGCAGCTCCACTTCAATTGGGCCCAGCTCTCTTGTTATCCTTATTCTTCGTTGCCGCACCCCCTACGGGCTGCAGTACCCACAATGCTAATAAAAGAGCAATTTCCTCACTTCCTGGGTCATCTAGCTGGTGCGCGCCATTCTCACGGCACCCTGGCAACAAAGTCTTACAGTCCCGGCTCCCCAGAGGCAGTCATCTTGCCTCTGAACCCGTGACTGTCCAGCCCCGGCAGGTCAGTGCTGATGAGTTCTGAAGACGTCCCTACAGGACCTCCTCCTCAGTCTCTAACCCGCAGGTGCGCGGAGCAAGGTAAATGCTTTGAGTCTTTCTCAGCACCCAAGCCTCGTGATGCGCTTCTGCCAACCGACACATTATTACCTGCCCCCCCCTGCTGCAAAGCCCCACCCGGTACGTCAAAAACGATTGTCCTGTTAGTGCCCCTCGCACGTAGCTTGGACGTCTCTGTACAACTATCCTGGCCAGGACCATCTGACTCAGCTACGCAATTCGGTTCGCGGGGCTCCCGCCTCATCTCGCCGGTATTTGCTCCACTGCATGTGAGGCGGAAATGCCAGCACTTTACTTATAGAAGTTATGACCCTGCTACTAAGAGATGCGATAGAGCCTGTCCCTCCAGCTGAGATGGAGAAGGGTCTCTACAGCCCTTACTTCATCGTACCCACGGTGGGTTGCGGCCAATCTTGAACCTGCAAGTTCTCAACCGGACTTTATACAAACTCCCATTCAGAATGCTCATGCAGAAACAAATTATAACCTGTTTACATTACATTGGTTAGCAGCAGTAGACCTGAAGGACACGTACTTCACGTCTCCATTCTGCCTCGGCTTCGATGGTCAGGCGTATCAGTCCAAGGTCCTCCCCTTCGGCCCTTCCCTGTACCCTTGTGTATTCACCAAGGTTGGAGAGGCAGCCCTTGCCCCGCTACGGGAAGTGGGCATCCGTATACTTGATTACCTCGATGACTGGCTCATCCTAACACACTCTCAAGAGTTACTAAGCGCCCACAGGGAGCAGGTGCTTGTGCACCTCAGCCGATTGGGGCTTCAGGTCAACTGGGAAAAAAGCAAGCTCTCTTCAGTCCAGAGCATCTCTTTTCCAGGCTTTGAGTTAGACTCTGTCTCAATGTCAGCACGCCTCACAACTGAGCGAGCACAGTCAGTTCCAATGAGCACAGGCACATTGGTTCCTCTCAAACAGTTCCAGAGGCTCCTGGGGCATATGGCATCCTTAGCCATGGTCGTGCTGCTCAGGTTGATGCATGTGAGACCGCTTCAGCACTGGCTTCAGACTCGAGTCCCAAGATGGGCATGGCGCCATGGCACATACCATGTGTTAATCAACACTTCCTGCCGTCAGACTTTCAACCCTTGGACAGACTTCTGTTTTCTGCAGACATGAGTCCCCCTACAGCAGGTATCCAGATGTGTCATGGTCACCACAGATGCCTCTCAATGGTGTTGGGATGCCGTGTACAACGGGCACGCAGCCGCTGGCTCCTGGATGGGGCCCGCCTGCATTGGCACATCAACTGCCTTGTGTTGTTGGCTATATTCCTTGCCTTGCGGAGGTTTCTCCTGCTAGTTGGGGGAAAGCACGTCTTGATCTGTTCACACTGCACCACGACAGTAGCGTACATAAATCACCAAGGTGGCGTGAGCTCTCGTCATATGTCACAACTCGCCCGCCATCAACTCCTTTGCAGTCTCAGGTTGCTGCATGCCACTCACATCCCGGTTGACCACCACACAATGGTGGATGTGCTGTCGTGACAGATTACGCTCAGAGGAGAGTGGAGTCCCCACCCCCAGGCGGTCCAGGTGACCTGGGACCGGTTAGGCATGGCGCAGATAGATCTCTTTGCCTCCCAGGACAACTCCCATTGCCCACTCTGGGACTCCCTAATGAAGGCCCGTCACGGCGCAGATGCGCTGGCACACAGCTGGCCCCAGGGGCTGTGCAAGTACACATTTCCCCCGGTGAGCCTTCTTGCACTGGTGCTGTGCAAGGTCAGGGAGGACGAGGAACAGGTCATCTTAGTGGCTCCTTACTGGCCCACTCAGACCTGGTTCTTGGATCTCACAGTCCTCACGACAGCACCTTCCTGGCAAATTCCCCTGAGGAAGTACCACCTTTCTCAGGGACAGGGCACCCTCTGGCACCCGCGCCCACTCTGGACCTCTGGAACTTCCATGTCTGGCACCTGGATGGGACGCGGAAGACTTAAGCGGTCTACCACCTGCAGTTGTAGGCTCAATCAACCAAGCCAGAGCACCCCCAGACAGCTTTATGCCCTCAAGTGGCGTCTGTTCGCAAATTGGTGCTCTTCCAGATCTCAAGACCAACAGAGATGCGCAGTTCGGTCATTGCTTTCATTCCTGCAGGAGAGGTTGGAGGGGAGGCTGTTCCACCATTGCATTGCAGCCCACCACGACACATTGGATGGCAAGTCCCTTGGTAAGCATGACTTGATTATCAGGTTCCTTAAGAGGCACCCAGAGGTTGAACACTTCCTGGCCAAGCCTGTTCCCCTCCTGGGATCTCTCAGTGGTCCTCTCAGGCCTTCAGAGAACCCCCCTTCGAGCCACTTGATTCAGTCGAGCTCAAAGCCCTCTTCTTGAAGACGGCCCTCCTGATCATGCTGCTTCCATCAAGAGGGTTGGGGGCCTGCAAGCGTTCTCTGACAGCGACACTTGCCTGGAGTTCGGTCTGGCAGATGCTCACCTCAACCTAAGACTATGACTGGGCTACATTACCAAGGTTCCTATGACCCCCTTCAGGTCATGAATCTGCAAGCAAAGCTGCCCTGGGAGGAGGCAGACCCAGCCTCTTTGTTGCTGTGTCTGGTACGTGCTTTGCGCATCTATGTGGACCGCACGCAGGTATCTAGATGCTCTGAGCAGCTCTTTTTCTGCTTTGGTGGATGGCGGAAAGGGAACGCTTTCTCCAAACAGAGGTTAGCTCATTAGGTCGTTGATGCTATCTCCCTAGCATATCACACCCAGGCCGTGCCCACCGCCTTGCAGGTTCGAGCACACACTACAAGAAGTGTGGCATCCTCTTGGGCACTGGCCCACAGCACCTCCCTAGCAGACATCTGCAGAGCAGTGGTCTGGGCAACACCCAACACCTTTACTAGATTCTATAACCTCAGGGTTGAGTCGGTCTCTTGCCGTGTTTTGTCAGGTCCGAACCTGTAGAAATCGGTAATACAGAACAGCTGACTGGGTGTTCTGCTTGTACCTTGCGCCCTTCACCAAGTTGATCCAGTGCACCTTCTCTCCTAGCTTAGCCATTAAGCTTACGCTTCCTGGATGTTCTTCCTCCCTAGCCCTCTGGCCAGCGAATTCAGCAGAGGAAATTGCCGCCAGACCCACCATGAGTCGTGTTGGGCTTGGGCTCCACAGGCATAGTTCCTGCTTCAGGCAACTCCCTGTGATGTATTTTCTGCGGTACGATCCCCCCTGCTGCCCCCCGGTTGCTGTGTCTGTAGCAACTCCTCCCTTGTCAGGCAGGATCTACCACCGCACCATGTCCATGTGTGGCTTGACAACCCCTGTGTGTATTGGCCACAAGTTACCTCCCCCCAGTTTGGGCAGGTTGTAGTCTCCGCAGAGCATTTTCCCCTGAAAAAATAGGAAAGGAAAAGGACGCCTTCCCCAGCGCATCTATAGCATTAAGATATCCCCAGCCTCTTTTAAACTCTATGACCCATACGGGTACTGGGAACCTAAGAGCGGTATATGATACCTTTTATTGGGGGCGTTGGGGAGGGTTACATGCAGCCGACCCAGCTGCTTCTAGCACGCAACAGCTTGCTTGCACCTGACTAGGCAGTCATGTAACATGGGTTAGTGGATGGCGTTTTGAAGTGGGACCCCTTCTGTCACTACAATTGACACAACGTCAAGGAAGTGACAGAAGGGTAATGTCATGGTTACTGTTGTAACCTCCGTTCCCCGATGAAGGAACGAGATGTTGTGTTCCCCTTGCCATGTCACTATCCCTACCACTGTAATGCTCCATAACCTTATTCTCGGCTCCTCAGTGCAAAAACCGGTCTGACAGATGCTGGTCCGCTCCCCTTTATAGAGGGGAGGGTTCTGGAGGGGAAGATGACATTTAAGGAAAAAAAAACTGCAATGCTTCTGTTAGCTTAGCAGGTGTTTGTCTGTCACCAGAGATGTCTCCAAGCAACCCAATTCATAAACAATCTGAAAAGCTAACATTTGTGCTACAGGTGTATGATTATCAAAAGACAGTATATTTTACCATGTTTTTAACAACTTCTACTCTGCTAACGTTTGCTAAACACACTTTAATATCATGTAATGTAGGAACTTTGACAAATTTTATCTATATCATTTAATAAATGAGAATGTTTATCACTTATTTTGTACATCTTCCAGGCTGCCGACAATATTGTGTGATATAGACGCATCTGCATCTCGGCAAATTTAGAGTTTAAAATTTCCCCATGACTTTCCAAGTGGCATTCCATTGCACTTGTACCAGTAGGAAGTTGGAAAATCTGACGCTTTGCTTTTTGCAGATGAATTCTTTGTGGTTTGGGTCAGTGTTTACCAAACTTTTTATGACACAGCACACTTATTACATTAAAAATTCCCATGGCACACCACTATCTATGATAAACATCTGAGATAGTTTTCCTTTTCAAGAACTTGTCCATGTTTTCTATCCGTCTTAGTATTCTGAACTCATAATGTTTGAAATTCAGCTATGCAAAAAATGGAAATAACATAGGTATGCTGTGTAATGAGGTAACAGTTGCCAAGAGCGCTACTTGTATAATGAAAACGAACAAATTTGTGTCTTTTCCAATTTGTAGATTTTTTTTTTTTCTTGCAAGTTAAAAATATATTTTTTATTTATTTACTGTATTTTCCCAAAATACAGTTGCACCTGACTGTAAGTCGCACCAGGTCAAAATTGAAAAACTCCCGAAAGCTGACACCCGGCCTCCATTCACCAGTTCAGATGTCAAATGCGCTGGGTGAAGATTACAGTACCTCAGAATCTATACATCGTATCACAGTGTTTTTGGACTTAAAAGCCACATCTGTTCATAACATCAATAACTCTATGCTGTGCACAAATAAACAGCTTTTAGTCTTTGAGTAAAACAATACACCTGTTGTATTTTATTCATTCATTTGGCTCTCTGACTGAAAGTTTTTACTACAATTATGATGACGAAGCATAATTTTGTGGGCATGTGAGTTGCGTTTGACAGTGGACTAGAGTTTGTTAGAACAAAAATGTTATGATGAACAAAATATATAAACTGGTTGCATAAAATACTTTGTAGTGAAAAATATACTGAATTGGAATCTTAAGAACTGTTCTACCGTCTCTATGCCTTCATTAAAATACAGAGAACATTTTTATTTATTTATTTTGAGGAATTTGATCATTTTCCATGGCACACCTGACAATCTTTCACGGCATAGTAGTGGATACAGTGGCTGGGAAACACTGGTTTAGGTAGCCAAATTGTATTAAAGAAGATTTGTCTGACATCTCTCAGACAGACAGCTTCTTCTATTGTCACCCGCATTCACTTTCTTGGAGTGCGTGCGAAGGGGGGCGGGGATGGGTGACAGCCGTTAACAGTAACAAAAATTTCAAATTAGAAATGAGTTAAGTTATTGCTTGTATTTGAATCAGGAAGTTTTACATCCAATCACAGTTATGCTGTTAAAAATAAATCAGACAATGCACAGGCAATTTAGTGATGTCCCCGCAGTTGTGATCTTGACTGGTCTTGAAATAAAATAAAGAGTCGTTTTTGTCTGAGACCAAGACAAGACTTGACCGAGGCCTTCAAAAAGTGATCTCGAGACCAAGACTGATATCGATTACTACAACACTGATACACAGACAAACCATTTACATTTTGTTTTACATTTTCGGAGAATGTTTGAATTAATGAGGACATTTTTTTTATTACGTTTTCCATATGTAGTTAAAAGGCTTAACTATGTATGTTATTTTGGCAAACAAACAGAATTCTTAAGTTTCTGAAGAAATTTCTCATGCTTTCTCAGAGTTTATTAAAAAATGTTCTCACTCATTGGTCAATTTGGCATTTGTACTTGCTCTCCACAAAAAAAAAAAAAAATGAAAAAACTGTCAAATTAATTAGAACAGACAGAAATGAAACAAAGCGGGTTAATAATGTTACCAAATTTTTTTTATAATGTGCAAAAGTCTTTTCTTTGCTCCTTGGTAATTCACATTGAATGAATCTGCTGAAAACGCAAGTGAAATTTTTTGCATGCACGCACACATCCCCAGTTAACTCAATCCACAACGGTGGCATTCATTGGCTAGGCATCAACCAATAAACCACTTCATTCACCCCTCCCCTCCCCCGCAGAACACTGGTCTTTCTCTCTCACATCAGGATTTTACAAGTGCACAAGTGAGTTTTGCTACAGGGTTTTTTGTAAAAGTAGTCAAGACGTCAAGATTTAAAGTTGCAGTGCCAGATATAAGAGGTTTTAAGTGCCAATTTGTGGTTGTAATGTGAAAATGAATTAAAGTACAAAAGTTCACGTGTAATACAAGTCTTTACTTGTATTTATGTGAATTTAATTTTACACATTTGTGACTAATTGTCTACAACTGTAAATTCAGATCACAAGCTTTGAATTAAGTTTTCACATCGGTGCTGTAAGTGTAAGTTTCAACTTACGAATACACATATTTTTTGTACAAGTTCTCAAATCCAAATATGCAAGCTCTCGAGTTTTGCTACCGATTTACCTTCATTATTTTTGTAGTCCATACGACTATTAGAGTCGTAAACGCTTCAGCGATGTGGAAGATTATCAGTAAATGATTACTTTAATTTCAGTCTGTTCCTCACACAAGCCTACTGTATGGCTTCAGAAGACTTTGAATATAATGCATGAGGGATGACCATATGGACTTTTAATGAATACTCCTATAGTTTATGGAAACTTGGAGATTAACAGATCCAGTCCCATTTCACTTTAATTGAATGGAAAAGTGTGACCAGTACATTCTTCAACATGTGTCCTTTTGTTTTGCACAGAAGGAAGAAAGTCATACAGGTTTAGGTGAGTAAATTGACATAATTTTTGAGTGAACAATTTCTTTAAAATTAGAGTAAAACTATCCTAGTGTGCGTTTGTTAATTTACAGAATAATTTAATTATGATTATTATAATTTTCAAATATAATAATAATGATATGTTTATAATGATTATAATTGCATGTATTGGACTAAATTTTTGGTGGCAATTTGCAATTTCCACAATCGAAATTGTCTACAAATATGTTATTTGGCAGACCTGGTTTACATGGTGAGTGTTATTTGCCATGTGTAAATATGCAGACTGGATCACCTTACAAATGATTGCAACAGTATTTAGCCCTAAATTCAGTATTCAGTATTTAGCAGAATGCTGTCATACTGCCTGTCTTTTCAGGTGCATTTCCAGTCATTCCTGGTTTAGACAGTCCATTTGTTTTGGCTGTATCTCTGCATTTGACCATTTTCAGTAATGGTCTATGAAGAATAGAAACAGATCAGAGTTATATTCCATTACAAACCAGGACCTCAGCTGAACTTTGCTATTTCTGTAGTTCCTGGGTATGATTATGGACTAGATAATGTCTTGGAAATTGTGCAATAGTAACATCACTAATTGTAGTTAATACATCACATGTGGCACATATCGATTTCCAGGCTGCAATCTAAACCAGAAAATGACAAACACTAATAGGTATTTCATGGCCTTGGTTAACCATCCTGAATTCTCACAAGCCTTTATTTATATTTTGCTCCCAGTTTCAGTCTGGCCCTAATGCAAATGCAACCCCTGTGTCTGAACAATTTGTGTGTGGAATCATCAGTTCACTGCTGTAGGCAGTTGAGTTGATGACAACATGATGCACTAGAATTGAAGCAATTACTGATGGATAAGAACTAAGAATGAAAGCAGCCTACACTAAAGTAACTGATGTTGATCCTGCTTTTGAATTTGTTTACACACAGCTAAAGACTGTAATATATTAAAGAAAGAATTAACCCAAAAATTTAAATTTTGTCATCATTTAACCACTCCCATATCGTTCCAAACCCACATGACCTTCTTTCTTATGTGGAACACAATGAATATCGCAGACATCTTTTTGTATTTCCTGTAACAGTGTAGTACCCCCCCCCCCCAAAAAAAAAACACTGTAAAATTTAAACGAGAGGGAAAAGGCCAAAGCAGAGAGGCAGTGAGAGAGAGAGGAGAGAGAGATGAAAAAACCCCCTACTTGCTGGTTCTCCAATACACCGTCGCATGGTCCTCGATCACTTCTCCACCCTCTCAGGCGGACGACAGCCGCTTCTCCCCGGGCGGACCGGAGTCAGCCTCACGACCCCCGGTGGTCAGAACACCCATCCGTGTTCTCTGCGACTCGTGGGGACACTCCTCCGCCCCTGGCAGCGGCCCTACCGCTCCAGGCGGTCGGGGAGACACTTCCCTCCTCCCCTCACGGACGGCGGTCTACCTTCAACCCCTCCGTGTTTCTGGGGGATGGCAGGGCTCTCCTCCGCCCCTGAAGCGGCTCCATCGCTCTAGGCGATCGGGGAGTCCAGTCCCCATTCGCCTCGTGGATGGCGGCCGTTCACTGCATCCGAGCGGTTGGACTACTCCCTCCCCCGGTGGATGGCAGCGGCACTCCCCTGGGTGGACGGCAGTGTCGGGGACTCCGCGATGAGCATCTCTCCTCCTTCCCGGGCTTCGGCACCAGTGTAACGTAATTCAATGGAAAGGAGGAGGCGAGAACCGGCTTGTCAATATAAATAATATTTTAATGGCAAACTTAAACAAAAGACAAAAGACACATATGACGGACATGTCTGTGAATGATCTCTCTCTCGTCACACCACCATCTGCCATCAGTCTTTATCCCTCTAGGAGGCTTAATTAGCCTGATAAAGGACCGGGTGTGTATAATCACAACCCGGCCAAGCCCTCCACCCTGCAACAATGACTAATACAGATGAGAACATCCCGTTTTTGCACTCTGTAATTTGTAAATGAAATGTGCACATTGTTCATCTGATATTCAAAATCTAATTTAAATCAAAATATAACATGTATTTGTAAAAATGTAAAAAAATAAAAAGAGACAAAATGCATAAGGATTATTATTCTGCACTATTTCTAGATCACTAAATAAGCAATTTTGAACAAGTTAACTCCTTTGTACAAAAGGTCATTTTTCCTTTCTTCAACTATATATTTGGCAGTATTTGGCAGTTCCATCTGGATTCAAATCAGAAGTGATCATGTACAAAACTTAGGCGTCTTTATCAATTTGTAAATATTAAGTGTTTCCATGGTGACATATATTGAAAAAAACATACATTCTAAATTAACAGGCTGCAGATGCTGTATAATAAGCATGACTGTTGCAGTGAAGCTTGATGAGATGTTTTTTTTTCTGTGCTCACACACAGTGTATTCACCATAGTCTTTGTTGGTTTTGCTGTGGTTCCAGCTACATTTGTTCTGCTTGGCCTGGCTGCCTCTCCCACCTCCATCTGGCTCTCTTTCTGTTAGGATCGCTATGAATGGCTGTGAATTTTAAACGCTGGATTAGAATCCCTGAGAGAGAAAGGGAGAGGGAAGCTTTACAGGCAGCAGCGTACTAATTTGTAATTTTCGTCAAACAAAAGCCCAACATATTCTTGACGTAGGTTGGTTCTAGAGTGTCGATTGGCTGAGCAACATCCAAAATTTTTGTCTGAGAAATGATGGATGAGCAAATGCAAGGGTAGCTATGTTTAGAAATATCTGGAGAAAATCACTCATATAACCACTCCCCATTCTGTAAATTTGCAGTGGACTGTCGGTGAATGCCGTCATCTAATACAGTGGGGTTCAAAAGTCTTCATGCATATCAAATGTGTTACAGTTAAGGTTTTCTTTTTTAATTTTCTAGACTTTCAGGAACCACTGCAAGCTTCCATTTGTAAGTGCTTTGGGTGAAATTTGCTTAAAGTGATGCATAGAGAGAGCAAATGGTTTTCTGTTTACCTACTAGTTCATCTTTAAAGAAAATGTGGTTTAATTTTCATTTTAAAAATAACTTCTCATTTTTTCAAGATTGTTGACATGCCAAAAGCATATTATGAGTCTACAATGCCATCTTACTGGTAACACTTGACACACCTATTAGGCCAAAGCCTGACTTAATGATGGGATATAGCAGGATAAATATAGATTTTTTCATTTACACAAAGATGAGTAGGCAAAGTCCTTACAGTGGTCTCATTTGGTCGCAAATCTAAAGCTCGTCCAATTTCAACACACAACATATCAGGTACAAACTTTGTCAATATAAATATATAAACTCAACAAAAATGTTTCGGATGTACCAATCCTGTGCAGGTGTTGTTACACTTGGTCTGCCACTGCGAGGATGATCAGCTGTCCTTCCTGCCTCCCTGTAGCGCTGTCTTAGGCGTCTCACAGTACAAACATTGCTATTTATTGCCCTGTCCACATCTGCAGTCCTCATGCCTCCATGCAGCATACATAAAGCACGTTCACGCAGATGAGCAGGGACCCTGTGCTTCTTTTTTTGGTGTTTTTTATAACTGTGACCTTAATTGCCTACCATCTGTAAGCTGTTAGTGTCTTAATGTCTGTTTCACTGGTGCATGTTCATTAATTGTTTATGGTCCTTTGAACAAGCAAGTTGATGTTTCATGGTCAACCAGGATCACAGGAGAGAAACATGCTGGTCGACCAACTTCAGCAGCTACTGTATATAGTATGCTGGTAAACAGGATAACTACCAGCTAGACCAGCATCAAACCAGTAAAAACAGTCTGGACCAACATAAACCCATTCGTCCATATGTTCTGTAGTTATTGCTTAGACTATGCCGGTCTTTTCAGCAGGGAAGGAAATAATTAAGACAGAAAGAATGGGGCAGCAATATTGAGAGGTAAACAATGTCAGAAACAAAACATGCATCTATTTAAACAACTACCTGGTTCACATCTACAGGTAATAATAATAATAATAAATAATAATTCCTTACATTTATATAGCACTTTTCTAGGCACTGAAAGTGCTTTACATACACTCTAAAAAATGCTGGGGGGTTTTTTCTACCCAAATGATGGGTTGAGCCATTTGGGTCATTATACTGGGTTATTTTTTCAGAGTTTGGTAGTTTTTGTGTAACCCAGTCACTGGGTTAGAGGTTCGGTAATTTTCACTGACAATTAAAACATCTCAGTGAGGAGAGGGAACCGGCCCAGCTCTGCTCTACACCCCAGACTCGGAGCATTTCTGTGAATTCCCAGGATGTTTTTACAGAATTCCAGGTGGAAAATTTCAACAGGGCTTTTGTCCCAAGATTCATAATTTAATTTATATTTGGGGCCCCAGATTTCACAGCCATACAGGAGAATGAGTTTGATGATGCTGTCGAAGACTTTCAGCCACAGTTTAATGGGGGGGGTTGAATTTAAATAATGATTTCCTGATGCTATAATATGTTCTACGGGCTTTATCAGTCAGATCTTTTATTGCCGAATCGAGCTGTCCTGAAGCAGAGATTGTTAGACCCAAATAATTATAATGGTTGGTATGTTGAAGAATTGTTCCCCCGATTGTGAAGATATATTTATTGCTCATGATGCGATTCTTTTTCTGGAAGATCATGACTTTGGACTTCTCCATGTTTAATGGTAAAGCCCAATCTCTGCTGTATGTTTCCAGAATGGAGAGGCTTTGATGGAGCCCCTCTTCATTAGGGGACAGCAGCAGGAGGTCGTCAGCGTAAAGGAGGCATTTGATTTCTCTGCCATCTAAGATCGGTCCAGGGCAAGATGACTTCTGAAGGGTTGTGGCCAGTTCATTAATATAGATATTAAATAGAGTTGGGCTGAGGCTGCAGCCTTGACGAACTCCCTTGGTCTGATTGAAATAATCGGTTCTTTTGTCGTTAATTTTCACACAGCATTGATTTTCAGTGTACATGTCTTTGATGACATCATATGTGTTTCCTCCGATGCCACTCTGGAGGAGTTTCAGGAAGAGTCCGTCATGCCAAACAGAATCGAAGGCCTTTTTAAAATCAATGAAGCAGCCGAATATTTTGCCTTGTTTAGTTTGTTGAACATGTTTGTGTATCAGTGTGTGGAGTGTGTAGATGTGATCAGTCGTTCTCTGTTTGGGCATGAATCCAATCTGACATTTATCCAGTGTCTCGTGTTCTTGAGTGAAGTTCACTACTCTGTGATTGATAATGCAACAGAAGAGTTTCCCGAGGTTGCTGCTGACTGTAATGCCCCTGTAGTTGTTGGGGTTGTACTTGTCCCCTTGTTTGAAAATTGGGGTGATTTTATTTTTCTTCCAGTTCTGGGGAAAGTGTCCTGATTTTAATAAAAGATTGAATAGTTTGAGAATAGCATCTTGCAGTTTGGGGCTGCTGTGTTTCAGCATCTCATTGTATATTCCATCCAAACCGCAAGATTTATTATTTTTGAGGGATTTCATTCGTTCAGTCAGTTCATTTAATGATATGGGGGCATCCAAATGGTTTAATTGATCTTTAATTGTGTGTTCCAGATGATGTAGTTGGGAGGTCAGATGTTTTTGGCTGGGGTTTGGTTCATTTTGTGAATACAGGTTTGATTTATCTAAATTATTCCATAAATCCCAAAAGTAATTTTCATTGACAGCCTCCTCAATCTTGTTGAGTTTAGCTGTCATATGTTCCGCTCTTTTCCTTCTCAGTAGCGACTTGTACATTTTAAGGGTTTGGTGACATGTGGATCGTGTGTGCTGGTTTACGGGGTCTCTGTGTTTTTCATTTGACAATGATCGTAATTCCTTTCTCAATGTTTTACAATCCTTGTCAAACCAATCAGCTTTAATGATTTCTTTCTTTCTTCTGTATATTTTTCTTTTTCTCAGGGCTTTGCCGGCCGCTGTATGAAATATTTGCGTTAACTGTTCGGTTGCAGTATTGGTACTTGTCTTGTCTAATTGAAATTTGGTGTTGATGAATGTGTCAATCATACTCTGAACATGAATGCTGTGGAGCTCAGCTTCATACTGTGCTGGACTGTCATTGGTCCATATAAATGTGTTGGGGAGGGAATATAATTGACTGTTCTGATCAGAAGATGGCAGATTGGCTGACTTGTTTACACTGAGGACTATATGGCTGTGATCTGAGAAGGGAAGCTGTGACATCACCATGAAATAGTTGATTTTATTGGGGTCTAAATCTGTAATGGCATAGTCCACTGTGCTGCTGCCTCGAGGTGAGCAGTAAGTGAATCGCCCCAGAGAGTCTCCTCTTGTCCTGCCATTGACTATATATAACCCCAGACTTTTACAGAGCTGCAGGACGTGTTTCCCATGTTTGTTGACCGTGCTGTCATAACTCTGACGGGCTTTACTGCAGAGTTGATTTAAATGTGCACTATTGATATATTTATTTCCCGCTGAACTAACATAGTCTGGTTCCTTTCCTGTTCTTGCGTTCAGATCCCCCATTAACAGCACAGAGCCCAGAGACTGAAACTGAGTGATCTCTGACTGTAGTGTGGGGAATATGTCCTCATTATAATAGGGGGACTCGTAGGGGGGGATATACACTGCACACAGATAAACATCCTCATCTGAACAAACAACTTCCTTATTAATTCTCATCCAAATATGTGTTTTCCCTTTTTTTACAGGTTGGATGTAGTGGGAAAGATCCTCTTTAAACCAAACTATAATTCCTCCTGAATCTCTTCCATTTTTTACATGAGGGGTTTTGATTGAAGGTATAAAGAACTCTGTAGTTTAAAGGGGGGAAGGTTTGAGACTCTAAACGACTCCATGTCTCAAGTAATATAATTATATCTGAACTATATACAATATTTAATAAATCAGGGTTAGTGCTTTTCTCTCCAAAAGATGAAGAGATCATCCCCTGAATGTTGTAACATGTTACTTTAAATGATGTCATCGAGCAATTTTCTATTTACCAGAATGAATATGATTTTACGACCCAATAATGTTTTGAAATAAAGTAAATTAATTAATATGCATCACAAAATAATAATAATAACAGCAATAGTAAAGGATGAAATAATATGCTTGATTAAACACACATTGTTGGTAATTAAGTTAACAGATTATCACAGATAATTTTCAGCATGTGTTTGAGATCGATCTCTCCCTCTCTCCCTCCCTCTCTCCCTCTCTCTCCCTCTCTCCCTCTCTCAAGCTGATTGTCATGAAGAGGGCAGACGAGGGAGTAAGGATCCAAGTGCAGCTTTATTGGAATTTCACAAAGTAAAGGTAAGTATAAACGCTGGAACAAATGAAACTTCCACGAGGGGAAAATAAAGAGAAGAACACAAGAAAACACGGGGGTCTTGCAAGGAGGGCGCAGGCAGGAATACGGACCAAGGCAGGATTCGGGTGCTACAAGAACAGAGCAACAAACACTAACAACAACCAACAAAGGACAAGGTGAACATCAGGGCTTAAATACAAAACAAGGGGAAACATAGACCAATAGAAAATCAAAACTCAAAACAAGATAACAAGACAATAAACTAAAACCAATGATAAATTAGAACTGATAACAAGATAATCAAACAATAAACCAATGAAAACCAGACACATGGACAAGGAGGGAAAACAGGACATGACAAGACTTCAAAATAAGAGTGCATAAAACAAAAGGCAATACGGAACATAAAAGGTGCCAAAACTTAAGGAGTGCATAAACAAAGAACAATGTGGAACATAAAAAGTGCCAAAAACTTAAAAAGGTACACAAACCAAAAGACGGTGTGGATCGTTACACTGATAATGCATTTTTATATTTGTGCCACTGTGTTCTTGTGCAATTGTAGTAATGTAAATGCACTTTTGAAACAAAGCTATTAATGTAGAAAAAAATTAAGATTTGTGAACAGAAATTTGATGGATTGAGATGGTTTATATGCTGTTTTATTTATTGTTGAGGATAAAAATATAATTATATGCTTTCTCTATGAAATACACTTTCTATTTTTTGACTGTATATAGTTATAATAATGGAAGGTAGTTAAATATAAAACTGTGACATACTCTGCTGTAATGCAAAATAAACCTATACCTGTTTTATAAATTTACAAAAACTGCAGAATACAGATATGGCCCTTTCAAACCCTTCATACACAGCCTAAAACACATTACCTACACAATGGGTTGTTGCAACCCAGCAAAAAATTATCACTACCCATAAGATGGGTTAGATGATCAACCCATAGAGCTGAGTTGGTTGTACAACCCAACATGCTAGGTCAAAATAACCCACAGTTCGATTTGTCCATATTTGACCCAAATTTTAATGTGTATTATAGGGGGAATCTCCTCAACCACCACCAGTGCGCAGCATCCACCTGGATGATGTGACAGCACCCATAGTGCTCCAGAATGCCCACCATACACTAGCTATTGATGGTGAGTAGAGTAGAGTGATGTAGCCAATTGGGATGGACATTATTAGGAAGCCATGATAGATAAGGGCCAATGGGGGGAATTTGGCTAGAACACCAGCGTTACACCCCTATTCTTTACAAGAAGTGCCCTGGGATTTATAATGACCACAGAGATTCAGGATCTTAGTTTACTATCTCATCCAAAAGGCTGTACTTTATTTACAGTATACTGTCCTCATCACTACACTGGGGCATTAAGACCCACAAAGACTACAGGGTGAGCACTCCCTATACGTTATAAGAAGGTGCACTGAAGAGCAGATGCACAATGGCAAAGGGAGATACTAATAGGTGTCATGTATACCCTGTTGTTGTGCTTAGACTTTTATTTTGAAATCATTGTTTAGTTCCCTGTTCCTGTTTCCTGATAGTTTTGTAGTCTTTTGTAGTTTCTATTTATAATTGGTTTTGATTACGTAATAAGAAGGTGCATTGAAGAGCACATGCACAATGGGAAAGGGAGATACTAATATGTGTCCTGTATTCCCTGTTGATGTGCTTAGACTTTTATTTTGAAATCCTTGTTTGGTTCCATGTTCCTGTTTCCTGTTAGTTTTGTAGTCTTTTGTAGTTTCTATTTGTAACTGGTTTCCCCTTATTGTTTCCCCAGGTGTTCCTCGTTCCCTTTTTTTCCCTTGTGTATTTAAGCCCTTGTTTGCTCTGGTTTCTTTGTCAGTCATCTCATGTGTTGTCATGTTCTGTGCCTGGGTCCCTGTGGTTTGTTTCCTTTTATTCTGATTTACCTTGTTTATCTTTGTTTTATTAATTTCTGTGTTTAGGTCCTCTTTCCTCATCTGCCTCATCACAATAGTCAGATTCAGCCAAACATGGTTTGACTTTTTACATAAAAAAATCTTAATCAAACTGGTCACAATGGTCAAAGAGATGAGACAGAAAGTCTAATTACAATTAAAAAGATAAGATTTCTCATTCTCCCATTTCTGCATTAAATTTAATTAACATCACTGGCTCTTTGGACCTTATCTAGATAAAGAAAATGTCAGTGGCAGTGCAGATATTACAAGTCCACTTTATGATGGTGAAACAGAAAAATATCCAAAGGATTACATTTTCATATTTGCTATAATCAAAGTATCTTTACATGAATTTCTCTTTAAGAGGGATTAATAATACATTTGGTGAAAACAACAACATTGCAAAGAATAATTGACTTATTTTTGTCTTGTTTTCCAGTAAAACTAGTGGAACATCCTTAAGATAAGATTTACTTGAGAAGCAGAATAACATAAGATATTAGGTCTTGTTTTTATGTAATTTCAAAAAAACAATTGAGAGCTTCATACTTAATGTTAATGGGGTAAAAAAATAAACTGGTTTTAAAGTAGCTTTTTCTTGAATTGTTTAAGGATGTTTTTATATTTTTTACTGGAAAAGACAAAAATTAAGTTTTGTCCTCTTAGTCAGTGATTATCTTTAGTTGGAGACACTCTGATGTCTATAGCACAGTTAATGATGAAGTTATGTTAAGCTGTTCTTACCAGACACATGACTGTCCTAGTCAGGCTTTAAAAGAATTAACTCTGAGCTTTGAGAATCATGCTCTGGTCCCCTGAATCCAGATTTACTTCCATTATTTGCAGCCACACACATCCTGTGCAAGGTTATCTAACTATCCACAGACAATTTGGAAGTGCCAAAACTCAGCACTGGGGCAGGACTAAAGGGAGTTATTCCCATTTTCCTTAGCTGCACCTTAATGTATGACAATCGGTGCTCCTGTTGCCTTATGGGTAATAATGGAGGCATTAGATTGAGAGTATAAGGTACTGTATGGTATCATTCCGTGTCTAGCTGACAGAACCCACTGTTGATATGACTAGTGTGTCTTTGTATGTATGTGCTACATTTATGTATGCATTGTCCCCAAAAAAGTGTATGAACACTTCTGGACACTTAAATCACACTTCATATGTATGAAATTCATTGCATTAGATACAAAATATAAAACCAAGTGGCAACAAGTGAAAAACAAATTATGCTAGACAGGGATGAAAGGGCCATCAGGCGCACCGGGACTTTTCCCAGGAGGCTGACCGAGTAGTGGGCCACTTAAAATACTCATAGTGTGAAGAAACTGCGCTACCCGATTAAACTGTACACCGGACCCAAATCTCTCACCCACAGAGTACTAACGAACCACCCCATGTTATGATTGTCTCTCTGCTCTTGACTGACCTGCTCTCTCTCCTTGCTTCTCACTGCTCACCGCTACTGGGTGGGCTACGGAATTGATTAAATGTAAAGTGGCCGTTGATGTGTTGTTCTGGAGGTGGTCAGTTGCAAATGTCTACCACAATGTAACCACGTTGTGGAGGAAGTAGAAAATTAGCCATTTTGGCAGCTTGGTTTCAACAAATTTGCATTTTGCAGTGAGGAGGAAGTTTTGAGTTCTGAAACTTACAGTATGTTTTTATACTACAATGACTTCTTATATGTCAAAGGATCAAGAAAAATTTGATCCCTCATATCATAACCATTTTAAGTTAATTTTTTCTTCTTTTTGTGAAATGTTTTGCTTTATCAGTGAAATTGCACTATATTTATTTAAAGTCCACTTGAATTAATATTTTATCTCAATAAAGGCAAAATATGATGGAAAAATAATTACGTAATGTAAACACCACTATGAATACTGAATAATCATTAACCTAAAGTTAGCAAGCTAGTAGCCATTTTTTCCCAACAGCGATGTCACATATTCCCTGTTGACTCTTGTTTTGTGCATTTATGTTGAAATTCTTGTTTAGTTCCTGTTTCCTGTTTGGTTTTTGTAGTCCTTTGTAGTTTCATTTTTTTGATTGGTTTTCCCCTGATTGTTTCTCATTCCCTGATTGTTTCCCCAGGTGTTCCTTATTGTAAGCCCTGTATTTAAGCCCTTGTTTCCCCCAGTCAATTTGTCAGGTATTGCATGTTTAGTGATGCTCTGTGCTAAGTTCTCTGTGGTTTTTTTTTAATTCTCAGTTTTCTGTTAATTAAAGCTGCACTTAGATCTTAATTTTTTGCCTGCCCCGTTACAGAGAGAAGGGAACTAAACAAGAACTTCAACATAAAAGCACAAAACAAGAGTCAACAGGGAATATGTGACAAGCAAATTAACTTTTTTTCTTTTCCTTTTGAAGGTGAAGTATGTTTTTTTTTTTTTTTTTTTTTTTTTTTTTTTTTCTAATAGAAATTAAGAAATTACTGTTTTCAATGAGGTTTGCCAAACACTTACCCCATCTACCATAGGCCTGGCAATAAGCTTATATTTATCTTTTGAATTTTCTGAAAATCTCTCAGCTGGCAATTTCCTCAAAGATTCTCTGTTTAAGGCTGTAGATGTGAGGTTAGAAAGTGCTGTATGTTTTATCTCTAGATCTTCACAATGAAAAGATCCAGCTCTTGAAAAATAACATTTTGTCTTGGAGACGGCTCACCACCTTTGACATTATAATAAAACTTGCGCATCTTTGATAATTAGTGTTTTAGCTCCACCATGCTGGGATTCTCAATAAAGTTGCAAATCATTGTTTTAGGACCTCTTAACTTATTTTTTGATGGAGCGATGTCTTTTCCCCAAATTCAACCTAAGCATGGGAATTTCATATTGAACTACTTATATTTGCAGTAGAATGTCTTTAAATCAGACTTCCAACTTAGGAACAGTGCATCAAATCAAAATTACTTTTAAAGTTAAATAGTAGTGTAATACATTACATTTTAAAATCTTGTAATCAGATTACAATTACTGACTAATTGAATGACTTAAGTACATTACGATGGTTACGCATATTTCGTAAATAATATTATTTATGTAGAATACATTTATAAAATGAACTGTCCATACTGTTTGCATTTACATGACAGCTGAAGTCACTTACGAGTCATTGTAAGGGAGAAACGTTTGGTGTTGAGTGTATGACTTGTGTGCAACACTGAACAAGACTTTGTTTTAAATTAATTGAGACGAAAAGTGTTTTAGAAACTTAAAATTAAATAAATTAGTAATGTGATTACCTTTTCTACAAATCAATCAGTAATCAGATTATAATTTGAGAAGTAATTTTTAGTGGATTACTACAAAGCCTGACTCCATTTGTTACATTTTACATTGTTGCATTTGGCAGACACTTCCAAAGCAACTTGCAGTGCATTCAGGCTATACATTTGATCAAATCATCAGCCCATGTGTTTGTTAATCAAACCCATGCAGTCACTTTCAGCATGCTCCACCAGTTTATCTACATGAGCACATTTGTTTGACAATATGCCTAGTTTTACTTCAGATGTGATACAGATATATCTATAACTCTCAATTTGGAACATTACAATATTTGCTTTAAAATTAGAAGTTATTATCAGACTAATGAAGTATGAATATCATTTAACAGAGAAAAATAACATAGTTTGTGTTATTTTTGAGAGAGTAATGCGGAAATGGGTTTTGCTAGTGGAACAAATTACCTACAGATCAAGCCAAATTTCACTCCAGGCCTTTCTGGATAGTTAAAATGAATGAATTTATGTGAAAGGACAGAAAACCTACTTATTGCTCTGCTCAGTCAAAGGGAGGAGGGAAAAAAAACAACCACTAGATGATTCAAGGTTGTACATAATTTGGATTTTTAATTAAATGCTTGATTACCTCCTATTAATTGGACCAGTTAAAATAAATACCTGGGACTAATGTTTTAACCTCATAGAGAGTGAGGTTCCCCAGAAAGTGATATAGAATAAAAACACTTAATTTTTGTCTATATGCATTATGCCTGTTTAACCTTTATGTCACTGTGGCAAATAGTTCTGTTTGTGAAAAGGGAAGCAATTGGTCATATGATTGGTCTGATCATATGATCAGCTATGATGATTCATATGAGGATGAACATAATGTATGTAATTCTAATAATAAACATGTAGGTTCAAATTAGGGATGTCCTGATACCGATATTGGTATCCGATAACACACTCATGTACTCGTACTCCAGCTTGTAAAAATGCCCAATACCAAAAACCAAGGCCATCTGACAAATGAATGTCATTACACAAACAGTCAGCGTACAAATTCTAGTTGGTCCTAGTGAGAATATTTAACCACAAAAGCTGCAATTTAACAAGATAAATATATAGTTTACTTTGCATGTGCAGCGCGCATCAAATGTGAGCAGAGCTCTAGTGAATGTGTGGAGACAGTGTTGTGCTGACACCGACTGCACTGCATGGATCTTAAAGCTACTCCTTGGTTCATATAGGGAAAACACCATCATCAGCATCCAGCACTCTGTTAGTTATAGATGACAGCGAACAGAGTGCAAATTAACTTTGTAGCACAAGGCACATACAGAGTACATACTTAAATAGCAGGCTTTTACAATTTAATAATCACTTTGAGTCACATGGCTTTTTCAGACTGAAAAGCTCAAATTTAGGAAGTGTAACAAATCAAAATTACTTTTAAAGTTAAATAGTAGTATATTACATTATATTTTAAATTATTGTAATCAGATTACAGTTACTGAATAATTTAATGACTTTTAAGTACATTATGAGGCTTACGCATATTTTAAAATTTATTTTATTATATTTTCTCCACTTTTCTCCCCAATATGGAATGCCCAATTCCCAATGCACTAAATCCTCATGGTGGTGTAGTGACTTGCCTCAATCCGGGGTGATGAAGGATTAATCTCAGTTGCCTCCACGTCTGAGACGGTCAATCCGCACATTTAATCACATGGCTTAATGACTGCGTTACCGTGGAGACAATGTGAGTGTGGAGGCTTCACGCTATTCTCCACGGTATCCACACACAAATCACCAAGACTGAGAACACATAATAGCGACCACGAGGAGGTTTACCCAATGTGACTCTACCAACCCTAGCAACTGGGCCAATCTGGTTGCTTAAGAGACCTGGCTGAAGTCACTCAGCACACCCTGGATTTGAACTCATGACTCCAGGGGTGGTAGTCAGCGTCTTTACTCGCTGAGCTACCCAGGCACCAGGTCACACATATTTCTTAAATAATATGATGTATGTAGAATACATTTACAATCAAACATGAACTGCCCATACGTGTACTGTACATCCGTTTGCATTTACATTACAGCTGAAGTCACTTACGAGTCATTGTAAGGGAGAAACATTTGGTGTTGAGTGTATGACTTGTGTGCAACTCTGAACATGGAGGACATTTAGACATTGTTTTGAATTAATTGAGAGGAAAAGTGTTTTAGAAAGTAACTTAAAAGTAAATTAATTAGTAATGTTATTACCTTTTCTACAAATCAATCAGTATACCGATTACAATTTTTGAGAAGTAATTTGTAGTGGATTACTACAAAGCCTGACTCCATTTGTTACATTTTACATTTGGCAGACACTTCCAAAGTAATTTGCAGAAGTTATCACACAGAAACACTTTTAAAAAAAAAGCTTAATTTAATAATAATAAAAAACTATGACAAAAATAATCACTATTGTAAAGTTATGTAATATTCACTCACAGTAGTTTTACTACTGCTACTACAACTTCTACTACTGCTACTAATGATAAACCAATGGAAGTTGAAAGCAATATCTCACATCTGTCATGCTCTTTTATGCAGCATTTAATTGACAAAAAATAACTCCAATGCCATATTTTGGATTGTGCTGAGAGGTTCTGTATACTAGCACTTAATTTTATAAAAATAATGCAACATTATGTTGAAAATGAATAGTTATATTTTCATTTAAATAAAGTTTTAATTAATTGAATGATTTAAACACCATTTTGATGATAAATTGAAATAATAAATAATCTGTTGATATAGATTTTATTTTAGTCAGTGTTGCTGACTGGATGTGACAAGCAGCGTGCAAGCGGCAGTATGCCCTCTAGCGGCTGATGACTGCATAAACAGTATATTCTCTAAATACTGGCACTTTTACTGAAGGCACTTGTGCTGAAATTGATTAATAATTAATTATTCATTAATATCTCTATTCTCTCTGCATGTAAAGACCTTTCCTGACATTCTTTTGGCTTATTCAATATGCAAATCATGTTTATGTTTTGATGTCAAAACAAGAGAAAAAATAGAAAATTCCAAATTGTTTTATAGTGATTTTATTTCGTCATCTGTTTTTTTTTTTTTTGGTGTTAATATTAAACAGTTATCAATATTTTGTTGTAAACGCGTACTCATTATTTAGGATGTTGATTAAGACGTTTTTCTTTTGGTCCTCACTATGTAGGTGATCTGAGGTTTTACTATCATTATGGGGACATTTAGTTCCATTTTTGCCCACAGTGTAGACAAAACTTTACCTACACAAACAACGAGTGGTAGAAAGAGATTTTATCAAATATATATATATATATATATATATATATATATATATATATATATAGATATTAGGGCTGTCAATCGATTAAAATTTTTTATCAAATTAATTACATGGTGTCCCGATTAATTAATCGCATATACAAATATTTGATGAGAAAGCCCCTCATAACAATAACTCAATATATAATGATTATAATTTTTTATATCAATATATAATGATACATAGTTATCTTTAAATATATATATATATATATATATATATATATATATATATATATATATATATTCAGAAAATTAAAATGTATTACATTCTTGTGGCAGAAGAGTTAATCATTGATAAGACAATACAAAAAGCGGCTTTAAAATACAACGTATTATTTACTACCATATTATTGAACATAAGACAATCATTGGCATACAGTTCACAGCAATCCATTTCACAAGTGAATTTGTCAATCAGTTGGAGATTTATTATGAGGGCTTGTTTAAGGACCCGTCAATCTACACCTGCATCAGACATGCTTGTTTAGTTCACTGTTTCAAGTTAAATATAGTTTAATACTCAATCTTTAAACACATCTTGAGATCCCTTAGTTCGCATTTGCGCTCCTTCAAGTGTTTTGAATGCAAGAACATAACGAATGTTTGTGTTATTCTGCCTACTGAAGTATTTTCTTCACTGTATAAACTGTGTTGCTCATACAGCTGAAATTTCTCTTACTGCCCTCTGGAGTAAACAGGTGGTACTACAAGCTTGCATTTCTCAGGAATCTTCCTTATTATGATGCAATTAATTGCGTACATTTTTAAATCGACAGCCTTAATATATATAACAGTAAATAAGAAAAAAAAACTACTGAAGTTATTACGTTTCAAGTTACTTTATGAAAATGATATTATATATAGTATATATGCTTCCATTTTTAGAACATAAAGAAATGTATGCTTCCTTGGATGCTTCCTTCCCCAAGGATGCATTAAATTGATAAAAATACTGTCAAATTCATTAATTACTAATTATTATTACAGGTTGAAAAAGTAGTATTTATTAAATATTTTCTTCGCCCAAGATGGCCAACATATACTGTGTCATCTATTCCTTACAAAATCATTCTAAAGTGCTATTTTGGTACTCAAGAACATTTTCTTATTATTAGAACTATTGAAAATGGTCCAGCTACCATGCAGAAATCACAGTACGGTGTGTTTTTCCTCATTTGATGAGGTTTTTAATTCTTCCAAGTTGCTTTACACTTGCAAGTAATTTTTTTGTTTTAAACATAGACAAAAAGAAACAAATATCTTCTAAACTTCTAATTTCTCCAAAAGTCTATTATTTTAGAGAGATGAAGGCTATTCCATGCATTACTGTTTTGAAAAAATAATCTCTAACCAGGATAGAAAGGGAAGTGGATGGCCCCGATGCACAATAAAACAACTAGTAAATCACAGTCTCTAGTTTGAGAAACAGACTCCTCACAGGTCCTAAACTAGCAGCTTCTATATGCCAAAGACCTGCATTGCAAGAGGATTCTTGGAGCAATGGAAACTTTTAAGAATACAACATTTATTACAGTAGAAATAGTCATTTGTAACATTATAAATGTCTCTAAATCATCTCTAAACTACATCATGTGCAATGTGACAAACACATTCCAATTTCAGGTTTATTCTCATTCATGTATGTCCAAGTATTTTGGCTATTAAGTTAACATACTGCACAAAATTATTATAATGTAATATCATAGAGGAGGACATTTATCCTATATGATATTGCAGCAATTAACCAGATATGGAATGAGATTATTATGCAAATTATTATTAACTCCTACTAGCCAACTGAATAAAATACAGCAAAAATAAAAATTTCACACAGTGTTTATTGAGATATGATTGATTCAAACACCTAAAGGGGTTGTTCTGTATATGTATTATTGTATTATATTTGTAATAATAAAGTCTTAAATGACATAATGGTTATTTAACGTATTGAGATATTATTATTACTTATATTGTAGCATTTAGTAGATGAGACAGGGCAGGGAAGTACAGTACATCACCGTGACTGAGAGTGTTACCTGCTAGGACAATTTATTTTGAAAAAAAAAAAAAAAAAAAAACGGTTATGGATTTTAATGCGGGAGTACAATACCGAACTGATGCAATGGTAGAGCCTGCTCTGCAAGCGATGGTGTGAGGAACCAGACGGCGGGGAAAAAATAATGTTCAGTGAAAAGTCAAAAGAAGATTTCAATGTATTTAATTGTAACAGATATTATTAATAAAACACAGGAACTCATTGCGTGGGCATTTTTTGCCTTCATATTTTTAATTTTGGTGATATTTTTGTTAATGTCAGTGGCATTTTTGCCTTGAGTCCCCGTTAATTTCCAACACTATTGGCATTGTATTTTTCTAAGGTATTTAAATGTTTGTTTTAGACATACAGTATAGTAGAACATAAACAAAATATCCCCACATACATTTACATGTCAAACTACATTGTGTTAATGTTTGATACTGTTAAATCATTGCCAACCTTAAAAGCAAGTGAAGTTTCATCAGTGGTTAAATGTATTCAGATGGTTCCCTCATTCCTGAATGAACGGCTCCTTTCCAGAATAAAATTATATATGCAGAATATCACAGTATTACAGTGCTTATATAGTGACAGGGCAGAGAGTCTTGAAGAAGCTAGAGAAGAGCGGACACCGGTGGCTTTTTCTGCAAGTTGTGCTCATGATACTGTGCCCTGCGGGCTTCCGTGGTGCCTCACACAGCTTGTTTTAGTTTATAAACAGATTTAGCGATTATAACTTTCTTCTTCCCAAACATTCAGAAATATTATGTTTTTTTTTTTTACTTTGTAATTGTAGTGTAAAATAACTGTAGTGTAGTTGAATACTTCATATTTAATCAACTCAAAAGTAAAAAGTAAAAGTACTATTATTTATTTATAATTAAAAAGTAGAAAAACTTACTGAAGTACTGTAACGAGAGTAGTTGTAATTTTTTACTTTCCTCCTCTGGACACAACCCACCATTAAAATTTCTTGCTGCATACAATATTAGTCCCAGAAGTTTTTAGATGCATGCACATACCATATACAGCAAACAATGATCCAGTGAGACAGAGCTGCCTTTTTGTGTGTTTGTGTGTGTGGATCTTTGTTTGTGTGCTTCAGAAAAATTACTGGTTCCACAGAGACAGTACTGGCGGTTTATTGAGTTGATGATTTATGGGCTTACTGCTGCCCTTTACACATACTGCACTTAGAATGCAAAGTACAGGTAGGCTACATCTTTTTAGGGAGCAGTCGAAATGTGTTTGTGTGTTCTCTGTGTACACATCCTTAGTTGAAATTCATGCAACATTGAGCCTCAGGCAGTCAGGACCATGTTCTCAAATCCAGGCAGTTCATCAATTGGCACACTGGTAGGCATCTTACCAGAAAACGGCACCATCACTGTGTGGGGTGAATGTTATGGAAGCCACGGAGTGCTGATTAAAAAAGAATGAAGAAATAAATAATTCTATTAATTTGTAAATAAAAATGTGGATGAATGAACCAATTTATACATTAAAACCAATAATATTTAAAAATAACATTGTTCATTCATAAATCATGCACAGAGAAGCATTTGCTTCAGGTAGGTTCAGGATCCAGTGGCTGCTGCAGTTCAGAGGTCCGGCGGGTTTCTCCAGCGGCTTGGTACCTCAAGCGCCAGTAGAAAAGGAAGCAAATGTCAGAAGTGGCTCAAGTTTTCAATCAGAGACATGGGTCGGGGGGCTCATTGTGTTGACTGCATCGTGGTTATTGGCTCCCTTTCATTGTAGGGGTTGACCGATAATCGTCCTGTCTTGCCAAAGAGAAAATAAGAGAGACTCAGAACAGGCACTGTGTTGGAGATAACTTACAGACCATTTCTATTTTATTTTTGAATAGTTATATTTTTATCCTACAGGATATTGTGATACTACAAAGCTCGTTGTTTTGTTCCTGATATGACTAATTGTAAATGGAAATGGATGAAATTTGTTTTCATTGTAACATTGTTAGGGTTAACAATTATTACAATTTTATATGACCGTATTACCACTGATAAATACATATTCACTTGAAACTTTCTATGAACTATGTGAGTTGAGTTGAATACTTCTGCAAAAAAAACAAAAACAGTTAATCAGAATCACGTTGAATTAAAACATTGCTGAAATGTAAATTTTTGTGCATACAATAATAATACAATTCACTGACACAACATTAGTTTGTTATGGGTTAAGTATGTGAAAAAACACTGATACACTGGTGGAGCTAAGATAGTTGATTCATTTCATAGAAATGATTTAATAGAACTTTAAGAAAGTAGTTAATTTATCAAAATAAACCACTATCAGCACTTTTGTTTTTATAATCTTAGTACCAATATGAAAATGCTTAACAATATGACTTTAACGGATAAATTCAAATTTTGTCTTTGTCAGATTGTTTTTCATCTGTGTACAGTCAGTGCTTATTCAGAGCCAGACATCCACCAATATTGAGCTCTGCCATAAAAAATTAACTAATGAATATTCTGCATTTAAACTGATGGAAACCTCTACCAAGGGATTTATTAAGCCTATTGAAATTTGCATGATTTGCAGAGGCTGCATAGTGTAAAACAATTCACAGCATCAGTCAATTTTTTGTCTCTCTCTTAAAATATGAGGGTTTTAGTTAATTAATGGTTAAGGAAGTTGAGTTATGCCTAAAAAAGGTCAAAACATATATCTTTCAAATATTTTATGAAATGTATCCCTCCATTACATTAATGAGTCTGTGTGAAAAGGCTGACTGAATAAGAAAAGGCTGCCTAAAAATACAGGGAAAGCAAAATGTTTGATACCAAGAGTTATAGAAGTGTACTGCTGTAACAGCATAAAGTACTGTACATATCAGCATGTCACTTCTATTATGGGACTGGAAGAAGTTACTGTGCTAGTCCAAAAATTAGCTCATCATTTTACTTACGGTTTTTGATGGAATAAATGTTCCCTGTCTGTCACTCACTCGACGTTGTGTCGATGTAGTGAAACTAGGGGTTCGATCTTGAGAGCCCCAATCACCTTTGCTTATAATAGAAAAGTCCAATGAGAATTGGCAGGTGGAATTTGCATGCCACTCTCAAGCCCGCAGTCAGGGGGGGTCAAACGGTACAGATGACCCCATGCCCAAGGCCCAGGGGGGCCCATGCAAAGGTCTATAGTTGACCCTTAATAGGGTCAAGCACAACAATTGACTTACTGATTTATATCACCGAAAATAGAATTTATAGGTATTTACATGATAAATACATACATTTTTATCATTAAAACACATTTCAAATTGTTATCTGATTCTGATACCCCCATCCCCCCGCTGTTACTGTGAAAATGTTTCGGTCGAAACACCTGGCCAATCAGATATGCGGAACACACACGATGTGCATTGTGCAAAGCGGGGACTGACTAGATAGTCTAAAAGCCCAAAGGCTAAAATCAGGGGCACAAAATAGAAAAACGATCAAACAGAGAGCAAAAGTGAATGAAAGAAGCAGAGAGGCGATGGCCAAAATTCTTGCCAAGCATGAAGCACTAGGAATGACAGGCGAAGCTGAACATGGCAAAAGCGAGGAGCTAGTGTAGACTAGCAAATAAAGCTGCAGCTAGCTAGATTAACCTTTAAATAACGTTAGCACATTCACTTAACTAGATTAGATATCAATATCGATAGATATAAATGCCTTTATAAGTAGGGATGGGTACCAAAACCCGGTATTAAATGGGCCCCTGTGCTAAATTATTAAAGACCGTAGTATTGATAAGCTCTGACATTATGGTTCTTTTTAACGCTATGTTGTAAATTATAATAACGCTGCTGCAGCCTCTCTGCTCCGTTTTGGAGCTGCACTCCACACACACACACACACACACACACACACTAGGGGTAACCAGATCCCAATAAACCAAATGTGGGACAAAGAGTGGCTATGTTAATGTGGAACACGTTACCAATGCTGAGAAGTCTAAATTTTTTATTTGACGTCTATCTAAATTAAAAAATAAACATCACAATTTTCCCGGCGCTATGTAGGCAGCAAAGACGGCACTTGACCCACATGTGCGCAGTTTGATTGACATCAAACACAGCCCCTTGATGACAGCCTTCCCTGCTTTCTTCACAGCCAAGAATTTCCTAACGATACCCATCCATACTTACAAGGCAATTATATTGCAACCTGCTGGAATTACTAAAGCTTGCAATTAGCTAATTTTTAGGCCTGAAGTCAGCAAGAAAATAATCAGACTCTTCCTATGATATCACCCTCTATCAGAAACCGAAGGAGAGACGATCATCCCACCATGCAGAGCAGGTCCACTGAGGGAGAGACTAAAGAGACTAAATAGTGAGTCAGCGGTCACCCTCACACAGTCGAGTGTTGAGCTTCCCCATGGTGCTTTGGCGGCTGAGTCTACAGGTGCAAAAAGAGTATATTCAAAAGAGTATATTTCCTTCCAAAAGAGCTTGCGCAAATGCCTAGCATCTTTTTAAAAATGTCCTTCCGCATTTGTGCTACTGGATGTGGCTGCTATCTCTCCCCTCTGGACAGCCATGAAATCTGTCTCGAGTGTTTGGGGTGCCAGAACGCCGAGGAAGCTTTTGTGGAGGGGTCATGTTCTCATTGCAAGAACATGCCCATGAGAATGTTGCGGACGTGGCTCAATTCCTTCTTCATGAAGCTAGGTGCCTCTGTGGCTGCTCCCCAACCTGGTCTGTCCTGGGCTGATGCTCAGCCGGCCGGGTCGGCAAGCACCACGGGCGATCTAGATGTGGACATGGGAGCGTTTCCGCTGGCTCAACTCTGCAGACCTCCCATCCCCCAGCACGCTCCTTCTGCCTGGAAGAGCTGTCAAGCAATGTGTCTAATGTGGGGTTAATGTGTCATTTGCGGCTCGCGATGAGGATGAGCTTTCGGTCACAGCATCGGAGGGTGGGCTTCTGAGGTTGACGCTGATATGGCACCATTGCTTGCCCGGGCGGCTGTGAACATTGGGCTAAAGTGGAACCCTCCACTCTACCCTGAGCATTCGTGGCTGGATGATTGATTTCTGGGCTCGGGTGCGACTCACGGACTTACCCCACCACAGTGCCTTTCTCCCGGAATTGCACTAGGAGCTAACGAAGTCGTGGAAGGCACCTTTTTCTGCCCGTACACGCTTTGCAGCGCTTTTCACTACACACATAGTTTTAAAGCAGCTTTACAAAAAATTGTGCTGTAGCTTTGCCAAAAAAGATGCAAAAATAGCTAAAATTATATAATAGCAAATGGTTCTACCTCCTTTTGTGGGTTTTGATATTGTAGATACTTTCAACATGCAAGCTGTTTTTGTTACATGCATTTGTGGATCACTGTGTGTGGATCTGTTGCATGCATTTGTGGATCACTGTGTGTGAATTTGTTGCATGCATTCGTGAATGGCTGTGTGTGGATTTGTTTCATGCATTTGTGGATGGCTGCATGTGGATTTGTTTCGTGCATTTGTGGATGGATGTGTGTGTGTGTAACTGTTGTGTGCATTTGTGGATGGCTGTTTGTGTGTGTGTGGATCTGTTGGGTGCATTTGTGGATCGCTGTGTGTGAGTGTGTGTGTGTGTGTGTGTGTGTGTGTGTGTGTGTGTGTGTGTGTGTGTGTGTGTGTGGATCTGTTATGTGTATTTTTGGCGGGTTTCGAGACGGTTTTCACTCCATATGGGAGAACACAATTTTTTTTAGTATTTTAGACATTATTGGAAGATTTGAGATTGGTCTTTAATTAGCCAACTCTCCTGGATCAAGCTGTGGTTTCTTGATAAGCAGTTTGATAACTGCCAGCTTGAAAGTTCTGGGGACATGTCCTAAATAGAGTTGGAGACACCATCATTCCATGCACAGCTCTAATTATGAACTATTCCACTTGCGTTTCATATGAGCTGCTCGCTGAAGAACTTGAGTGTTATAACTGCACAATGGTGCAGGGCTTTTCTCTTTAACTTTCTTCAATCAAAGGGGTGGTGACACTATACTGAGTGCTAGAGAAGACTGTATCCATATTTTCTGAGACTGCATCAGTTTTTTATGAAATTTATGACACTGAGTATTTGAGACAGATATGGAAGATTATTAGTGAATCTTTAGTGGTCAAAAGAATAGTTTTTCATGAACAGTAACATGTTGTAGATTGAGTGACCTCAATTGCTAAGCGCAATTTGCCAGAGATCAGGTAATTATTTTATTAAATGATATATAAATAGGATGCACTGAGGGTCTGTATACAGTAGCAAGAACAAAGGATGACAGATATTTTTTTCCCCACTTATATCAGACAAAGAATTTAAAATAATTAAACTTATATCCTGACCTCTGAGTAACACCAAAAACATCACTGTAAATTGTAGCAACACCTCTTCCTCGACACTTCAGGCAAGGCTCATGTTTATAACAATAACCATGATGAGTTGACTCATTTAAATCTAATATAGTCATCCAATTTAAGGCAGGTTTCTGTCAAACAGAACACATCCAAACTATGATCTGTAATAGTTTCATTTACAATTAATGTTTTGGATGAAAGAGTTATAATTTTTTGTAGCCCAAACCATGTTTATCATGACAAATGATTTTTCTATGGTAGTTTGGGGAACAGACACAGTCTTCATATGATATCTTCATATCAGTCTCCACTACTCTACCAGAGGTTAGCATTCCAGCATCTTTGATTAGACTCGTCCTGATTACAATTCACAAGTAATATTCCCAGCACTGACTACTATAGACTCGTCTATTGTAATTGTGCAGTTTCTTTCATTTGTACCAAATTACATGACAAAAAATGCTATCAGAAACTTAATCTCATAGATGACATTTTTGGGGGTAATCTAATCCAATAACTTTTGGATAACTTTCAACCTAAATCAATTTTATTTTATGTCACATGCATTTGAGTAGGATAATCAATTTAACATAAAAGTATAAAGAGGAAAAATAAATATTACATTCTTTATTACTAACAAAAAGAGCTTATGATATTTTCAAAAAGTGCATTAAACATTACAATAATTAAATAAACATTAAATTAAGAGCAATGACAGTTTATGGCCAGAGTTTATAATTCAAACACTGAGACATCAAGTTAATTTTAAGTGCATAAAACAATAGCAGCATTTCAAACATTAATGACCATAAAATCAGCATAAAACGATCATAAAATGAACTAAAAATACTGACCATAAAAACAACAGCAATGACTGTATTCTGATAACAATTATTTAAAAATGTAATTTAATCCAATTAGTCCTTAATTTTTGTATTCCGTTATTACCCAGCACTGATAGTTGCTGGTTCAGCACCATTAATTTCCCCTGCTGTGGTTCTTCAATGCAATCTATTGTTAAAGCTACACTATGTAACTTTGTGCTCTCTAGCGACATCTGTGGTTGAAATTTAAAATTGCAAGCAAATTGCGGAAGCATACATTACGTCCTTTTTATTTTTTATTTTATTTATTTGACCCTTTTGTTAAAAATACGATACATCTTTGCACCATATATTAAAAAAAAGTCAGGATAACACAATAAAGCCCTAGGGCTTATTTCCATTGTGGTCCCGGGCTTCATGTTTCGACACTACTGCTCTGGCAGATGAATCTCATGATTGAGGTTACCTGGACATTGCCTGTATGATCATGACTAGAAGAAATTCAGAGCAGGAGTTATAACTTGCTATTTTCATGTTGATATAATTATGTTGAAATGAAACATTAGTTGCTTTGATGAAGATAAACAACAGTCTTATTTACATATTTTTAATGAATGAATTTTACACTTTTCTAACACTGCATTCAAAGCGTTTTTACATAGAAAACAGGGGACTCTCCTGAATCACCACCAGTTACAAGTATATTTTAATACGATTATAATAATTTAATACGATTTAATACGAGGTATTAATTAATAAACTTAATTATTTTTACATTATTAATCTTTTCAATTAAATCAATGATGAAAACGTTTGTTGATGAAAGATTGTTTTATTTCATCAACGATAAAAAAGATGAGATGTAAAGGCGCATCATGAAGATTATTATACTGTTGATGGAAATATGACAATAAAAAATACAGTGCAAGATATAAACAGAAGAAGAAACATTTTTATTATCTGTAAATAGAAGAAGATATTAGATATGGATTCATTTAATCCATTAATCCAGTGTGTTGGGCATTTCTCCGCTTGAGCTTCGTGAGTTGAACTTGCTAACACCGGCAAAATAAATGGGTTAAATACCTAGTTCAAACACATCCTATTTATACAAGAGATTTATCTATATATTCACAACATTTATGGAACACCTTACATCTGCAGAACTAAACAAATGAACATGTGAACTTGAATTAAGTGATGTGCTAGTCAGAATAATCATAATTTGCGTTGCATAAATTGCGTTGTGAATAAGAAACACGCTACATGCAATGTATCCTTTCACAGAAAATTAAGTCTCTAAAGAATGAAAAATTCAGAGCACAGTAGGCTAACTTCTAAAAAGTTGCTAATACTTCAGTCTATTCATTATTATTTCAGGAGCTCAGGCTTTTCACAACAATGACAGTATGTACATTTGTAGGCTACTGTATGTTTGACACATGTTTACATTAGAATTTTTTTTTACTTTTTATTTCTAAATATTTGAATATTTGATTAACGTTTGGTCTGTTACAGTTTGACATTTTGTTTGTCCATTTTGCACATAATAATCAAGTAAAATATATTATTTTCATTGACTAAAATTGTGTCATTTTTGTAAAACTGACAAAATGTTTTACTATTTTTAAAGGACATTTTTGTCAAAAGACTAAAACTGTGACTAAAATAAAAAAAAATAAAAAAACGGAAACAATGAACATGACAGTTGATAAAGCAAGTGAAACTCTAGGCCTCATAAAACACCTTAAATGCAAAAAATAAAACGGATCATGATTGGTAAACACACAGGTATTGTTCAATTCATAAAAGCATTACCTCTATACCAGACAACGTACTGTTATAAGTTAACACATGAGCGTGGCTGGGGAGCTCTGTAGCACCACCTTTTGACAAAAGATGTGGGGTCAGATTCTTCTAGTCACCAAACTTGCTTCATATATTGTTCTCATCAAGCTGGACAACTTTCAGTATTAAAGTCATTAGCTCCACTCAACAGGAAGTAGGTCATTTGGATTGAATGTGCATTTTTTGAACTTTTGAATAGCCCTCCTAGGGGATTCGTGTGACTGCCACTCTTTGGCAATATTATACATTTAAGATGGTAAATTGCAAACAGATTTGAATGGTGTTGCCTTGTCAAATTAAGGTCAAAAATGTGTTATAAGTTCCTTATAACTTCTGTGTGCATTGTATGATTTTTATAAAAATTCAGCTGTATGTTTGGTAATGGGAGCTGATCACATTTATGTGGCTATTATGGGTCACGGTCATAGCACCACCAACTGGCAGCAGGAAGTATGGCAATTTTAACAGTCTTTGAAACAGCCATCTTGTATTTACATGAATTACTTCAAAATTCTTTAGAATAATGTCAAGACACTGCTGATGTAAAATTGTAAAGGGATATTGGATATTTTATATACTGTTGCCATGGCAGTTTATTGTCCATGTGAAAGCAGTTTTTAAAGTGAAATAAAACAAGCTATAGAAGTTTAATTTATTTAAGTTATTTTTTATATAAATAAAATATAATAAAAATATCAACTGAAATATAAAAATACTAGAAAATCAAAGCCATGTCTATGTCTAACTCAGTTCTTTGTGGAACTTGATCAGACGCAGATCCAGAAATATACAATAGAGTACAGCCAAGCTCCATTGGTGAATGACTCCCAAGAGGTACTCACTGCAGCCTGTAATGCAATTACATACTGGATTAGATCCAGTATATACTGGATGTTATAACATGCATGCACCAGAGTGGATTTTGGTGACGTCATTATTGTGTGACTATGCATGCGCTAACTCAATGGCACCGATGAACTGTTATTGTATGGTTTTTTTAGCACTCATGTTATCTTTGGTAAAATGTATGTTGTTTATATCTGAATTTATGAAAATAAATATATATTAGTTATGGAATTTAGAAAACAGATGCACAGAATATATTGTTAATATTTCATGAAATATTGTGTTTGTTGCAGAGCTTCAATTATTTTTGTACGTGATCTAAAAGCTAAATGTATTTTGTGATTAGTATACATTTTTAAGCAGTTAGTATATTTAATGTGTAAAATGTCCTTAGTGGTGTATAAATAGCCAGTATGAACAATCATCTTTTAACAAGCTAAGGGATGTTACTATTTTATATGCATTCAGTGTTGACATGTTTTAAAATAAAACCAGATTTGTTTATTTGATTTGCATCATATTAATTTGCTGTTTATTAGAAGCAAAAACGAGCAATAAACGATATAGGAATAGACAATACCACTTATATTGATATAGTTTGATGCTGCATTACACAACCCATTTCTTCCCTAAAGCCATACCGTGGTTGCATCTCTCCAATCTCATACTCTCCACGCAACCCCGCCCCCACTCTCCCTCTCTTTCTGCTGTGCGGAAACCCAGCCCTGCCACTCACTCACAAGTTCTCCTGCAACATGAATGGAGACATAGGGCTAGTTTACACTGCTGAAGAAGATCAGGGGTGTACTCAGGTTATGCGACATACCTGGGTAAGTTTACGGATAAGTTAACGGATATCCTCAGCTTTTGGTTCCAAAAACGGAGGTAACTTTCAGGGTATGTTTGTAGCCATAGGAATTTACTCTCTAAACAAAAACCAGCTCAGGAGCAGGTTATGGTATGGTGTGCCCTTTTGAAGAAGATCCAGTGGACGTGGAAGCACAGATTATATGAAATCTTTTCTGCTGTGAGAGGGTGATAAGACCACGTATAGATGTGTTTTCGTATCGAAATGAATATTTGCAGAAGTGTAACCATATTTCACGAGAATCGTTAATTTATTTAACAAATCTTTTGAAACCTTTCATATCCAACATGACATGACATGACAGATCGGCGCTTAACACAGTTTTTTTTTGCCACAGGGAGTTTTTTATATAATGTGGGTCAGGGCTGGACTGGTAATCTGGCATACCGGGCATTTTCCCGGTAGGCCGACGGACTGTCCATAGGGAGAAACGAGCGGGCCGGTGGGTCGTCCGCGAAACATACCGAATTGGTTGCGATAAGCTTAAATGAGCCGCCGTGTTATGCAGAACGGATCACCAAACGGAGCAGCGATAAGGACAGCAAACACAACCCCCCCCCCACCCCCGCTCAACAAGTTTTGGGCCAGTTGCCATGTAAAATCCTGGGCCGTTTTATCTTCCCAGTCCAGCCCTGATGTGGGTGATGCAGAGCATGTGGGAAAGACAACTCTGTGTAGGGCCGTTCGAACAGTATGCCTTGCACTCAAACGGTTCCTAAACACTTTCGTGCAGTACCCTGCCTCAAACCTTTGAAAGTCATTAAAGAGGAATTCCACAGAGTGGCATGTTCGTCATTTCTATGATATTCTATGAGAGACCTTTTTAGTTACATAAAGCACTACTTAATCTCTCCATCCATTCTGCACATATGTACACATCCACAATCATTTTAAAATGTATCTAATCTAATCAATTTCAGGGTTCCCAAATGTCATTGGATGCAGTGATGGAACCCACAATCCTATTAATGCTCCTTCAGGCATTGAAGGAGACTATGTTAATAGGAAGTCATTCCATAGCATCAATGTTCAGGTAACAACAGATTATTCAGTGGTTAATGCTGGGGGACAGAGGGTACCCCTGTCTGCCCTATATGATGACCCTCTACCCTGAACCTGAGACTGGCCCACAGACACGATTTAACCTGGCCCACAGTAGAACACAGGCCAAGGTGGAGATGACCACTGGCATTCTGAAAGCCAGGTTTCAGTGCCTTCACATCATTGCCACAATAATAGATGAGATGGAAGGGTGGTACGGGATGTGATCTGCCAAAATCACCTTTAAATTAAATTAATAATGCACAAAGTGAACAGTCAAATGTTTATATTGTTTTTTTTATTTCCTGTAATAAAAAATACATTTGCATGTATTGCTTTGCCATTCAACAACAAATGACTAAATGACTAAAAAAGTGATTAATCATCACTTGGCAAATACAATTTACACCTTTCGCCGATGCTTCAGTAATTCAATTTCAAGTCTGGCCTTTTTTATTTTCAGCCTTTTCTCCTCCATTTGAAGCTGTATAAGGTCCATCTCCATGTAACTTTTTTTTATTTGCCTTTGAAGATGGACCTTATAAAGCTCATTGCAGGTAGCTAGGAACACAAAATAATAATTTAATATGATTGCTAAAGTCTGTAATACATATAAAGAGCAATTATTTTTATAAAAACAACTGTAGAAAATGTATCACAGTGCTAAGATACTGTGTAGAGCTAGATATCCTCTGTATAGGAATCCCCAGCCATATTCTTTAACAGGACATGGACAAAGTTTTAATCTCTTTTGTTAAAAAAAAGTGAATGCATTATACCTCTCTTGGCCTCCCAGCATTTTCAAGTGGTCTCTTCATCTTCATCCAACAGTGCAAATTACTAAGGATGTTTAGTCTAGCAAACAGAAACAATACATAAAGACAATAATCACTTACAAATGTGGCAGGCTGTGCTATTGCAGGAGGGTCCAATTATACAATGTGTCCATCAGTGATTGCAAGAAAATGAAACCAGTAAGATAGTGTGGCAGGGCGGAGGGTGGGGCCGGGTAGTGATTCTACACACCCGGCCCCTAATAAGTCAAGTCAAGTCAAGTGGTTTTTATTGTCATTTCAACCATATACAGTTAGTACAGTACACAGCGAAACGAGACAACGTTCCTCCAGGACCATGGTGCTACATAAAACAACATAGGACAAACACAGAACCACATGAGACTACACAACTAAATAAAATACATATATAAAGTGCACATGCAAATGTGTGCAAAAAGTACGGGACAGTACGATAAATTACTAACAATGAACAGGACAATAGGCACAGTGAGAGACAGTGCATCGCCGGACCAGTACACGGTAGTGCAAAAAGATGACAGTTTCTAAAAATTTAAAATGTAAACATAACTTACTATGAGATAGTGTTCTTTGCACATAGCAGTTATTTAGGTAGCAGCCAGTTATAAAGTGACAATAATTAAAGTGCAACTCAGGACGCGTGTGTGTGTCAGTCCAGTCTCTGAGTATTGAGGAGTCTGATGGCTTGGGGGAAAAAGCTGTTACACAGTCTGGCCGTGAGGGCCCGAATGCTTCGTTACCTCTTGCCAGATGGCAGGAGGGTGAATAGTTTGTGTGAGGGGTGTGTGGGGTCGTACACAATGCTGGTGGCTTTGCGGATGCAGTGTTTTTTGTAAATGTCTTTGATGGAGGGAAGAGGGACCCCAATGATCTTCTCAGCTGTCCTCACTATCCTCTGCAGGGCTTTGCGGTGCAAGTCCCAAACCAGACAGTGATACAGCTGCTCAGGATGCTCTCAATAGTCCCTCTATAGAATGTAGTGAGGATGGGGGGGTGAGAGATGTTCTTTTCTCAGCCTTCGAAAAAAGTAGAGACGCTGCTGGGCTTTCTTGGTAATAGAGCTGGTGTTGAGGGACCAGGTGAGCTTCTCCGTCAGGTGAACAGCAAGGAATTTGGTGCTCTTGACGATCTACAGAGGAGCCGTTGATGTTCAGCGGAGAGCGTTCACCTTGTGCTCTCCTAAAGTCAACAACCATCTCTTTTGTTTTGTCGACATTCAGGGACAGGTTGTTTGCCCTACACCAGTCCGGGTGGCAGGACACTGAAGACTTCTTTGGCATGGGGACATTGGTGGTGGCCTTGAAGCACATTGGAACGATAAGGCTGATTAAGCCCGAGAGGGATAAGGCCGACCGGAGATGGAGTGCGTGAGAGAAAGAGAGAGTTATGGGCAGCTGCCCGACACCTGTGTGTGTGTCCTGTTGGTTCAGTTTTTTTATTCAAATATTTTTTATTGTCAAGCTGGTTCTTGCATCCTCTTTTGAATTGAACTGTGTGACAGATAGTTAATGTATATTCTCAAACAAATACAACTAATAAACAATTAACAATATTATGTATACAGGAATGCGCTATAGTAGAGTCCTCACCACTACCATTCACCCAAATGGAGCAGCCGCAGCCATCCACGGGGGGACAGAGGAGCCCGGCCACCTGAGAGCAGAGAAATGGCTGTCAACCACGAGGGGAGAAGGGGCTCCTAACCGACTGCCTGGAGTGGTCAGGGCCGCTGCCAGGGGTGGAGGAGACCCCTACCAGCTGCTGAAAGTTGACCTGAGATCTAAACGGATCTGAGACCATCACCTGAGAGCGGAGGAACGGCCGCCAAACGCGAGGGGAGAAGGAGCTCCTGGCTGACCGTCTGGAGCAGGAGAACCAATGCCAGGGGCGGGGGAGACCCCTTCCATCCAACGAAAACGCGGCGGGGCATTCCGTCCACCAGGGGCTAGAGGACTTCCTCCGATCCTCCCGGTTGTCTTCCACTAGAGGTTGGAGGAGTGGCCAAGGACCAAGCTACAGCGTATCAGAGAACCGGTGAGTAAATTGTTTTATTTTTACTCTCTCTCTTGCTGCCGCCCTGTGTTGGCATTTCCCTCTTTTTTTATATTATTTATATAATAGTTTAAGTTGGTGTCATCACCATTACAGTGTGTATGCAGCATTTTTTTTTTATTGTTTCCCTCCCCTTGTCCCTCCCTGATCCAGGTAGACAGATGACCTGCTGGCAGACGGGGCAGAAGGCAGCTCCCTGGGCTCCCCGTCTTGAGAGAACGAGGGAGGAATGAGGCAGGGCAGAGGGTGCACACCTGGCCCCTAATAAGGCTGATTAAGACTGAGGGAGACAAGACCGACTGGAGATGGGAGTGCATGAGAGAGAGTTACGGGCAGCTGCCCGACACCTGTGTGTGTCCTTTTGGTTCAGTTCGTTATTAAAAAATTATAATATTGTCAAGCTGGTTCTTGCCTCCTCCTTTGCATTGAACTGTGTTACAAATAGTTAATGTATATCAAACAAATACAACTAATATATTGTGAAAAAGGCCCAGCAGAGGTTGTACTTCCTTCACCAGCTGAGGAAGTTTAACCTACCACAGGTGCTGCTGAAACAGTTCTACTCAGCAGTCATTGAGTCTGTTCTCTGCACTTCAATAACTGTCTGGTTTGGTGCAGCTACGAAATCAGACATCAGAAGACTACAGAGGACAGTCCAGACTGCTGAGCGGATTATTGGTTGCCCCCTGCCCCCCTTCAAGAACTATACACTTCCAGAGTGAAGAAAAAGGCTGGTAAAATCACTCTGGACCCCACTCACCCTGCCCACTACCTTTTTGAACTGTTGCCTTCTGGCCGGCACTTCAGAGCTCTGAGCTGCAGAACCATCAGACACAGGAACAGTTTTTTCCCTCGGGCTATCCATCTCATGAACAATTAAATTGCCCCATTGAGCAATAATTATGTGCAATACACAGTTTAAGTCTATTTATATTATCCAACATATCCACTTCTGCCATTACTTACATTGCTCTGTACATAATATACTGTATTTTTGTTCTTTATATAACAGATTGTAATAGATTTGCACTACGTATTTGTATGTGGGTATGTATGAAAGTGAGTATGTACGTATATGTATAATTATTTATTTTTAGTCATTTTTTGTTTTTGTTTATAATTACCTATGTCTTGCTGCTGTTTTTGGTATTGTTTGTATTGTTGTACACTGGAAGCTCCTGTCACCAAGTCAAATTCCTTGTATGTGTAAGCATACTTGGCAATAAAGCTGATTCTGATTCTAATAAACAATTAAGAATATTATAGTATACACCATATGCAGTAAAATAAATAATGCACAAGTGAAACAGTGACAGTAAATGCATTCAGAATGCTTTGTTTTTTAAATAGTGACAGTGTTGATGGTTTAAGGATAAAAAAGAACAACTCTGAATACTTAGTTTATAAGTACTAATATGCTATACCTACATTTTACTAAGCCACTTGTATAATGGGAAGTAGCTGAATCTGATGAACTGCACCCTGGAATCCCATCGACCTCAGGTCGCGCTTGATTATGGGACAGTGCCAGCTCCTCTGCTGGAGTGAGTGAAGGAGGTGGTGGTCCGCCACCCATTTTACGGGCCTCAGCCTTCTTCCTATTGGCTACGTAGTATATAATTTAACTTACTATAAAAAGTTGGCCAATTAGTACTTATGTTACATTGGTTTAAGAAGTTTAGGAAATATTACCTTTTTGGGGAAAGTTTTTATGTTTCATTTTGACTTTAACTTTTGAGTTCTTTTGGATCCAGAAAGATTACATCTGATAACATAAGGCAATATATTACTACCAATTACTAAAGTATGTACAATGTCAAGAAATTGATGGAGGGCAAAAAGTAAATGCTTATCTATTCAATGTTGGTAATTACAACATGCCAAATAGGATCAATGTTCAATTTTGCATCATAATGAAAGAGAAAATTGTATTTATAATTTTATAAACTCATGCATTTACACTGTCTATTTTATGGCAATATAATAGCCAAGCCAACCCTCTGTCCTTCGCCGATGCAGCAGTATAACTTTATGTTCTTCATAAGCATGCATTAAAACCTCTAACTCTGCTTTGCTGAAGTATGCAGCTCGTTTTTTTTCTCCTCGGGTTTCCATGGTGACTCCTGAAATCGGCGACCCATTGAAAATGGGTTACCAATAGGAAGTTGATTGAACTAACCATTCTCAGGAGTTTTGGAACTGACATACCCAGAGTAAACAAGGAATGGGTTAATCAACCGAAAGTTCAGGGTATATGTGATGGTAAATTAACCCTTCTTTCTGGAATACATCCCTGGTTAGTGAAAAGAAAAACAATGGTTCATTTATTTGGAAATGGTTTGGAAATAAAAGATCAGATGAGCAGCAAAACATCTGCACGCTGTTTGACTGACAGGCTTGTGTGTGCTGCGCACTTTGCATGCATGTGTATAACTGTAGTATAAAAGTAGTTAAAGTATTATTCATTTAGGGAAGACCAGTAGTAGTTTGTCAAATTCATTCTGAATGTTTAATTGAATACTTGATACTGTTTTTTTAAGCTGTTAAAAAGCATGTTTTCTTAATTAGCATTTTTGTTTGGTCTATTCATTGCTTTTCTTTTGTTATTTTATTGCTGACTGTTTACTACTCTTAAATAATAACTTTGATAACTTAATTATTTTATAATTAAGATAATTATTGTTAGGCTATTATTTGTTGTGGTTTTGAAGCTGGTTTCAAAAATCATCATATTTCACTACAGACTAATTCAATTTTGGTATTTTGGTAAATACTTTGCATGGTATCTTGCTGCAATAACATGATGGAAAAGTAGATCTTGTTTCTTAGAAGTGTAGGCTGAATTTTGGTCCATATCACCCATCCCTAATACAATATAAGTGCTGTTAGCTATTTTCATTTTCAACAAACATATTATATTTTTTTCTGCCATAAATTATACAAGATAATTTCTCTGGATTGCTTAAAGAAACTGAGAAAGGCTAGCCCATGTAACTATGAAAACCTAACACTATTGCCAGTCAAACCATTACTAGAGATCTATTTGCCAGATTGATCTAGGTAAATAACCAATGCGCATTTGATAATACCACTGTGTGTCTGATCTGTGTTGAATGAGAGCTCTGGCTATGAATCACAGATTAATGTGTGGGTGGGCTCAAAATACTTGGAAGTGTCCACAGAATAGGGTAGACACTGATTTTGATAGCATAAAAATTCATTAGTATCGATATTTTATTGAAATTAGACATTTTTGATTACACGATAGCATAAAAATAGAGCATCAGTCAGGGTTATGTTCCCCATTTACCCCCTATTTTTCGTTGTTTGGATAAAATGGTTGAGTCTATTTTCATCAGATAACCCCCACATTAGGCTCATTTGAGATGCCAAATGCCTCGCCTGGAAAGTAGACGAGAGCAGGTTGGTGCAGGAGATCGCTGGGATTGAAATGACTTTGGAATTTAAGATTTTTTATTTTTTGATGATAACCCTTTGGAAAAGGGTTTTAACCAATTTATTATGTTAAGTATAAGCACTATATGCATAAATGTAGATGGTCAAAGAAGACGCACATTTTGGAAATTTTAATTTGAGCTCTATCAGTATCTTGATACGTACAAAAACTCTGGACTGCTGTAGAGCCTTGAACTTTTACCCATGTTAGACACCCCTGCATCTACGGCTCTTGAATATTCTAATACAGCTTTTACATAGTTATTTATATGTTATTGTTTTACTCTTTCATGCTTGTTTCCTTTACGGCTGTTATACGAACTGTTATAATAAAGCATTAAAAAAGAGAGAGCAGGCTGTCAGTCAGGGGAGGAGTGAAATAAGAGCTGTCAAGCCAGACAGTTTTCACTTCTCATAGTTGATTAGCCACAATGAGATCAAAGGCAGATATTGCATGATTCACGTTCATGTGTTTTGTTGTTAATAAAGTGGATGCAATTAATAATATGCAATAAAATAAATATGATGAACAAGATACTCAATGTACCTGTTATTTAATTCCGCCATAAGACGTGTCTTTCCAGAATTTTTTAATTGAATAAAGACATGTATTTTATATATTTCAGAAATATGATACCAATCACATATCCCAATGAGAATGTTGGGAATATTCACATAATTTATGCCCATAAAATAATGATATTTGAAATAAAAAAAATTCAAACATTTTAAAAGAGATCACAGTTGTTTAAGCCAATGAGCATTAAGCTGTGTCATCAGCATGTTGTTTTCCATCGTGCTTGCAATTCGCATAGCTCGGAAAAAGCAACTGCACCACATGCCTGCTACAACTGTGGCTGCCTTGCTCTTGTGTGATTACTTTTTGACATACGTAATCATGATATCACATCAAGTCAGACAGATTTCTAACTGGCATGCACTTGTCCGTGATCACCGGTGATCGGATATGCTCAGAAATTGACAATGAAAATGCTAAATTGTGAACACATTTTTGATATATCGAATGGTGTAGCCATGGCGAAGCAATAGATTTATGGTGAAAAATGTTAATTTATTTCTGTGTGCATTGACAGATTTAAATCAAACTCGAGCAGTATGTTTGGCCATGTCGGCTAATCGCATTGATGTGGCCATTTTGGGACATGGTCATAGCGCCCCAAGTGACAACAGGAAGTGTGATATTTTGTGTGACTTTGAAATAGTCCTCATATATTTACCCTCTCAAATCCACCATTCTTTGTTTTCCTAGAGCCACCTAGTGGTGATGGTGCCATAGGGCCCAAGCACTGAAAGTGTGGAGGCCCTATTGTTCTTGTTAGGATTATTATTATTATTATTAGGGCCCGAGCACTGAAAGTGTGGAAACCCTATTTCTCTTCTAAGGATTATTATTATTATTATTAGGGCCCAAACACTGAAAGTGCTCCATTGTTGAATGATTCCCAACCTAACAATTCTCAGTCGTGAATGGGCAGTGAGTGCTCCTTGTTGTTGAGAGATCATTAGTTTGAGCTCTTTTCCAGTCAAATCCCATAGAAAAATGCAAACAATTGCTCCCCACTCAATATATACATCCACTGAGGTAAAGAATCACGAACATTCACTTAAAATACCCATTAGTTGTGTAAAATAATGTGATTACAATTTGAAGTGCTATTAAAACAATAGGCTACGAATCTGAAAATGGTAATATATGCTGAACACTTGTATGTTGTAATTTTATAAATGTTTTTACTGATATAAAAATGTCAATTATATACAGTAAACAAAAATGACCATTTTCATATATTAACATGTTTTTTAAAAACTTGTGGAATTTAAATGTGTACATAAATGCTCAAATATGTGAACTGCAATTATATTTTTTCATATACGGCTAGTGGCGATTTTTTAGGGCCAGCAAAACCTTCTCTGTGGGCATAACACGCCTACTAAAAAATTATTTTTCATCCTTTCATTCTCATTGACCTTTTTGCTTATGTATTTCAAATCGATTTGAATTCCTAAGTAATCTACAAACAAATGGCAAAAACAAAAAAATGTATCCAATCAGAATTTATTCCACGATGCTTACAAGCAAAGTGTGACAACTCTTTCACAAACCACATGCCCGAAGCCACGCTCCTTAGTCGAAGCAGCACGTGAGGCTGAGCTCCACCCCGTCAAGCCTTCAGAATTTCCACAGAATTCCATGACACTGCAGTGAATAGGCATCTAAATCTTGATCCAAGATGGCGGCGCGGTAGCACGCAGTGACCACTCTGGATCCAAAATGGTGCTATTTTTGTTAAAAAAACAGACTTTTGCAGCACATGGACATCGGAGCAACCGGTGTTCGTGCCTACCATCACCAGACACTGCTCAAATATAGGATTCATGCAACAACCAAGCTGCATGATGACCTACAGGAGGTGCTACGCATACTCTGCTTGCTGCGGAGACCAGGCCTCCAGTCCTCGGTGTCGCCTGATTCTGGTGGCCGTCGTAAGCGGTGTGCGAGAAAGCGGAAGTGCGGCAAGAGTGTGGGGATCCATGCTAGGCTAAAAATAAACCCTAGCTGTCTGGCCGGCTCTCCCATCTATCCTGCTCTCAAATGTTTGCTCCCTGGCCAATAAACTGGACTACATCCGACTCCAGCAGGCTACGCAGCGTGAGTTTAGAGACTGCTGCGTCTTTGGTTTCACGGAGACGTGGCTCAGTGACAGAGTTCCGGACGCAGCCATTCAGCTAGACGGGCTCGCCTTGTTTCGTGCCGACAGAAATGCAGCTCTCTGTGGTAAGACATGCGGTGGTGGCTTGTGTGTTTACATCAACACGGAATGGTACAAGAACTCTATGATAGTCTCTAGCTACTGCTCATCGCTGGTGTAGCTTGTAACTGTTAAATGCAGACCTTTTTATTTACCATGGGAATTCACCACTGTTATCATAACCGGAGTTTACATTCACCCCAGCGCTAATGCTAAGGAAGCGCTCTGTGTACTGTATGGGGCTATTAGTGAACTGCAGAACGCTCACCCCGATGGACTGTTTGTTGTCACCGGAGATTTCAACCATGCGAATCTCAATACAGTGCTCCCTAAATTCCATCAGTATGTGGACTTTGCAACAAGAGGGGCAAACGCGCTTGATCTTGTTTACATAAACATCCCAGGCGCATACCGGGCGGAGCCCCGCCCCCACCTCGGCTACTCAGACCACATCTCTGTTATGCTAATTCCAGCATACAGACCGCTCGTCAGATGCACAAAACCGCTTCAGAAGCAGGCGAAAACCTGGCCAGCAGGAGCCATCTCTGCTCTTCAGGACTGTTTAGTGTACTGACTGGCACATGTTCAGGGAGGCTGCAACATATGGCGATTCTACCAACTTGGAGGAATACACAGCATCAATGACCAGCTACATCAGCAAGTGCATTGATGATGTCACTTTCTCCAAGACCATCACCACACGCTACAACCAGAAGCCGTGGATGACTGCGGAGGTGCATGCACTACTGAGGACTGAGACTCCGCCTTCAGAGCAGGCAACAAGGCAGCCCTAAGAACAGCGGGGGCCAAACTGTCCCGGGCCATCAGAAAGGCAAAGCACGCACATGCCCAGAGAATCCACAGTCACTTCCAGAATAGCGGTGACACGCGGCGCATGTGGCAGGGTATCCAAGCCATCACCAACTACAGGACAACATCAGTTGCCTGTGACAAAGATGCCTCCCTTCCAGATGGGCTGAATGACTTCTACACTCAGTTTGAAATGCAGAACGACGTGGTGGCGAGGAAGACCACCCCTCTTCCCAATGACCAGGTGCTCTGTCTAACCATGGCGGATGTGAGGAAAACTCTATGTAGAATCAACCCACAGAAGGCTGCTGGACAAGACAACATTCCTGGCATAGTGCTCAGAGGATGTGCAGACCAGCTGGCAGATGTTCTTACCGACTTCTTCAACATCTCTCTGAGCAGCACCGTCGTTCCAACACGCATCAAGGCCACCACCATCATCCCCATGCCAAAGAAGTCTTCAGTGTCCTGCCTCAACGACTACCGTCCCATTGCACTCACACCAATCATCATGAAGTGCTTCGAGAGGCTCGTCATGAGGCACATTAAGACCCAGCTGCCCCCCTCACTAGACCCATTGCAGTTCGCGTATCGCCCAAACCGTTCAACAGACGACGCCATCGGCTCCACCCTCCATCTGGCCCTCACCCACCTAGATAAAAAGGACTCATACGTTTGAATGCTGTTCATAGACATCAGCTCAGCATTCAACACAATCATTCCCCAGCACCTGATTGGAAAGCTGAACCTGCTGGGCCTGGACACCTCCCTCTGCAACTGGATCCTGGACTTCCTGTCTGGGAGACCTCAGTCAGTCCAGATCGGGAACAGCATCTCAACCACCACCACACTGAGCACTGGGGCCCCCCAGGGCTGTGTGCTCAGTCCACTGCTGTTCACTCTGCTGACTCACGACTGTGCAGCAATGCACAGCACGAATCACATCATCAAGTTTGCCGATGGGTCTCATCAGCAAGAACGACGAGTCAGCGTACAGAGAGGAGGTGCAGCGGCTAACGGATTGGTGTAGAGCCAACAACCTGTCCCTGAATGTCGACAAAACAAAAGAGATGGTTATTGACTTTAGGAGAGCACAAGGTGAACACTCTCCGCTGAACATTGACGGCTCCTCTGTGGAGATCGTCAAGAGCACCAAATTCCTTGGTGTTCACCTGGCGGAGAACCTCACCTGGTCCCTCAACACCAGCTCTATTACCAAGAAAGCTGAGCAGCATCTCTACTTTCTTCGAAGGCTGAGGAAAGCACATCTCCCACCCCCCCATCCTCACTACATTCTATAGAGGGACTATTGAGAGCATCCTGAGCAGCTGCATCACTGCCTGGTTTGGGACTTTCGGATCGCAAAACCCTGCAGAGGATAGTGAGGACAGCTGAGAAGATCATCAGGGTCTCTCTTCCCTCCATCAAAGACAAATTTACAAAAAACACTGCATCCGCAAATTCACCAGCATTGTGGACGACCCCACACACCCCTCACAAACTCTTCACCCTCCTGCCATCTGGCAAGAGGTACCGAAGCATTCGGGCCCTCACGGCCTGACTGTGTTACAGCTTCTTCCCCCAATACTCAGAGACTGGTTTGACACACACACACACATGTCCTGAGTTGCTCTTTAATTACTGTCACTTTATAACTGTCTGCTACCTCAATAACTGCTATGTCCATAGAACACTATCTCATAGTATGTTATGTTTACATTTGGCATTTTTAGAAACTGACATCGTTTTGCAGTACTGTGTACTGGTTGACGCTGCACTGTCTGTCACTGTGCCTATTGTCCTGTTCATTGTTAGTAATTTATTGTACTGTCCCGTACTTTTTGCACACGTTTGCACGTGCACTTTAGTAGTAGTAGTAGTAGTAACCCTTTATTGTCACATAGTCACAAGTGAAAGTAACCAGTGAAATTGGCCATCATCCTGCCCATACAAACATACAATATGACAACGGGTAGACAGGGCAGGAAGACAGGGAATTGAGAAGATATACAGCATTACATGGGGAAAGGTGAGATAAAAAAAGCAACCCCCAGACTATGCTCCTGTTAGGATTACAGTATGGGAACAGGAAAAAACATCTCAGCAACACTTAGCACATAATCAGTACATCTACAACATAACAAAAACTTGCAACAGGGTAGGGGAGTGGGGGATGGAGTTAACCCAGCACTGGCAAACAGCCATCCGGTCCTGCAGCCATTCTCGGCGCTGGTCGCAGACCCGCCTGTCAGACTGGGGGGTACGAAGCGGCGAAGGCGTGGGATGGGGTGTGGGTCGGATGCATATCTGTATTTGTGTAAAGTCTTGTGTGTGTGTGAGCCCAGAGATTCGCCAGAAGGTCACAATCCCAGGGTGTTTTGGGAGGGGGGAGGGAATGCGAGAGCGGCTCATTGCAGTACTCTAACCAGGGGAGTTGTTGATCCATCAGCGGCCTTGGCCAAGGCCAGTGCTGGTTGCTGGGTGCCGAAACAGATAAGATTGAGATGTTTTGTCTTGGGGCGAATAGCTGCAATTTCTCAGGCTATTCTTCATGTCCATTTTGGTCTCTTAAACGATCCATTTGCCTTTGCAAAGCTGTAAGCTCCTTCATGATGTTATCCGTATTGAGAGTCTGAGTGCTGACAACTCTGCCCACCGCCTCAATCATGATGGGCAGCCTTGTGAGGCTTTGGACAGCTGTCTCCATCTTCTTAATTCTTCGATAACCCAGGGCAATGCCTAATCCAATCAGCAGAAGACCTGTTATCATGGTTCCGAATAGGTAGATATCTTCAACGTCCTCCACGGAAAGAACCGCCAGACACACGACCTGCCACCTCTCCCACGCGTCCATCGTGTAGCCAGCTGCAAACGTTCCGTCAGGGCAGTTAGGTTCCCCCGAACCCAAGCTTCTCCTCGAGAAGATGGTGTCAATTGCGTTGAGAGATCAGTTGATCAAATCCATAATAATTTCTTAATTTGGAGAGCAGTGCTGAAAGAGTCTCTCAAAAGTACAAGACAGTTGACTAGACGTGACGAGAGAGCAAAGCAGGGAGGTCAGGGGAGGGAGAGGGAGAGAAAATGCGACCGCCTTCACTGAGTGCCAAACGAGAATATAGGTATTTTATTTATATAGGTATTTTATTTAGTCTGTGTAGTCTCATGGGGTTCTGTGTTTGTCCTATGTGGTTTTATATAGCACCATGGTCCTTGAGGAACGTTGTCTCGTTTTGGTTGAAACGACAATAAAAACCACTTGACTTGACTTGACTAAAGCCAGATCTTTTCCTTGGTATTAGACCTCCTTGGTTCTGTGCTTTTGTATGATAGGCATACAGCATCTTATTGATTGTGAAACTGTTTTCTTAATGACATGAATCGCACTGAAGACCAAGACTTAAAACGGGCCGTGGCTTTATATGGCCATATACCAGATTTAAATAGACAATGTAATAATGGCAACAGGCCTAATTATTGAATCGTCATTTGTGGTTTTAGCTTACAGATTTTTTGTATGTCTATTTTAAACTTAGATAAGTTTTACTGCATTGTCTGAGGCAGAAAATTATACTACAAATATTATTAACGGTCTTTCAATACCCACAGCTTTCACCTAAATGTATGCTATTTTTGTGAGCATTTAAATTTTTTTGGTTGCTAACTACATATTCAGAACTTATGCACTAAAATATTTACTTCTAATTTAATTTAAAATTAATTAACACAATTACAGAGGTATATAATGATGATTTGTGCAAAACAACCCCAAGAAATGCAGCAAATTGCATTGCAAAATTTTAGAAAAGCAGCAGCAAATTCAGCCATTTTGTTATTCCAGCTAGCCAAATTACGTGGCCATTTCCTAACTACAGCGTAATTTGATGACCAAACTTTAGTGAAAAGTGAAATTCCTGTATTCATTGCAACAATGTAACTTCGGTGCCAGACTGTCATGACGAAATTGTAGCATGGTTGTGGATTAATACTGTAACGGGTGGGACAAAGGACCCAAAAGCAGACATGATGGTTCAATGGTTTTATTAACAAAGTTCTCAATGTCAAGATAAGGCACATCTGGTGCTTGCTACAGAGGGTTGAAATCCAGCGTAATGGGCTAGTGAAGGTTGTGTTTGTATGATAAGTGTGTGCTAACAGTCTGAAAAGAGTCTGTTGAAGCTGGTGTGTTGCGAAGCAAAGCCCAGATGATATAGTCCCCGAGACGCGGGCCTAGGAATCCTCCTCCACATGAACTGGGCACAGAACTGGCGAGGGTGGTGGCAAAAAGAAAGGTAACCACACCTCTACAGAGGGGCAACCAACAGACACACAAGCATGCTCCAACTACACAAGAGAGCACAATTAACATGACAGTGAACAATAAATGGGCAAATAAAGAGTTGACACACAAGGAATAAGTAGGGCATGCAATCAGAGTGAAGCAGATGGTAACGGGCATGTAAATCATTGCTGTGATCAGCATCTCCCTGAGATCGATCACACATCCCATGTAAATGCTGATCGCGTGCTGACTCCACACTGAGACACGAGGGAGAGAGAAAAACAAACAACAGTATGAGCCGGCACAAATACCGGAACCATGACAAATAGTTGTTTATTGGTAACCAGTTGATAATTTTTGCTTTGAATATTTATTCTATGGGCGAACATGCAGTATTATAACTTAATTTATGTCCTCATTTGCCCAACATTAATTTAGAGGCTATTTAAACAGTTGTGCGTATGAATAACGAATGCAGACTCAAAGTTAACTTACTTTGAAAAATATGCAACAACATAATTGCAACAAAATTAGCCTAAATGACTTCTGCGCTTATATCAAAATCTACTTAGACTATTTTAACACCAAATGCCATGAATTACATTTGTTCATTTAATTTAAAGCCGGTTTATGGATAAATAAATATGGTAAATTACTTCATTACACTATAATCTTTTGATCTACATATTTTTTCAATAAATAATTATTAGCAAAAAATTTTAATTTGCAATTAAAAATTGATAGATAGATATATTCTCTGAATTCTCTGATCTTTAAAAACTCCTAGGTGATTCATGAGACTGTCACCACATTTAGACAACATTATGCCAAGAAATCGAAGATGCTAAATTGCGAACAGATTTTTAATTATCGAATGGCGTTACCATGCGATTCACTAAATTAATGGCAAAAATAGGCAAACACGAAGTATCTCATATATTTTGCGTGCATTGTGTGATTTAGAGAAAAAAAATTGTTTTTTCTTGGGGGCTAATCATATTGACATGGCTATTGTGGGTTACGGTCATAGCACCACCAACTGGCAACAGGAAGTGCATGCAGGGGAGGCTCTGTACCACCATTTAGAAGATGGGCATGTTTGGGGGCTCTGTAGCACATCCCTTTTGAGCTACCATTACCAAACATTGTACACATACTGATCTCATAAAGCAGGACAACTTTCACGCTGACAGTCATAAGCTCTGCCAAACAGGAAGTTGGCCATTATGGATTGTTTGGAAAATGCATGCTCTGGAATTTTAAATATTCCTCCCTTTTCATGTTACAGGTACCAAATATGGGCAATATAATGCCAAGACATTGATGATGCTAAATTGCAACTGATTTTTTATATATCGAATGATGTTGCCATGGCAACGTAATAAAATAACATAAAAAAATGGAATAGGAAGTGTCTCATGTCTTCTGCTTGCATGGTGTGATTTACATAAAATCTAAACTAAATGTTTGTCCTTGCAGGCTGATCACATTGATGTGGCTAGTATGGGTCACGGAAGGAAGTGTGGCACTTTTAACAGACTTTGAAATATCCCTCTTATGTTAACTTGAAATGCTTAAAATGTTTTTTGAATAATGTCAAGACAGTGTAGATTTAAAATTCAGAAGGGATTCATGGTATCTTAAATACTGTTGCCATGTCAATGCATTAAATGCCATGATTCCTTTTTATGTATATTCACATGTTTTAAGTACATGACATGCTTGAAATGGCATGCTTTTCCTTATATTTTGCACACAAATCAGAGTTGTTGGCCATTAGGCCTGGGAAAAAGTTAAAGGTGCAGTCAGTAGTTGGAGACAATTTAAAAAGTTTTACACATTAAATAATGAATTTTGATCCGAATGGTGTACACTCATATGATATGAAGACTATACTCATAATATTTTTTCAATAAAACGTTTTTTTATTCTACATGGTACAGATTCATCATGTTGAAATCACATTGCCTGTGGTGTTTCTCTAAATGTCGAAGAAGAGTATCATCGTGCTCATTGGCTGCCGCCTGTGTAGATACTCTTGGTTATGATTAGAACATTGTTGTTTGGTGATACGAAGAGTGGAAAGAATCAGAATGAGCTTTATTGCCAAGTATGCTTACACACATGCTTTAGGAACGGAGATCCAGCAGCTATACTTCCGAAAAAGCATAAAAAAGGTCTGAAGCAACATGCTTCAAGCAAAAATACGGAAAGATCGACAAGGGCAAAACCCTAGAGTAAACATCAGTAATGGTAAGGTCGATATGTGTGTCGATGTAGTGACACTTGGGGTTCCTATAGGAAATTCCACAGGCACTGAACCATGTCACGAGGTATGGAAAAGTGGACACGGGCAAGCTGATGCGTGCCACGCAGCGAGGGCTCGACCATGTCGTGACCTTCCAGGGAATTTAGGTAAGACATCTCCCTAGTCCCGTTAAGGGGGAAGCACTTACCCAATGCCCTCACAGACTACAAACCAGCAAACAGCACTTTTATGTTTAATGTCACATTTAACTCCTTTAATGCTTGTTTTGATCATGGAAACAGAGAACCACCCATAAAAGCTGAGATCCCACCTGATGATCTGCCACTCACATTTTCCTCCAGTGATGTGTGCTCCACCCTGAGCAGAGTGAATGCACATAAAGCTGCTGGTCCTGATGGCATCCCAGACTGAGTGCTCAGGGCCTGCACAGAACAGCTGGCTGACGTCTTCACAAAAATTTTCAACCTCTTCTTGGCCCAGGCCATTGTCCCCACCTGCTTCAAAACAGCCACCATTGTACCAGTACCAAAACATACTGCTGCAGTGTCCCTCAACGACTTCCGCCCCGTTGCTCTTACTTTCATCATAGCAAAGTGTTTTGAGAGGCTGATCCTCTCCCACCTGAAATCATGCCTGCCCCCTACACTGGAGCTCAATGATCTTGGTATCAGCCCCTCCCTCTGCAACTGGACCTTGGACTTTCTCACTAACAGTCCACAGTCTGTTAAGATCACCAACCACAAATCCTCCACCCTCACTTTGAACACTGCATGTCTCCAACTCCATAATCAAGTATGCAGATGACACCACGGTGGTAGGCCTGATCGGTTGCGATGATGAGATGGCCTACAGGGAAGAGGTACAACACCTGTCAGTGTGGTGTGCCAACAACAATCTCTCACTCAACATCCAGAAGACCAAGGATCTGATTGTGGACTACCGGCAGACTAGGAAGGGCCACATACACACTCCCATCTACATTGATGGGGACGAAGTGGAGCATGTGACAAGCTTCAAGTTCCTGGGTGTCCATATCTCTGAGGATCTTTCCTGGACTTACAACACCTCCACTCTGATCAAAAGGCGCAATAGGGCCTTTACTTCCTTAGGTAGCTGTGGAGTGGAGGGGGGCGGGGCCGGGCTGGAATGTTGCACGCCCGGTCGCCAATCGGCCTGATGGGGTGCGCGAGGGATAAAGGCGGCCGGTGATGACGGTTCGAGAGAGAGAGCTCAATCTCGGACATGTCCGTTGTGTGTTTGTTTGTGCTTTTGTTTAAGTTTTCATTCAAATATTATTTATATTGACAAGCCGGTTCTCGCCTCCTCCTTGCCCATCATAACCCCGTGTTACAGTAGCTAAGTAAAGCTCACCTGCCCCCCCACATCCTGCGGAACTTTTACCGCTGTACTATTGAATGTATCCTAAAAACCTGCATCACAGTGTGGTATGGCAACTGCACTGTCTCAGACCAGAATGCACTCCAGCGGGTGGTGAAAACTGCCCGATACATCACTGGTGTTCAGCTACCCTCCATCAAAGACATTCACAACAAACGCTGCCTAACGAGGGTGAGAAGCATTATAAAAGACACCTCTCACCCCAACCACAGTCTGTTTACTCCTCTTCCATCAGGGAGATGCTATAGGAGTCTTCACTGTTGCACCAGCAGACTCAGGAACAGTTTCTTTCCCTAAGCTGTCAGCCTACAGAACTCTTAACTCAGGCGCTGAACTCTAAATCCAACTCGGACTACATATTTATTATTTATTTTGATTATTTATTTATTTTCACATTCCGTTGCACACTTCTTTGCACATAACTTCTACCTCTTGATGCTGCTTGCACTGTTATGGTCACTGGCCATATAAATATATTTACATATATAAATATTTATACTTCATTCTGTACAATGCACCTTCAGTTTTATACTTAATTTGCACCTTGTACTGTATTCATAGACATTTGCATTGAGCTGGTCTCTGCTTCTCCACCTCATAACTTTGCAACTCAATAATATATATATATATATATATATATATATATATATATATATATATATATATATATATATATATATATATATATACACACACATACCTGTATATTCAAATGCTATTTGAACTTCTGGTTAGATGCTAACTGCATTTCATTGGCTCTGTACTTGTATTTTGCAAAATGACAATAAAAGTTTAATCTAATGTAATAAAATATATTTTTGTTTTATTCCTGTTGTAAATTCCAGTCATAACGTTGTCATGTTGACATGTTAGAGGAATCAGTCTTGTAGCTATGGAAGCACATGCACATGGTGCAGAAGCAAGCAAAGATGCTTCACATCAGTGTATTTCCTCTCCATTATGCAGAGATGCAAGCATTGTGGAAGACAAACGTCATGGTTACCGTTGTAACCCCCGTTCCCCGATGGAAGGAACGAGACGTTGTGTCAATTGTAGTGACACAAGGGGTCTCTTTTGAGAGTCTCGCGTACCTCTGAAATTGAGAAAAGGCCAATTTCAAGTTGACAGACATAATTTGCATCCCCCATCCCCAGACATATGGGTATAAAGGGGAGCGGGGGAGTGAATGTCAGACAGGTTTTCACTGAGGAGCCAAGAATACGGTTACGGTGAATTACAGTGTTAGGGATAGTGACATTGGCAATGCAACACAATGTCTCGTTCCTTCCATCGGGGAATGGAGTTTACAACAGTAACTATGACGTTCCCCTTCTGTCACTCACTTGACGTTGTGTCAATTGAAGTGACACAAGGGGTCCCACTTCAAAACGGCATGCACTACCCGTGTTACGTGACTGCCGAGCCAGGTACAAGCAGGCTAGAAGCAGCTGGGTCAGCTGCACGTAACCCTCCCCAACGCCCCCACTAAAAGGTGTCATACACCGCTCTTAGGTTCCCAGTACTTGTACGAGAACAGGAGATACAACTTGTATGGGAGCTATCTTAAAGCTATAGATGCGTTGGGGAAGGTGTCCTTTCCATTTCCTATTCTTTCAGGGGGAAAAGGCCCTGCGGAGACCAACGACCTGCCCAGACTGGGGGGAGGTAACTCGTGGCCAATACACACGGGGGTTGACAAGCCACCCATGGACATGGTGCAGTGGTAGATCCTGCCTGACAAGGGAGGAGTTGCTACAGACACGGCAACCGGGGGGCAGCAGAGGCTGCCCAAGGGAGATGCGGGTCCTGCTAGCAGAGGGACCGTACCGCGGAAAATACGTCACAGGGAGTTGCCTGATGCAGGAACTATGCCTGTGCAGTCCAAGCCCAACACGGAGCACTCGACTCATGGTGGGTCTGGCTAAACGGACTGGATCAGCTTTGTGAACGGTGCAAGGTACAAGTATTACCAAGTTCTACCGGCTCGGACCTGACAAAATACAGGATGAGACTGACTCAATTCTGAGACTGTAGAACCTAGCAAAGGGGTTGGTTGTTGCCCAGCCCGTCGTTATGCAGATGTCTGCTAAGGATGTGCTGTGGGCTAGTGCCCACAAGGATGCCACACTTCTCGTAGTGTGTTTGAACCTGCAAGGGGGGGCATGGCCTGGGTGTGATAGGCTAGGGAAATAGCGTCAACAACCCAATGAGCTAACCTCTGTTTGGAGACGGCGTTCTCTTTCCGCCGTCCACCAAAGCAGACAAAGAGCTGCTCAGAGCATCTAAAGCCCTGCGTGCAGTCCATGTAGATACGCAAAGCACGTACCGGACACAGCAACGAAGAGGCTGGGTCTGCCTCCTCCCGGGGGAGTGCTTGCAGGTTCATGAACTGGTCCCTGAAGGGAGTCGTAGGAACCTTGGGCATGGAACCTGGTCGCGATCTTAAGATGACGTGAGCATCTGCCGGACTGAACTCCAGGCGAGAGTCACTGACAGAGAACGATTGCATGTCCCCAACCCTGTTGATGGAAGCAAGTGCGATCAGGAGGGCCGTCTTCAAGGGGAGGGCTTTGAGATTGACTGAATCAAGCGGCTCAAAGGGGGGTCTTTGAAGGCCTGAGAGGACCACTGAGAGATCCCAGGAGGGGAACAGGCTTGGCTAGCAAGGGTTCAACCTCCAGGCGCCTCTAAGGAACCTAATAATCAAGCCGTGCTTAACAAGAGACTTGCCGTCTACTGCGTTGTGGTGGGCTGCGATAGCAGCGACATACACCTTCAAGGTCGAGGGGAACAGCCTCCCCTCAGGAATGAAAGCACTGACTGAACTGCTCAGCTCTGCGGGTCTTGAGATCTGGAAGAACACCAATTTGCGAACAGACACCACTTGAGCGCAGCAAAAAATTATTTTCTAGACAAGTATTCTGTCTTGTTTTCCTGTCAAATTATCTAAACTTTCTTAAAACATGATTTATTTACTTGTCAAGCAAAATGGTATTAAGATATTAAGTCTTGTTTTAAGATAAATCTGACTAAATTTAGTGAACTTTAGACTCAAAAAAAGAAACCGTGCCCAGCGAAACCGTGCCCGCTGCTATTCCCTATTCGCTTCCATCGCCAGCCGGGTCATCCTCAATGCCATGGGAATAAGGAGGGACGTGGGGGGGGGACGTGGGGGGCGGCTGGAGTGGCGTTCGTTTTGAGAAACGAAAGCCGCAACTGCAACGTTGCCATGGTCATGTTCTCGCAGTAAGAACATGAACCATCCACAAACGCTGCCTCAATGTAATTGCTACTGTATTTAAGGTGGTGTACATGCTTAAAAAGAATAAACTTTTTTATTAACAGCATTTACTTTTAATTTCAATACTTAAGTACATTTAATATTAGAAAATTACTTTTGATAATTAAGTACAATAAATATCAGATACTTTAAGACTTTTATTCAAGTAATATTCTAATGGGTGACTTTAACTTCTACTAAAGTCATTTTCTGGAAAGACATCTGTACTTTTAATTAAGTTTGGCTTTCAGGTACTTCATACACCACTGAAAATAGGTGACCAAAAAGACAATATTGTCAGTTACAAATGGTACAGTGCCTATAAATGATAAAGCATTCATCTTCCTAAGAAGTTTTCACAGAATCAAAGTAGATTAAATGGGTTATTTATGACAATAATTAACAGAAAAATCCCTTAATATCAAAGTGAAAACAAATGTCAACAAAGTTATCTAAATTAATTACATATATAAAATACTAAATCAGGGCTCTAGAATGACTTGTATCGTTGAACCTCTTTAAGCAAAATTAACACATTTTTATTTAAGTCATTTCATTCATTTGACCATAGTTAAATTAGAATGTTATATTTTTAATAGCCAAATTCCCCGATACATATAAATAAGGAGATACCAACCAGCTCTACCTTTGGAGAAAGCATAACGGTCAAACTGGATGTGTGTCATGTAAACCAATCATATAATAACTTCAGTGGACAGTCTTCAGTGTTTTAATTTTCTTTACAAAATATACAAAATGTATTATTAAATTGTAATGCAACACAGTTGTTGATTATAGGATGGTGGTAATTTAAAAATTGAGTCCTACCTGCCACAAAATACACTGCATTGTCTTATTAAACAGCATTTTTATTGTAGCAAACTTTACATATAGTTCACTACAAAAGTATATTGTTTAGTGTAAAAAATTTGGAAGATTAGCAGACAGGCTGTCGATTCATAAGTGATAAGCTTTTAAACTGGCTACCATAATTCTCAAGTGTATATCTAGCACTATATCTGCCTACCCACGATTTTAGCTTCCTTATAAATATACATTACGTTGATATTAAGTGTGTTGAATGGTTTATTAAAATTATGTTATAAGTTAGAATATCAAAGTAGTAACTCCTGTGCTTTCAACTACATCTAAAGGACTCCTGCAATACACTTCAAGGATTGTCCTTGAATGTCTTGTGAACAGTTTTGGCTAAAAGGGATTACAATATGAGGTGTAAGGTGGAAAATCCTATTGAGAAGGGATATGCAAGTGTTGTAGAGTTCTTGCTGCTATCCAGTATCAAAGACATCAAATCCCTACCTTTTGGACAGGAACGTCTACATATTTACCGGACATGCAATAGTAATGTGAGACAGCTTTGAAATTACTTCATCTAAAATTGTGTACATCTGTTTAGTTGTTGGCCCACATGGCCCACCAGCCAGAGGCTGAGACAACTAGCAAAAATTATTCTATTTTCCAATTTTCTAACTTAATTTTTTCTCTACTAATAATGTTATCAGCATAACAATTTGTTTTGGGGAAAAATGGAAAATGAAAAAGTTATGGAGCCAGGCATTTTATACAGGGGAGGCTGGGCAGGGGCCTACAAAAAATTGTTCAACCTTAAAATAGGTTACCACAACACAGTCGTCTATAATATATTTAACTTGTTTGTAACTAATGGAATAATTTGCCCAGAATTTTTTCTTTCTTTCATCCAGGTCATTTAATCAGCTTAAGGTTCAGATTGTTTTTGATTGGTTTTTAAAGAGCAGCCCCATCAACCAGACCTATTTGCTTATTTTTAAGATCCATGTAAACATCTCCACTTTAACACATAAACACATCTGAATTTAACACATTTAAATCATGGCACTCAAAGTTAACGTGTTAACTATAGTTTCCAAACCACTGATTTATGCAAGAAATGGATAGAATGGAAGCATTAAAAGAAATCAAACAAAGTAATCTCCATCTGATTTAATGAGCTTACATGTAACTAAGTGTTCACGTGCAGGACTCACATGTTCACTCACTAATGCAATTGTGCCAAGCTCTGAAGCTAGACTCTTCCACTTACACATTGAAAACACAGTAAAGTGTACACTCCATAGTAAACGGTAAACCCAGGAAAATAATGTGAGAGCGTATTTGCTTCTAGTGATAAGGATAGGTAGAATCTTGCGAGAGTTTTTTCAGCTAGAGTGTTAAAAATGAATATTAATGACATTAATTGGTGCACATACCTGAAAAGTTTTCTGTGTGTCGTGGCTGTAAAGAGATAGATCTCCAAAATAGAATAACATTTGCCTATGAAAAATTAAAGAAAAAGCAATTGTGAGAGGGGTGGCCAATGTCTCCTAGCTCTGTCACTGAAATAAATATGAATATTAGAATTAAACTTTGGAGTGTCCCATTTTTGTTTTAATTACAGCATGCACTTGAGTGGGCATAGACTCCACGAGTTTTTGCAAAACCTGAGGATCCATTTTATTCCAGCATGATTTGAGAATGTTCCAAAGAGCATCGTATGAACTTTAATGGATGCAAATCAATTTGGACATTAAATATCTTAGACTTTTGGATCCCACTGTGTATTCTGATTATACACAATAACTCCTATTAAATGTTGATGCTAGATGATCATCTGTCAATAAAGCAATACATGAAAAATTGGATGAATCAGATGCTCTGTCTTGGAATAAATCAGATCTTCTGCAGCTGTCCATAAATTAAAATTCAATCTACCCTTGTTGTGGGTATCCATATTGTACAAACAGCAGGACCGAAATCAGAACAGAAATCCATCCAAGACATGGAATCAAAAAGAGTTTGGGAGAAAGTAGAAAAGGTGAAAAAGCATAGGATGAATCCATCTCTCCAGTCCACAGAGGAGATGAAACAATCAATCCTCTGCTCTTGAGCAGAGCTTGTTGATGATGAACATTTGCAGAAATTTCCTGCTGGCCACAGCACTGCAGCTCTGTTCATCCAGCCCCTAAACACAGCCGACTGCAACCTCATCACTCTCTGACAGCCTGCTGACTACACTCACATATACTGGACTGTAGAGAAATTAGATTATACAGGGTGATTTTATTCATTATTCTGAAGAATTAATTATTCGTTTTGAAGTTATTCTTTGTGCCTTTCTGAATAAGGCTTTCGCATTCTGGCACATCACTATCTCAATTATCAGTTAATGATGAAACTTTGTCTGAGACACACCTAACCAGATGGGATCAATAAAAGTAAATTCATATGCAGAGTAAGTGAAACACATTTTCAATCTGTAACTCACAATAGATTTCTTCTTATATTTCTTGTTTTAACTATAGGTTGAACCTGGCCTTTAGATTTGTGACAGGCTCTCAGAATTTCAGAAAGAAGATATGAACTCATCTTAAGAAAAAGCGAAAAGGTCAAGTGTGATTTTTATAGGATAATGTTAAAATTCAAATCACAGTTGAAAGCAGTATAAAATATTTGGATCCGATCTGCTACATTTAGTCTTGCTTCATCTACCCAAAAAGATATTCTGATGTAAATTGCAAATCAGTGAAGCCTGCATGGTCAATATCTGTAACGATCCACACCATCTTTGGTTTGTGTACCTTTTGTTTTAAGTTTTGGCACCTTTTATGTTCCATATTGTTCTTTGTTTATGCACTCTTATTTTGAAGTCTTGTCATGTCCTGTTTTCCCTCCATGTCTATGTGTCTGATTTTCATTGGTTCATTGTCTAATTATCTTGTTATCAGTTCTAATTTATCATTGGTTTTAGTTTATTGTCTTGTTATCTTGTTTTGAGTTTTGGTTTTCCATTGGTCTATGTTTCCCCTTGTTTTGTATTTAAGCCCTCATGTTCACCTTGTCCTTTGTTGGTCGTTGTTTGGTGTTTGATGTTCAGTCCATGGTTGTTCCCGAATCCTACCTTAGTCCGTGTTCCTGCCTATGCCCTCCTTGGAAGACTCCCCATGTTATTATCTTGTTATTATCCCTCGTGGACGTTTCATTTGTTCCTGTGTTTCTACTTCCCTTTACTTAGTGACTTTTGAATAAAGCTGCACCTGGATCCTTACTCCCTCATCTGCCCACTTTGTTACAGAACGACCAACCACAATGGATCCAGCAGCCCTCAATGCCCAACAGGCGAATTTCCTGCTTCTCGGCCTCAAACAGGAGGACCGCCCGATAGAGGTCCACGTTACTGAGTTACTGGAGCTGGCAAATTCTTCAGATTTCCCGGAGTTTAGCTTAGTGGTATTCTTCAGGGCCAATCTCAACAGTCAGCTAAAGGAGCGGTTGCCACCAGCGACCCCCTGCTGGACGCTCCTCGACTTCCTAGAGGAGACCCTCAAGATCTGTGGCTTGCCTTTCACTGTGGGTGTTGTGGAGGAGGACGCTACCTCTCCTCCCACAGTGGTCACCTCCCAGCCTTCCATGACTCGTTCCTCCACGCCTGCCAGCCTTGTCTGTCCCAGGGCCAGTGTTGACAGCCCCGTCCGCCAGGAGGAGGAGGAGAAGAGGGAAGGCTTCCGCTCTTCAGTCTCAGCCTGCCACGGCCAACGAGCCAACGCCCACGCCTGCCACGGCCAACGAGCCAACGCCCATGCCGCCCACACCTGCCACGGCCAATGAGCCAATGCCCGCCACGGCCAACGCCCACCACGGCCAACGAGCCAACGCCCACCACGGCCAACGAGCCAACGCCCACGCCTGCCATGGCCAACACGTTGCCAGCCTCGTCCGTCCCAGCGCCAGCGTTGCCAGCCTCGTCCGTCCCAGCGCCAGCGTTGCCAGCCTCGTCCGTCCCAGCGTCAGCGTTGCCAGCCTCGTCCGTCCCAGCGCCAGCGTTGCCAGCCTTGTCTGCCAGGAGGAGGAGAAGAGGAAGGGCTTCCGCTCACCAGTCTCCGCCCTGCACGGTCCCGTCCTCAGAGCCAAAGCCAGAGCCAGCGCCTGTAGCCTCGACCGTCCCAGAGCCAGAGCCAGCGCCTGTAGCCTCGACCGTCCCAGAGCCAGCGCCTGTAGCCTCGACCGTCCAAGAGCCAGAGCCAGCGCCTGTAGCCTCGACTGTCCAAGAGCCAGCCCCCCTTGAGCCTCCCACGGCTCCGCCTCTCGAGCTTCCCACGGCTCCGCCTCTCGAGCTTCCCACGGCTCCGCCTCTCGAGCTTCCCACGGCTCCGCCTCTCGAGCCTCCCAGCGCTCCGCCTCTTGAGCCACCCAGCGCTCCGCCTCTCGAGCCTTCGAGACCACAGTCACCCGAGCCTTCCACGCCTCTGTCACCCGAGCCTTCCACACCTCTGTCACCCGAGCCTTCCACGCCTCTGTCACCAGAGCCTCCCAGGTCTCCGCCTCTGAAGACTGCCTCGGATCTGCCTGCGCCTGCTCTGCCACCAGACCCTTCCACGGCTCCGCCTCCAAACCCTTCCACAGTTCTGCCTTCCACGGCTCTGCCTGCTCCGCCTTCTACGGCTCCCACTTTGTTACAGAACGACCAACCACAATGGATCCAGCAGCCCTCAATGCCCAACAGGCGAATTTCCTGCTTCTCGGCCTCAAACAGGAGGACCGCCCGATAGAGGTCCACGTTACTGAGTTACTGGAGCTGGCAAATTCTTCAGATTTCCCGGAGTTTAGCTTAGTGGTATTCTTCAGGGCCAATCTCAACAGTCAGCTAAAGGAGCGGTTGCCACCAGCGACCCCCTGCTGGACGCTCCTCGACTTCCTAGAGGAGACCCTCAAGATCTGTGGCTTGCCTTTCACTGTGGGTGTTGTGGAGGAGGACGCTACCTCTCCTCCCACAGTGGTCACCTCCCAGCCTTCCATGACTCGTTCCTCCACGCCTGCCACGGCCAACCCCAGCCTTGTCTGTCCCAGGGCCAGTGTTGACAGCCCCGTCCGCCAGGAGGAGGAGGAGAAGAGGGAAGGCTTCCGCTCTTCAGTCTCAGCCTGCCACGGCCAACGAGCCAACGCCCACACCTGCCACGGCCAACGAGCCAACGCCCATGCCGCCCACACCTGCCACGGCCAATGAGCCAACGCCCGCCACGGCCAACGCCCACCACGGCCAACGAGCCAACGCCCACCATGGCCAACGAGCCAACGCCCACGCCTGCCATGGCCAACGCGTTGCCAGCCTCGTCCGTCCCAGCGCCAGCGTTGCCAGCCTCGTCCGTCCCAGCGCCAGCGTTGCCAGCCTCGTCCGTCCCAGCGTCAGCGTTGCCAGCCTCGTCCGTCCCAGCGCCAGCGTTGCCAGCCTTGTCTGCCAGGAGGAGGAGAAGAGGAAGGGCTTCCGCTCACCAGTCTCCGCCCTGCACGGTCCCGTCCTCAGAGCCAAAGCCAGAGCCAGCGCCTGTAGCCTCGACCGTCCCAGAGCCAGCGCCTGTAGCCTCGACCGTCCCAGAGCCAGCGCCTGTAGCCTCGACCGTCCAAGAGCCAGAGCCAGCGCCTGTAGCCTCGACCGTCCAAGAGCCAGCCCCCCCTTGAGCCTCCCACGGCTCCGCCTCTCGAGCTTCCCACGGCTCCGCCTCTCGAGCTTCCCACGGCTCCGCCTCTCAAGCTTCCCACGGCTCCGCCTCTCGAGCCTCCCAGCGCTCCGCCTCTTGAGCCACCCAGCGCTCCGCCTCTCGAGCCTTCGAGACCACAGTCACCCGAGCCTTCCACGCCTCTGTCACCCGAGCCTTCCACACCTCTGTCACCCGAGCCTTCCACGCCTCTGTCACCAGAGCCTCCCAGGTCTCCGCCTCTGAAGACTGCCTCGGATCTGCCTGCGCCTGCTCTGCCACCAGACCCTTCCACGGCTCCGCCTCCAAACCCTTCCACAGTTCTGCCTTCCACGGCTCTGCCTGCTCCGCCTTCTACGACTCTGCCCCAGAGGGCCTACATGGTTCCGCCTCCCACGGCTCTGCCTGCGCCTGCTCCGCCCCCTGACCCTTCCACAGCTCTGCCTTCGACGGCTCTGCCTGCTCCGCCTTCTATGGCTCTGCCCCAGAGGGCCTTCATGGTTCCGCCTTCCACGGCTTTGCCTGCTCCGCCTTCTTCGGCTCTGCCCCTGAGGGCCTTCATGGTTCCACCCTCCACGGTTCTGCCTGCACCTCCGGAACCTTCCAAGCCTCCGGAACCTTCCAAGCCTCCTTGGTCGCTGCCTACCATGGCACCGCCCCTGGAGCCCTCCTCGACTCCTCCCTGGCCTTCTGACCCTGTCTTGTGGCCTCCTCCCTTGCCTTCTGACCCTGTCTTGCGGCCTCCTCCCTGGCCTTCTGACCCTGTCTTGCGGCCTCCTCCCTGGCCTTCTGACCCTGTCCCGTGGCCTCCTCCCTGGCCTTCTGACTCTGTCCCGTGGCCTTCCTCTAGGCCTCCTGACCCTGTCCCAGTCCTGTGGCCTTCTCCTTGGCCTCCTGACCCTGTCCCATTCCTGTGGCCTTCTCCTTGGCCTCCTGACCCTGTCCCAGTCCTGAGGCCATCTCCTAAGCCTCCTGACCCTGCCCTAGCCCTGTGGCCATCCCCTAGACCTCCTGACCCTGTCCTAGCCCTGTGGCCATCCCCTAGACCCCCTGTCCTAGCCCTGTGGCCATCCCCTAGACCCCCTGACCCGGTCCCTGCCATATGGCCGCCTCCCTGGCCACCTGACTCGGTCCCCTGGGCATCTGCCTGGCCTCCTTGGTCTCCTGGCCACCCACCTGTTCTGTCATGGTCTCTCTGTCCTAGTCTTGTCCCTCTGTGCCCCTCGTGTCCCCTTGATCTGCCTGTTCGTCCCTGTTTTCCGTTGTCATTTTGCCCCTCCTTTGGTTAGGAGCGTCTGGGATCCGCTCCTTAAAGGGGGGGCTCTGTAACGATCCACACCGTCTTTGGTTTGTGTACCTTTTAAGTTTTGGCACCTTTTATGTTCCATATTGTTCTTTGTTTATGCACTCTTATTTTGAAGTCTTGTCATGTCCTGTTTTCCCTCCATGTCTATGTGTCTGATTTTCATTGGTTCATTGTCTTATCTTGTTATCAGTTCTAATTTATCATTGGTTTTAGTTTATTGTCTTATCTTGTTTTGAGTTTTGGTTTTCCATTGGTCTATGTTTCCCCTTGTTTTGTATTTAAGCCCTCATGTTCACCTTGTCCTTTTGTTGGTCGTTGTTTGGTGTTTGATGTTCAGTCCATGGTTGTTCCCGAATCCTACCTTAGTCCGTGTTCCTGCCTATGCCCTCCTTGGAAGACTCCCCATGTTATTATCTTGTGTTAATGTCTTTATTTTCCCCTCGTGGACATTTCATTTGATCCTGTGTTTCTACTTCCCTTTACTTAGTGACTTTTGAATAAAGCTGCACCTGGATCCTTACTCCCTCATCTGCCCACTTTGTTACAATATCATTTATTATATGTATTATTCTATATTATTTTTCTACTTGTAATATTAGATGAATTTGCCTACTTTTGAAGCTGTTGATGCTCAGTTTGTTGTACTTTTTTTTTTTTTTTTTACCTACAAATTCTTTCCCCTTTTCCTACAAAACACATACAGGAAGCACTGAAAACCTGTTAACCCCAAATGAGCAGTTATTACAAGCAAAACAAACAGCATTGTCTTCCCATACATACTATCACAGTATGAAGCAGAGAAGAGATGGGAGATGATGAATCTATATGCAGACTTTTAATGAAGGTGATGATGGTTATACAAAACAATATCATAAACACATTAACTACAATCTAGGAACACAAGGTATCATACTAGGTAACATAAGAACTAACAGAGAGTGATAAAAACTGGAGGACTAGAGGGTATATATACAAACTAGTGCTTGATGAGGGAATTTGGAACAGGTTAGGAAGATGGGGAACAGATGGCTGTAATGAGGGCAGTACAACATGGAAAATGTAGTTTGGGGCAAACTAATAACAGAAAACAATAACCATATCAATAGAAGGGTCCTTATGAACATAAATATTGATTTATTGACTGTGTCAGAACCCCCCCAAATTGCAACTGCTGGTGCCCAAAGGCAGATGAGGAAGGCAGGATGAGACAGATGAGGAAGGTTCCAGGGGTTGATTTTGAGGCCAAGGAGGAATATGCAGACAATCAGGTGGCTGAGGAGCAGTCTGCGGATGATCAGAAGGCCAGGGACGCTGGCTCTGGGATGGACAAGGCTTGCAATGCTGGCTCTTTGGCCTTGGCAGGCATAGGCATTGGCTTGTTGGCCGTGCAGAGATGCAGAGGAAGGGAAGAATCAAGAAGAGAGTAGAAGACAAAATAAGGGCATTCCTCCTTGGTATGAGAGTTTTGCTCTGAGATTGACAAGATTGACACCCCAAAGATGTCCTGAGCAATCAGAAGTGGCTTTTCAGTCACATGATCAACTGGTCTGTCCTTTTCAAAGTTGATTTACAATTCTTTGTGGTAAAAAGTACATCAGGCTATAATTATTCATTTATCAGTTATAAAAGAATCACAGGTCATAAATTCATTTTCAGAATTATCTAGCAAATCTAGGTATTGTGTACATTTTGGGTCCAAATGCATTCTGTACATTTTACAGTGTTAACTCAGAAACGTACTGTGACTTTGTGTGAAATTTTCCTGGATTAAGATGAGATGTACTAGTATTAGAATCGTGCAAACACTAGAGTCTTTAACTCTTGTAATGAGTTTTAGCATGTGAAAGGAAGTGTCCCATTTTCTGTGTTCATGTGTTCCTAAATCAATGAAACAAAAGAAAATAACTTTTTTAGCTGCTGTTTAAGAATACTGATCAGAGACGATGTCTCATGAGGCTCTTTAGCTCTGTGTGTAAAGTTCAAATGGTCGGGCATGAGTTTGCCCCATGTCACTGTCTCATGGGTTGAGGGTTCTTTAAAAGGTATTAAAAGGTAGAGTTTTCTAGATTCAAGTCATATTGCATAGCAATTATTCGCACTTCTGCACCTTATATACTTATTATTATACACCACAAATCATTAGCATAATATCTGCAGTTCTTTTACACTATAACCCCTTTCCCTCTGGGGTACCCTTTTGATCAGACTGTAGATTTGGTAACAGGTGGTCAAAAGTGCTGCTGCTGAAATCGATCTATGCTTACTGAAGTTCAAACCATTGCCCACAGTGGCTGAAGCTGGAAGTGTAATGGAGGTGAAATATCCACAGGGTGCAGAGTGTACTGGGGAATGGAAGGTCCAATTACCATGCTGAACCACCCCCACTGGGGTACCCAAATTGCCCCCAGTGATAACCGTCATGGCCTCATACCCATAGGTAGAAGGACTGGGGCAAGGAGCAGCTGGAGTGACTTTCCCTCTGAAGAAGAAAAACCGCGACCGCAATGTTGCCATAGTCATGTTCTCGCAGTGAGAACATGATCCATCCACGAACGCTGTCTCAGCGTGGGCACGGCCCATGCCGGTGAGACAGTGATCGTGGTCGTTAGAGGCGGAGAGGTAGCGACTGAAAACAGGAACTAAACACAGACAGAAAGTCATCTTTAAAAAAAATGCTCTCTATCAGTGCCACTATTTTAGAGAAATGATTAATTGAAAGAATATATACTCTTTTAGGCTGTCAAAGTACCCAGGGGCGATCTCTGCACTCAATCCATGCAGGAGAGGGAAGAACTGCTGTAATTCGCTATAAATCCAACAGCATGCAGAGGTGAATGGACTGGCAGTGGAATTCAGCTTTCTGTGAATCAACCGCTCGGCTCCGAAGACAAAATCTGAATGAGTGGTTGTGAGCCAGCTCCTTTTATACCTGTATGTCCAGGGGAGTGGCATGCAAATATCATTTATAAATATATTTGTGGCTCCCAAGAGCGACCCCTAATGTCACTACATCGACACAACGTCGAGTGAGTGACAGATAGGGAACTACACCTTGTCCATGCACACCCTCAGCACTGGAGCCCCCCAGGGTCCTCAGCCCCCCTGCTTTACTCCCTCTACATGACACAGTGGTGGTTAGCCTCATCACTCACAATGATAAGAAGGCCTACTAAGAGGAAGTGGATCTCCTCTTTACACAGTGTCGATATAACAACCTCTCCCAGCATGTTACCAAGAACAAGGACATAGTTATTGATTACGAGAGGAAGCAGGTGAGGAACTACAGCCCCCGTTGATCAACGTGGCCACAGTTGAGAGGGTGAGCAGCTTCAAATACCTTGGGGTCCACCTCACAGAAGACCTCTCCTGGACAGCACACAAAAACAGCTTGTCTCCTACCATTTACAATGCCTGGTCAAGTTCAAGGTCTCCCATAGAGTGCTGAGGGCATTCTATACTGGGGCTGTGGAGTGTCTTCTCACAGGGAGCATCACTGACTTGTTCGCAGGCACCATGGCCCAGGATCGAAAGGCAATTTCCAGAGTGGTGAGGACAGCAGAGAAGGCAATCAGGATTTCTCTCCCCTGAATCACAGACACCTACACCCAGTGATGCAGGACAAGGGCCAGGATAATTATCAAAGACTTTCACCAACCCGGATACAGAATCTTTTCAGTGCTCCATTCAGGGAAGTGCTACCGGGTCCTTATGGCCAACACAGTGAGACTCAGGAGGAGTTTTTATCCTCAGGTAATACGGCTACTGAACGGGGACACTTGAGAGTGTCTGTATATTCCAGCTTCGCATAGACACAAAACAGCTTGCACTATAATTCTAATTTTAAATAACTAAACATATTGCACATTATATCATTGTATTGTATAGTTTGTTAGCTCAGTATTGTTCTTTACATTCTACATCTCCTGTTTATGGTGTAATGCTGTAATTCTGAAGAAGATTGTCAAACTCTAATTGTACCTTTATATTTAAAGTTTTATTATTTTATTTTTATTTTTTTTGTCCAATTTATTTATTTTTTGACAATTAATTTAATGGTTATTGTATTTTGATATTTTGCATTAAAAATGTCAAGCTTACCGTTTCAAAATAGATTTGTCTTGTTAGATTCTAACAATCATATTGTTGTTGTGACACATCTAAAATGTATTTTACATTCATTTATGATAGCAGTTATAAATGTGAATCACTTTTATAATTTTTTTGTTTAAACCATTGTGGGTCTTACACTCACAGTAAATCAAACCTAAACCTAGAGACATACATAAATAACGATAAATAAGCTACGATAAAATGCCTCTTAATGAGATGCTTATAGTACTGAGACAAATGCCTCAAATCTCTCAGGACTTGTTTCCAACGTCCAGAGAGGATATAAATGATTCTGTGCATTTTTTCATCTGATTTCACTGCAGAAACAAAAAAGCTTACACTCATTTGTCACTTCCCACATCGCCTGGCTTTCAGTCACCTCATCTTGCTTTTAATAACACTACTCCAATGAAAATTACTCACATCCTAAACATGCAGCATGTTTTCAACATCCATTTCATAGCATCTATAGTAAAAGTCCACATTTGTATTATAGGTTATACATGCATTTTATATATATTTGTTTCTTGTTCTACCTATTTGTTTAGTTAACCTCTGTTAAGTCATGAAAACTATCAGAAAGATTTACCATGTTAATGTGTGTGTGTATAACATATTGATAGGATATTGGACTTAGTGGACTAGATCTGCTACGCTGCTACTGCAGAGCAAGTAAAAAGACTTGCTACTGCTAAAACATACACAGACATACTGAGTTAAGCATATTGACATGCTGCTGCAAAATTAGAAAAAACGCAATACAAGCTGCATTAAGAATGTATGACATGCTGCTGCACATTTAGACATAAACACAATCCGCATGTTTCAGATCTAGACCAGTGCAGCTGGGGAGAAGGAGGGTTTCAGAGAAAACTCTTAGAACGCTGCAGTGAAACTGGCTTAGTTGCAGACTGAGTAAATGTAAAAGTTATGAGATATGTGTTTTACATATATTGCCATATTTCAGATTTCTTTATGGATCTGCACATCCAAAAGTAGTAAGCACAGACTATGTCACAGTCATAACAAGACAAAGCAAATATATAATTCTATTCATAGTGTAATAACACACCAACACAGGAGCTGAGATGAAACCAGATGAGGGAGTTTATTGCACAGAACACAAAGGGAACAGGTAAGTAGAGTGAGGTGAGTATTCAGGCAGGTATGGAGACTTTAGAACACAGTCTTAGGTCAAAACAGGAAACATAAACTTCAAACAGGGCTTAAGAGTCGCAACTTCCATAAAGTGAGGAGCAGGTCAGTATTTCTAGGCATAAGGTAAGCTCAGAGTTCTCAAAGTCACTTATCTTAGAAATCCTGAGCAGATCGTTGACAAACAGGTAAGTCACACGCTGATAAGTAATTTTTTACTGCAGCAGAGTGAAAGGTGTGTCCAAGGAACCTTCAGTAATGCTAGATGCTGACTGAGTGTGAGGTGATGATGAGCTGCAGGTGTGCTTGATTAAAACTCAGGCAAGTGAGAGCGGGTGACTCACGGTGAGGGAGAGTCCGGTGCGAGACACATAGATAGCTATCTTGTTGTTTCTATCCGCTTCAAGCTCAGAGTAAGTGACAAACAATGGAGGATGGTAGTGTTGCATCTCAGCAGGAGCTACGACTACAACTTTTTTTTTTTTTTTTACAACTAATTAGCCGTTTTCTTTGTCTTATCAAATTTTATAAGTAGAGTTTAATGTTGCATATATTTCAATCATGAGACAATTGAGTCCAATTTTTCCACTATACTGTGTTCAGAGCTCTTCACGCAGATCAGCTGTGCTTCAGGAACTCAAGCAACTACCACGTTGGGCAGGGAAAAAAACTGTCTACATTTTGATCCTCTCCTGGTATTTATCTGTGTTGGATCATGGAAGCACTGTTAGATGCAAACAGACTGCTAGAGTGGTGATTCACTGCATCTTCCTGAAAGACTCACAGCTTTTTTCTTATCTTGCTCCTGCTCTCCGAGGATGTTCAACTAAATCTGGGACCGGTTTACCCAGGAATACAGCAGGACTATGGAGTTGAGCTTCATTTGGCAACAACCATGGTGGCATCACACAATGAGGTGAGTGCCTGGGGGTTTCCTGTATGTGGTGAAATGTAGTTATTTGCCTCTATCTTTAAGGCTGTTTGATGCCCATGCCCTTTGGTATTTATCTATTATTGAGCCTCATTTAAGGGGGGGGGGGGGGGTATAAAAAAAGAAGGGCATCACAAGGTCCGCTAGAGGGTGCGTCATTTGTTCAGCTGATTGCTGTTTCCGGGTTTCTGCTGCTCCGTGTTAGAGCTGGTGTCCGCTCGGTAGTGTCTTTCTGTGCCGCATGGTGCGGCTGATCGCTGATTCGGCTGCTCCGTTTCAGAGGTATGTGTTTGTTTTGCGTGTTTGTACTCTTGTTTATTGTATATCACTAATTGTAATGTTTAATTAGCTGGGAAAGCTGGTGCCTGCTAGGGTGTGCACGCTGTGCCGTATAGTGCAGCTGATCGCTGCTTATTGGAGTCGGATTGTTCCGCAATAATGAATGCTCTCATGCTGTGTGTCGTTCGGTGACTGTTGCTCTCCTGCTCGGTAAGTGTATCCTCTCTTTATTATGGCCATGTTCAGTATGTGGCGCTGGGTTTGAGGTGCATGATCTGTGTATTAATTTCCTGTTTAGTGACCATTGAAGTATCTGCTGCTGGATGGATGGTATGGGCTCCATATGTTGGTATGTAAAACCCACTTATGTTTCTATGACCACCTTTAAAGGTATGTGGATAATTTTTCAACGTTTACTTGCATTTTAGGTGAATAAATCAGCCCATTGGTACATCTCTCCTGCTCTGTCGCTGCATGGCTTGAAGCTTGAACGCTGCTGTTTTGTTTTACGGGTTTTGTTTAATTGCTTTGTTTTACGGGTTTTATTTCATTTCTTTGTTTTGTTTAATTGCTTTGCTTAGCTTTGTTTTGTTTTAGGGGTTTTGTTTAATTGTTTTGCTTTGATTAATTGCTGTGCTTTGATTAACTGCTTTGCTTTGATTAACTGCTTTTTTTTTTTCGCTTAACTGCTTTGTTTTTCTGTTCAGGGTTTCAGTGTTTTGTTTTGGTGTTTTGTTTCTGCTGGCTTTCGAGCTTAATTTGTGTCTTTTATTTGTGTCTTTCCAGGAGTTGGGGGTCTGGAGCGGGCAGGCTATTCGTCCCCATTTGGTGGTGTTTCTCCTGTTACTGAGTGCTGTGTGCATATTGTTGCAGTGAATCTCGCTGGAGTGTGTATGAGCTCTGGTGCACGTGTGGATATTTATTATTGCGGGCATTACTAAAGCCCTGTATCTAGCCTGCCTTGCTACTGGTAAGCCCCAGCTCCAGAGTTATTGTTGTAAATTTGTATTGTGACGTTTTGTTACATCAGCTTTGTGCTGCTTGCCTTTTATATTGGCACTTTATTGCCGTTATATCGTATTGAATGCCCTTTTTCTTCTGTGTTTTTAATTATTTTATTGTGATTGAATAAATATATTTTTCGTATAAACCTATCCATGTCTCATTGTCTATGTGAGAGAGACTGAACCTGTGTACCCTTAGTGGGTATTTCCCTGGGTAATTAGACCAGGGTGGCGTAGTCGCTACTTGCTGTAGAGGTAAACCTCCTGAGAGGGGTATCATCTGAGAACTCTCTTTGGGTTTTATTTTGTACTCCCTTGATCCGCTCGCTTTGCCACATGTAGATCTACCTGGCCTCCAAAACAATGAAGTGAGTTTAATTAACAACATGCACAATGCTCCAGGGTATGATATCTCCACACTGCTCTCTGGTGATTTTACAAGATCTACCAAGGCATCAACATATAATGCAAAAGCTTGTGTCGAAATCCTGCGGTAAGAAAGCAGACTCAATGTAGGATCTTTCCAATGCAAAGGTCCTATGGGAACCGAAAGTGACACCGAGAGGACTTTTTGGTGGACATTTGAACATTAGAAGTATTGTTTCAATGAGCGAACTGTTTGGACTTACTTTGTATCTCAGAAACGTGGTTGCAACAATCTTCTTCTAGATTCTTGGGAAGGGTTGGAGGAGTGTTAATATATGTCAAGGACGGCATTCATTGTGAACATCTTATGTTTAACTCTGTTAATGATTTAGAGTTTGTGGGGTTGAAAATGATTCTATCTCCTCAAATACCATTTATGTGTATGTGTATATAGACCCCCTTCAGCAAACAATACAAATTTAAAAGAATGCAATCATAATAAAGAAATAATTCTTATGGGTGATTTTAATCTGAACTAGGAAGATAAATCAAAGGGAATTATTTATTTTTTTTAACTACTGCAGAACATTTTTCTTAAATCAGTTAATTAAAGGGCCAACAATAATTGCTAAATCTTAAAAGACACAGTTAGATTTAATATTCACTAACAAACCTGAAATTATAATCAGGAGTTATAATTTGATCACTGGGTTATCTGATCATAATGTAACTTTGGCTGCATGGAAAGTAACAAAAAACAGACTTAAAAATAATATAGTAACTTCTAATGTTTTTCATTGTATACCTAATGGAAAGTTAGTTGCATTTGATGGGGATATAGCTGGTTTAAAGTGTAATGATATATTATCTTCTAAGGATATAGATTATTGTTGTTGTAATTTTTTTAATAGAATTAATTCTGTAAAAGATATAATTTACTGTTACAGATCAGAAAAATGTAAAGCATAAAAATAATTTTCCATGGTTCTATGAGATTTTATGGAAGCTGATAAAGAATAGGGATTCAGCATTAAAAAAGCTTTTAAGTCTGGAAGAGACATTGATAGGCTCTGTTATAAAGGTCTGCAAAATAAAGTTATTAGAGAGCTGAGAGTAGCTAAATCCAGTTACTATATTTATCAAATGAACAAGGCAAAAGGCAATAGCAAGCTATATTGGAAAACATAAACATTCTTTAACGGAAGGAGTCAAATTTTATAGGAGATTTTAAGCTCAAAGTTCAGGGAAAGCTAAGTGAAGCTGATTATGCCATTGCTACTACTTTTCTACTAAAAACTACTACTTAACTACTAAAATAATAGTTTTTTTTTATTATTATTATTAATTCTGTTAATGAATTAAGGGAAACATTTCCAAGAAGGGAAATAAATATTCTTCCAATTGATTATGTGGGTCAAGGTTTTAATCTAACCATGACTAATGAAATGCAAGTTAACAAAGTTATTAGCTCATTAAAAAACTCTAAATGTAGAGCTGCTCATCAATTTGACAATATGTTTGTAAAAACTCATTTGAATATAGCATTTTTCCAACTGCATGGAAACAAGCCATTGTTACTCCTATTTTTAAATCTGGAGATCATTATGTAGTTAGTAATTATAGACCCATAAGCATACTGCCAGTGGTTTCAGAGTAAATTATTGTACTGAAACAGATACTTTACATTTAATAAAGCAAATAAAATCTAGACTTGACAAAGGAGCATTAGTTATATACTTATACTATATTTTTAGATTTGTGAAAAGCCTTTGATACAGTTAATCATGAAGTTCTTCTTTCTAAACTGTAAGTTTCAGTTTTCATCTGGAACGTTAGCGTGGATATCCTCATATTTACTAAATAGAGAACAATGTATAAAAATTAAAGGGGTTCTGTCCAGTAACTTATATTATACAATGGATGTACCCCAAGGATCAGTGTTAGGTCCTTTTACTATTTAGTCTGTATGTTAATGATCTCCCAAAACAGTGTGATGGGATACAAGTGTAAATGTATGCTGATTATACTGTTATTTTTACACATGCGAGAAAAACAGAGTTAGCGGTGAATAAATTAAAAGCTGCAAAGAAAAGGATTACAAAGTGGCTGGAGCAAACGTGTCTTAGTCTGAACATTGGTAAAACAAATGGGATGTTCTTCTCTAAAACAAAAGTTAATTCCACTAATGTTTATATTTTTATTAATTGTAAAAAGATAGAAATAGTTACTGAGTTCAATTATCTTTTTAATTATCTTTAATTTATATTGGACTCAAATCCTAGTTTTAAAAAACATGTTAAAAAAATGGTGAGGACTATTAAATATAACTTGGCAAATTTTAGACAAATTAGACAATGTATTTCTATTGATGTAGCTAAGAATTTCATGCATGCTATGATCCTTTCTCATATGTCATACTGTCTGACATGTTTGGGTCAAGCTGGTGAAACTGTGATTAAACCCTTAATCCCTATATAAACAGACTTTACAATTTTTAGATAAAAAAACAAAACCATTATCATCATTGTAGGATCATTGTAGGAGTTTTAACAATTTTACAATTTTACACTTTTAAAAAAAAATTGTGTATGGTATATACAATTTTAAATGATTTGGCTCCTTCTGTACTCTGTGATTTTTGTTAATTTTCACTCTAAAACCTACCAGATTATCATCCATAAGTGATTGTGTGGTTCCTTTTCGTAATTCTTCTTTTGGACAATCGCCTTTCTCAGTGAAAGCTACTTCTTTTTAAATTGAAGCTAAAATCTTTTTAAAATCGACCCAACTCTGTGGTCATTGACATGGTTGCAGTTAAATTGACTACTTAATAATTTGTTAAATAAATGTTTTGTTGTTTGTAGGCATTGTTTGTGTTATTTTTTTCATTTATGTTAGTGATGACCTGCCAGGCGACTGCGGATGAAAATTAGCCTTTGGCTAAATCCGGTACAATACATGAAATGGAAACCTTTATGTAAAAAATTTTACATTTTCAAATAAAGAAAAAAAAATATCAAAATATCTCTCAGAGACTTATATTATTATCCTTGCAAACTTTGGTAAATTCAATGTTTTTTTCCTTCCTCAAAGACATTCATTGTATCAACCCTGATATATTGCAAACCTGAGTGGAAGTGTCTTGCCATATCAAGAAAGTGATTATAATTTGTGTCGTGGTCAGTGACCAGAGATGCAGTTTGAAGCTAAGAATACTGTAATATCAACAGACATTAAAATCTGAGGAGTTTTTACATCTCTCTCTCTCTCTGTGTTGTTTGCTGGGAGTGGGTTGAGAGTGGTGTTGGGTGGGAGCTGAGCTGTATGAATTCACCTTGCCTTAATTACGTCTTTTTCTATTTCTTTTTCCTTGCATGGTTTGTTTAAATTTGTTTTAGACTCAGTTTGATTATTATTTTGATTATTGCACAAGGAGATGGCATCTCATGAGGAGACGTTTGCTGTCCTTGCGCAATGGCTTCAGGTGTGTGCCAGAGGACGGCGTCACAGTGGAAGATGTGCTTATTTCGACTGGCGAGAAAGTAGGACATGAAAATATTGTGTCCGCTTCTCACATGAATAAAGCCGTAGTGGTGTTCTTGAAAGAGCAAAACCTTGTTAATCGTTTAATCGAGAATGGCCTTGACAATTTTGTTCAGGTTACCCCATTACATGCTCCGACAGCGAAAGTCACGGTATCGAATGTCCACCTTTTATTCCGGATGACACGTTGGACGGGAATTAGTACGGTTTGGCAAATTTGCCAGCGCTTTCAAAACTATAATGCAAGGCTGTAAACACCCATCTCTGAAACACGTCAAATCTTTCAGAAGACAGGTGTTTATGTTTCTAGACTCCCCCGAGCACAATACGAAGGGAGAACCTACATGGTGCATGCAACAACTGGTAGCTTAAGGTGCTTCGAATGTGGCGATTTAGGTCACAAAAAGTTTGCCCACATAGAGAGAGTGCAACAGAGAATGGACCTAATGTCACAGGAGAGGGAGATGTGGCAGAGCACACTGCTCAAGAGGAAAAAGCAGGTTAATCAGAGGTAAGCGATTCAGGTGTGGCGCCGTCCGCCATAGAAACACATGAGAATGTTATTACTAATACAGATACTAATGTGAATGAACGTCAGCAAAATGAAAATATTGCAAATTTTGTACAAAATATCAATGCAAACGAGCAGCAAGATAACATTGTGGTAAATGCAGGGCCCGGTTCAAGTAGGTGTGACGAGCCTGTTTGTTTGGGTACAAGAAAAAGACAGTTGTGTCTCCGTAATGATGGTAGTGCAATGGATGATATTGAATCTGAAGAAAATGGTTCTCTTCTTGATTATGAATGTGACTCACAAGTTGGTTCTGTATGTGGACCTGAATCTCAAGATATGTCCTTTAAATATCCTTCTTTGTATACATTAGAGGAAATTAATGATTTTCTTGATGAGACGTTTAGAAAACAAGTCAACATCAAAGATTTTTTTCCTGATCTTGAAAAATTTGAGAGGTCAGTGGCGTCTTTTCAAAAGACTGTGAGTCTTGATCAACTGAGTAAAAAGAAATGTTTTCGTTTAAAAAAACATGTTACAGTAAATAGAAAATGTAAAAAGGCAGAAAAGCATTCTCTTAAGTGATTAGCCATGCATCACATGGTGGTGTTGTCTTTTTTTCTACTGTTTTCTTCTGTTGTCATCATTTCTCTATCCTTCCTAAATCTATATATGGATCTTTTGAGGGTGGGTTCATTAAATATTAATGGTGGGAGGGATAGACATAAACGAGCCTTGGTGTCTGAAATAATGCAGAATAAATAGCTACGCGTCATTTTATTGCAAGAAACCTATAGTGATATGGACAATGAAACCGAGTGGTGGATGTGGTGGTTTCAATACTGATTGTAACAATGAAGAGCCTCATATGCTTTCCTCCAACTATTTGTCAAGATTAATGAAAGAGGCTGAAGTTAGATATGTGGAGAATCAAGCATCCAGCAGACAAACAATATACATGGATTAAAATCTCTGATAATAGAGTTAGTGCTGCTTGATTAGACAGAATCTATGTCTCAAAATTTTTCAATAATAGGGTTATTGATTGTTGTATTTCTCCTATAGGTTTTTCTGATCACCATCTGGTTTTTATTTCAGTAAATATGGTACAGTTTCCAAGAAAATCTTCTTATTGGCATTTTAATGCTAAATTATTGCAAGATACTTTTTTCTTGAACATTTAGTGGTATTTTGGAATTATTGGAAGGAAAAAGAAATTGAATTTGAAAACTTAAAACAATGGTGGGAGGTTGGTAAATCTCAAATAAAACTATGCTGTCAACAGTACACAGCATACTTTACTACCACTCAAAGAGAAACTATTCAAGCCCTGGAAAGAGATATAGAGTCTATAGAGACAGAAATGTGTAAAAAGCATGACCCAACCTTTATGAATAACTTACAACAGAAAAATAAACAGTTAAGTTTTCATTTGAATGAGAGGGTGAAGGCAGCTTAGGTGAGGTCACGATTTACATCAGTCACTGCGATGGATACCCCAAGTGCCTATTTTTTGTAAAAAATTTAGAACATTCAGTGGCACAATATAAGCAGATGACATGATTACGTCTTCCAGATGGGAAGATTACAAATGACATTATAGAAATGCGTCACCATGCTGTTGATTTTTATTCTTGTCTCTACAAAGCTGAGCATTGCAATTCTGGTTGTGAAGCACAACTTTTCATGAACTTCCTCAAATAGACTCTGTTTCTAGGACTTCTTTGGACACGCAAATTACCTTTCAAGAACTCACTATTGCTGTTGGACACTTAAAATCTGGTCGTTCTCCTGGCATTGACAGGTTGACTCCTGAATTTTATAAACATTTTTGGAAGCACATTGGAATGGCCTTTATGAAGCTTTCTGTGAAAGTTATAAAGATGGCATTCTATCTGTTACATGTCAACATGCTGTATTGTCCCTACTACCTAAAAAGGGAGACTTGACCTTGTTAAAGAACTGGAGACCTGTTGCTCTATTAACAACAGAATACAAAATCCTATCCACATGTCTTTCTAATAGACTTAAGAAGTTTTTGCATTTGATAATTCATCAAGACCAAACCTATTGCATTCCAAATAGATCTATAATGGATCATCTTTTTTTGGTGAGAGATACCTTGGATATCTGCAAAAATGTTTGATGCAGAGTTTGGATTGATCGCTTTAGACCAAGAAAAGGCATTTGATAGGGTCGATCATAATTATCTATGTAATCTACTTGCTGCTTTTGGGTTTGGTCAGGATTTTATCAAATGGATACAGTTGTTATATACTGGAGCTTCATGTATGGTTAAGGTGGGGGGTGGTCTAAGTCGGCCTATTCTGGTTTAAAGAGGCATTAGACAAGGATGCCCTTTATCAGGGCAATTGTACAGTATTGCTATTGAACCATTACTTTTTAATATAAGGAAAACTCTTAACTGGTTTATTAATACCCACAATGCCTCAACATTTAAGAACTATAATTACTGCTTATGCTGATGATGTTACAGTCTTTGTCAATGACAATAATGATATAAAAGCTCTGTCTAGAGCACTTGTTTTGTATGAAAGGGCATCATCAGCTAAAGTAAATTGGGATAAGATTGAGGCTTTCTGGTCAGGTCAAAGAAATTTGGAAAATCTCCCACAACTACCAGGTAAATTAAACTGGAATAAATAGGGCTAAAAATACTTGGTGTGTTTTTTGGATCTGCTGAGTTTCAAAAGAAAAATTGGGAGGGAGTTTTGGAGAGAATTTGCACCTGATTGTCTAGATGGAACTGGTTGCTACCCCAGTTATCCTACAGTTGGAGAGTTTTAGTTGCAAAGAATTTGGTTGCTTCTGCCCTGTCGCATAAATTCATTGTGTTACAGCTTCCCGCTGGATTAGTTCAAGACATTCAAAGGATGTTGGTGAACTTTTTTTGGTCAGGACAGCATTGGGTCTGATCAACTGTTCTTTTTTTTTGCAAGTGCAAGAAGGGGTACAAGGTCTGGTAGATATCAGATCTAGACTTATGACTTTTTGTCTACAAGCTGCTCAGAGACTGCTGAATAACAATGATATTGCTTGGTCTAACATTGTAGGCGCACTCCTGAGAAAGGCAGGCAACATGGGGCTTGATAAACACTTATTTTTAAAGAACTTGAATGAAACAATTTTAACAGACTTGACTTCCTTCTATAGATCTGTGATGGAAGCCTGGAAAGTTTTTTCTGTCTCAAGCCCTGCTGGAATACATGCAGTATTTTGGCTAATGGAAGAGCCATTGTTCCAGAACACTTTTTACCTTCTAGATGCTTATGCTCTGCCAATTTGTCATTATGGCTGATAGCTGCTGGATGTGTAAAACTTGGCCACATTTTAAGTATCAGTTTTGATACCCCGAGAGAGAGAACTGGGATCAAATCTATTCTATTTTTTAAACAGTTTTCTGATGAAGTGGTTGGAGAGCTGAATTTTGATCAACGACTCTTTATCAACAACTCTAACCATATTAAAGAATGGATAGCTGGGTGTGACTATGATTTTCCATCCTTGAAGATAACTGCTGGCATAAGGGAATGGCATGAGGAGGAAAGTCTTATATTGTCTTTTAAATCCCCTCAGCATATTACAAACTGGTAGGGTGCTTACTAATGTTTGTGAATACTTGGGCTATAAATGGGGTATGTACAGTTATTGAAAATGATGGTTTGCTGTTGACTTTCTAAGTTATATTGTTTTTTTTGTGTGTGTGTGTGTGTTTTTTTATCTTATCTGTTATTTTATTATTTTTTACTTTGTATTTGAGATTGTGGAATGTAGATCTTCAGTGGTAACACAGACTGGGTTTACCTATGTTTTAAATAAAGGTGATTCTCTCTCTCTCTCGCTCTCTCTCTCTCTCTCTCTCTCACACACACACACACACACACACACACACACACACACCCACACCTCGGCTCCCATACCCTCAATTCCTGAATCTCTTCCATTTATTTGATATTACTGAACATTGTCTGCTCTAGCCAGGTGGAAGGATAATTTGGTATTGTAGTTTTGGCAGTTGTTCTCAAGTGGTTGGTTGCAATAAGAGATATAAAGTATCATTTGAGTACTTTAGGGCTTGTTTCCAGGGCTGTGGGCCAGCAACAGAAGACCATGAACCTGTGGCCACAGAGCGCTCTGTAGGGATGAGGAAAACTGCTGCCCAAAAGCAACTATGAGATAAGTGCCTTGCTCAAAGTAACATCAGTAGTGGCAAAATAGTGTTGCACGGGTCAGCATGCCCCATAAACTTGAACATTCGCCATGCCAATTCCTGCTGTAAAGCCCTTCTGCACTTGATGTACTACATGTAGAGGCAGCTGCATAGGCCATCACTTAAACAGTTATTCTTTGCTATGAAGATGAGTGACACTGTGAAGTCCAAAAATCTAAGACCACATTGGTAAGCACACAATATATATTTGTTTATTTTTTCATTTAAACTTGTAATATAACAAAGTTTCAGGATTTTGAAACATTAAAAACAAAAGGAAAAGTTTTTGCATTAAATGAAAAAATATTGTAGAGTGTTTTACAAACTTTTAGAGTCCATGTCAACTTGAGCGCATGTTGTCATTAAAGCAAAAGGGGGACATACTAAATACTAGCAATCCTGAATTGTATGTAAATCTATAAATAAAACTTTCGCTCACATACAGAAAACTGTATTAAATCAGAAAAATAAAAAGGAATTTCACTAGTCACCTCTTAGACAACACCGTATTTAAAAAAAATAAATAAATACAGCCATTTTTATTTGGTTTCAAGGAACCATTTATTATGATAGACAACTCATTTCTAACCTTTTCAAGAAATTGCAAATGCACTGCCAGTTTGACCTTGTTGTGCTGCTGTACTAACATTTGTAAAGAGCAAGTCTTTGAAAGCACTGAAAGCGTATAGAGTGTGAGGAATCCGGGGGCATCATGTATGGTGCAGCAGCCTCTGTTGCTTTTCAATGACTTCGACGCGTTGTCCCAGCCCTACTCTAGACCAAATCTAGCAGACAGTAGAGTGTTGAATAGTATCCCCAATTAGTAAACTGCAGAGCAGAGGTGGACAGTAACTTCTTCAAAACCATGAGTATTTATGTTGTAGCAGAATTGTGAGGGCTGGGTTTGGGGTTCTGCTTTTTAAAAACTGAAATGAACAGACTCCACAAATAATGTTAATGTCTGGGAAAGAATGAAAATTACATTGTATTAGTTCTGCAGCTTTTTAGATTTTAGTGCACACAGTTTATCTCTACACACCAAATACCATGTTTAATTGTCAGTGTATTTATACAGGTCTAAACTAATACCACTCAAACTAATCCGAAAGGTAAAAAAGACATTTGGAGTAATGGACTTTGATTGGATAAGTCATTAAAGGCTTAGAAGTTTATGACAGTCTACACTTAAAACATTTCCTAAAATTGCAGACTTCTTGAAATTTTATGCCTTGCAATGGAAGCCATTCATATTTTTTATTATTTTATGATTGGACAGCACATAAACATGCCCTGTACAATTCTGCCCACTGCAGCAGAAAACATAGTTTTAGAGGAGGTGACGGTACACAGCAATTTACTAAATGGTCTTTGCATTGAGCTCCTGTCAAATGTATTGGCAATAAGAATTCCGACCTTGATAATTTTTTATTTAATGCTGCTACAAGAGATCTAAATTTTACAATATTGCAGTTGTTCAAAACTTGACATCATGAGTGTGCAGCAAAGATGTATTATTTATATCGTGAAAGAGAGAGAAAGAACATTTTTGTTCTTGTCCTGTATCCTGTGTAATGAAAAGATTGCTTTAATTTCTGATTGTATTTGTGGGGCCCACAAGGTAATCCACATTCAAGGCAGATTCAAATGATCTCCTGCAAATGGGCAGCTGAATCTAAGAAACTCTTCCTCCGTGAGCATCTGACTCACTCTGAATGCAATCTGGATATCTGATGGATTTATGCTGTATCAGAGATAATTGGAAGTCATGTGTGTGGCAAGGCCATAGGCCTGAAATTAAAATGCAGCACATAGCTTTGGTTTTTCAGCATTTTTCTTTTTTAACACTTTACAGATTTTATTTTATTTTTTCATCTAAACTGAGGGAAAGATTGGTTGCATATTAGAGCATTCTATGTCTTCTTGGGCCTTCTTTAACACAGAAATCTGTGTTGTGTGTTTCAAATAGCAGCAGGTTGTGTTTTTACAGCACAGCTATGTTTTTCACAAGTTGATCCAAAGGTTTGGATCAGCCACTGCTGATGTATTGCATAATGAATAGCTCAGCTGAATAAGTGAATAAGATAATGGCACCCCATCTGTTTCACTTCTCACAGGATCTTTTCTCAGTGGCAATTAGACCATTTTATCTGAGGGGGCAGGCTGAGGCCAACTGTGTTTTCAGAAGGGGGGTTGCAGTGTGAATAATTTACATGTTTCCATTGATCATGGTATAAATAATGAGTTGAACTGGCTTGTTTTGATTATTGGGGGGTTACCCCCATCCCACCCCAAAATCTATGCCCCTGAGGAGAGGTATTGTCCTATTGATATTGACTTTATTGTCAGACAAAGTCTGACATTTTTCTTGCATGACAGTATATTCATTAACAGTTATTACTTTATAAATCACTAAACTTAAAGTGTTTATAATTAGCCATTAATTATACAGTTCAAGGATGGTTTGATGCACAAAATACTTCTTTAGTCTCACTCGATTAGATGGTAAAAGTACAAATTCATTGTACAGCACATGATTCGGTTCAGAAACAATATTATGGGCCAACCTTAAGAGGTTCTTATGATAGGACAGTTCATATACTTTTTTCCAGAGGCTGATCTACAATCTTTGAACAAATTTTTATTTGGTTCAAAAGCTTTGTTTTTAAACTAACAGACAAGCTCCATATTGCATTACAATACTGTAAAACACAGACATAAAGAATAATAAAAGAATCAGTTTTCTTGCTCCAAAGGATATAAGACATTGAAGGAAATAAATTATCTGCCTTGTCTTTTTACAGATCCCGCCGCCTCTGGTGTTTCAGGAGGCAGAGGCTTCCAACAAAAAGTTGGGTGTACCGCTGCTTCCTGCCTTATTCCAGGACGCGGAACACCCGACATCCCCTCAACAGGTAGTGTCAAAATTAGTACCCATTTCAGAAAACCTGGCAGCGTGGAAACTTCTGCCCGATATTTCTATGTGAGCCCTAAGAACAGTAGAAAGGCTACAGAATTCAATTCTCTCACCATCCTCCGCGTTTCAACGGCGTGGTCTCCACTTCCGTGAAACCGAGGCAGGCATGTCTACTGTGGACATGTTCCCCCTCCAGAGAAAGAGTCAGGCTATTACAGCAAATACTTCCTGGTCCCCAAGAAGGGTGGGGGGGTTGCGTCCAATCTTAGATCTTTGAGGCTTGAACCACTCAGTCATTGTTTTCAAGTTCAAGATGCTAACTATCAAGACGGTTGTGTCACAAGCCCAACATCACGTTTTGGCTGGTCACAATTGATCGTATGGATGCATATTTTCTTATAGAAATTCTGCCACAGCACAGGAAGTTCCTGAGGTTCGCTTTCGGGGGTGAAGCCTTCCAGTATCGGGTTCTTCCATTCGGCCTAGCCCTATTACCCTGCACATTCACGAAATGCACGGATACAATATTGGCTCCTTTGTGACTCCGGGGTATCCGCATTCTGAATTACATAGACGACTGGCTGATACTAGCGCAGTTCCAAAAACTGGCAGTTCAGCACAGGGATATCGTCTTAGCTCAACTGGTTTGTCTGGGTCTGAGACTCAATGTCAAAAGAGCGTGGGAAACCCAGGGAACTACCTATCTGGGAGTTATATGGAATTCGATCACGATGCGGGCACATTTGTCTCCCGCTCGAATCATTTCCATTCAGAACACCCTGAGAAAAGTCAGGCTAGGTCAATGTTGCACTGCTCGTCAGTATCAACGAATACTAGGTCTCATGGCGTCTACATCCACGGTGATCCCTTTGGGCCTTCTGCACATGAGACCGTTCCAGCTGTGGCTAAAAGCCTGGGGGTTTCATCCAAGGGCCAGTCCCCTAAGGCAAATAAGGGTTACGCACCTCTGGCTTCGTTCCCTTTCTATGTGGTTCTGACCCCGGTTTCTTACCTTGGGTCCCACACTAGGTGCCTCTTGTCATTGCAGACTGCTAATGACAGACGCCTCCCTGATGGGCTGGTTAGCAGTCTTAAGTGGTCGTCCAGCTTAACCCTCTGGTATTTCTGATATTTTCGTCATTACAGCAGAAACAACTTAAAATACTCCGTCATTTTTGTAAGTGTAAGTGTAAGACATAATTAGAGACTATAAAGGGTCTACTTTTATTTGTGTACACTCATAATAACAATGAAACTTTGTGCTTTTGTAAAATAAAGAAAATAAAAAGGGTGAGATTTCAGCTGTCTATGTGTTCACGAGCATATTTCAGAAACACGTCACAAAAATTACCTGAAACTCTGCGAATACTTATCACACAAACATGAAACATATGTCTAAAGAAAGCTTTAAATGTCTACTTTTTAATAAACCAATTCAAATTTAAAACAAATATTCTCCTGCAATGCAATCTGTTTGAAACAAAGCGATGTTCAGTTTTTACTGGTTCATATAATTATATGTAATGTGATCCCACCCACCAGCAGAGTGCACCATTCATACGCTAATGTGCTGAGATGATCAATGCAAATGTACACGCCCCCGACTGTGCCGTGAAAACATATAGTTCATTCACTTTTGTGCCCGTTTGCAACGATACACAGGCGAGAAAGCTCCAGGATTGTAAGGAAGAGTTAACATTTTCCTCAGAAGAAGAGTGGGACTCTGATGAACATTTGTATTTTGAAGAGAGATTTGATCCAGCCGAGGATACAATTTCGGATGAGTAAGTTTAGTTTTAATTAGCTGACATGCTATTTTATATAATCTTGAACATATTTTACTAGTGGGACTGTTTCCAGATTTGCCAGCCAGGATTCAGAGTATTGACAATTGAAATATGTCCTAATAAGCAAGTTTTAGTTACATTTAAATGCTGTTTAAGCTAAAGCAAGTTTTTAAATTGTATGCTGTATGATATAAATATGATATGTAATATGATATAAAAATAATATGAATGTTTAGATTATATTTTATCTAGTGTTTATAATGACATCAACAAAGCTTGTACTTGCAAATATGTGTTCAGGTTAAATTAGTAAAATGCATTTTAAATATGCCCATATTAGAAAATCACCATATCATAATGATTTCTGAAGGATCATGTGACACTGAGGACTGCAGTAATTATGCTGAAAATTCAGCTTTGATCACAAATTGCATTTTACAATATATTCAAAGAGAAAACTGTTCTTTTAAATTGTAAAAATAGTTCAGAATATCAATATTGTTTCTGTATTTTGGATCAAATAAATCATGTCTTGGTGAGCAGAAGAGACTTCTTTTAATGGTAGTGTAAGTCTAAAATTAAGTAAAGTCTTTATGTAAAGAAAATATATAGTCAGATTACATCTTTTAACTTAAAACTTTGGATCATTAAGTCTCCTCACATTCATTCTCTTTCTGTCACATTCCTCATTGATAGGCTCAAGGGTGGGGTCATTTTCTCTCAGGTGTGAAATACCTAAATATGCATGATCGTTCACGCCTCCTCCCATATTACCTTTCAAAACTAAAATTGTCTTACAATGTTAAATTACTATATTGTTTTGTATGAATGAGTGATCAGGATGGTTTTCACATCATTTTGTAGCAAAAACTCTAGGCTACAAGATCCAGCACTCAACAGACTTGTGGACAAATGTTTAGTATGTGTTATATGACCTTATTTCAGTGACTTAAAATGTTTGTTTTTTCAAAAACCATGCATAAACGTTATTTTCTCAAAAATACAAACATCTACACACATGTTGCTCAGATATTATTGTAGCCCTGTTTGTGCTGAATACAGTGTTATCACACTTTAGCCATTAATATGTTTTTAAGCAACTGTAAAAAGCACAAATGTCAAGGCATGTCAAAACTTCTCCAGGGCCCAAAATACCCTCAGACCCCAGAGGGTTAAGGGGAATGGGACAGTCGTCAGCTCGATTGTCACATTAACTGTCTCAAGTTGATGGCTGTAATTCTGGCCCTGAAATACTTCCTCCAGAGGCTTCCATGTCTTGGTGCGGGTGGACAACACAACAGCAGTCTCCTACATAAATCACCAAGGAGGTCTACGTTCATGCCAGCTGAATTCCCTGGCACGTCGGATTCTCCCAGGTCAAATTCCTGTCACTCAGGGCAGTTTATATCCCTGGATGCCTGAATGTGGGAGCAGATTTACTGTCCAGACAGAAATTACCAACGGGGGAGTGGAATCTTCTCTCTGAGTCACCCAGCTCCACTGGGTCTGGACACGATGATGCATACATGGCCCAGAATGCGCCTGTATGCGTTTCCCCTGGTTTCCCTGCTCCCGGGAGTTTTGGCCAGAGTTCGCCAGCATCATAGTGAAGCTTTTTGTAAATGGAACATCTCGGGTTACGTATGTAACCCTTGTTCCCTGAAAAAAGCAGAACGAGATGCTGCACTTTTCTGCCGCACTGGGATGCCCCGGGACTGTTCTTCAGACAAAATACCTGATGATGCTCCGGTGACGATTCTATTTATAGCCACTGTGCCAGGTGCGTCCAATGATTACACCGGCAGAGGGTATAAATTCCGGTCAATGTTCATTGACGTGTTGCATACATATTCACAGCTGGTCACAACTGAGACATGTTCCCAAAGCGCTTTCAGCGCAGCATCTCGATCTGCTTTTTTCAGGGAACAAGGGATACATACGTAACCCGAGACTTTTTTTATATTAATAAAAAGGGCATTGTTGTCACACCACTCTACCAATTTAGTCACCCCTGTTGGTGCAATCTAGGGCTCTCTGAGTTACTTAACACAGATATTAACACAGAATCATCAGAGTACATTAAGATGTATTGACTAGACCTGTCTATACGACAGTTGTCTGTGTACAAGGTAAAAAACATGGCAGAACTAACGCAGCCCTGGGGTTCTCCAACATTGTTTTTAACTGCCGATGACAAGGTTTTGTGCACTTTTTAACAATTTGGACTCTATCTGTGAGAAAAGATCTACACCACTGAATCAAATAGGGATTTACACCCAACCGTACAAGTTTTGATTCTTAAGATGTCAGCTTGAATTGTGTTGAATGCGGAGGAAAATTATATAAAGAGGGTTCTTGCATAGGTATTAGGTTTGTATAAATGTTTAGAAACAATATGCACCAGAGCAGCAACTGCATCTTCTGTACTGCTACCTTGCTTGTAAGCAAATTGACATGGATCAAGTTTTGTCTTTGATTGTGCTCACCAGATATTTAAGCAATATTCTTTCTAAACATTTAATAAATACTGAAGTAAGTGATATAGGACTGTAATCCTTGCATTATTTTGGACATTAAATTTTTAGTAATGGTTTTATGTATGAAGTTTTCCATAACATAGGAACAGTATGCGTGTCTATAGAAGCTTGAAAAATGGGGCCAGCTCATATGCAAAAAAAATTATGAGACGCTGACTACATCAATCCGGTCCTACAGCTTTCCTCTTATTTGTAGATTGAAATGTCATCCTGACATCTGCAAAATCAATAAAAATCCTTTCTGAAGGAGAAAATACAACTGTATTTACTGGTTCATTACATTTGACATAATTACCTGTAGGTTCAAATCTATTAAAAAAGGTGTGATTTGTTTGAAGATGACAATCCCGTCATTGTTTTCATAGTTTCCCAGACCTTCTTATTATTTTTAACCCTGAAGACTTCTTCTAAGCACTGTCTATGAGATTCTTTTGCTTCCTTCAATTTGATTTTTGACTCTTTTTCTGTCTGTTTGAATACTCTAAAGTCCTTATTTTTAAATGCTACTTTCCTTTGATTCATAACATTCTTAATATCTTTGGTCACATATGATTTATTATTTGGATAAACTTTAATCTCCTTTGTAGGTATAACCAGCTGTACACAACAATTTATATAATCATTTATTACTGTAGTCCTTTCATCTTCATGAAAAATTTCCCAATTTATTCAATCAAAACAGGCTTTCAGTTCTTCTCTACTCCCATTCGACCACAATCGAATAACTTTCTTTTCCAGTTTGCCTCTTAAGTTTGGTCTTTTACACTGGTATAATATACACCACATTATGATCAGAATTCAGTATCGGTGGATAAAAAGTGACTTGTTATCATCTCCTGAGAGATCTTTGAATTTATCTCCAGCTAAGTCTTTCGGCTGTACAAGGGTGATATTGCACCACCCTCATCCAAACTCCAGCTTCCACGTGCAATAGGAGATTGCATCTCCAAACATGATCTAAACAGGCCAATAATCCACGGTATCAAAACCGGGAGTAGATCTTTCCAGGCAGTCATCCTTACACTTTTACATGAGCCATAAGCCAACATTTAACAGTAAACATTATACAAAAAACTAAAACAATGAATGCAGCATACTGAGACGCAGTGCACAGTTGAGCAGTGCACCGGAAATTATGCCCCAGTGCCTTCCCAGCTGGAAATAAAAACACCTTAATCTAGCCTAAAATGGTTTGCTGGTTTATTATTATTATTATTATTATTATTATTATTATTATTATTATTATTGTTGTTATTTAATTCCCCAACATGGTTGGCATCGGGGTATAATATGAGTAGTGCTGGGTGTAATCTGATTACAAAGTAATGAGCTACTGTAATTTTATTACTTTTTAGCAATTGTATGTGTTACAATTTAACAACCTGGTCTCATAGTGAAAATGTGACTCTATATACATTTTTGCAAAACTTGTTATGTGTGTCTATAGGTACAATTCCCTGCAGTTTCCAGTTGAAATTAACTCTAGAGGCACCACAACAACAGTGTGTTTTCTCCACTTTCACTCAAATCATGAATTCAAGGGCTGATTATGACTTTATAAACATTTATTTTTCTCTCTATTACTCATTACTCAGTTATGATATTGACACTTTTGCTCTAATGCATCTTTTTTAAAATTATACATTGTAACGCTTGTATTACAGACCCACTTACATATATATACTTATTCCAATATGATTAGCTTGTGCAGTAGCTCACCTCATGGAGCATTGGACTTTGGACTCGGAGGACCTCAGTTCAAAACCACACAAGATCTCAAGCTGACATGTGACACGACAGAGACATACAGTAGAAGTGACATGAATTGACTTGGTTAATTCAGAAAATGTGCCTTTCATTTTGCTTCTGCATTTTAAACACTGTAAAACACTTCAATGGAAAGGATGAGGCAATAACTGGCTTGACAATATAAATAATAGTTTAATGAAGACATAAACGAAAAACACACAATAATAAACACAGAGCAGCTGCATGTCATTCTCTCTCGCCCCCATCAGGCTGACCCGGTCCCACCCTCCTCTGCTCTACACTCCTCCCAGCATTGCCGGAGGCCCCGGCATGACGTACATCCCCCCCTCCTCTCCGGCGGGTCATCCCCGCCTTGCTCGACCTGTGAGGAGGCAGGAGGGTAAAAACAACAAAAAAACTAAATAAGTGAGGGATAAAGGCCAACACAGAGCGACACATAGAGAGAGGAGAGAGAGAGGGAAAAAAAAAGACTCACCGGTTATTTGATGCGCCATCACGTGGTCTGCTATCACTCCTCCACACTCTCAGGCAGACGGCAGCCACTGCTCCCTGGGTGGACCAGATTCAGACCGACCCCCAGCAGACAGAATGCCCCTCCACATTCTCGGGGACCCGTGGGGGACTCTCCTCCGCCTCTGGCAGTGGCCCTACTGCTCCAGGCAGTCGGGGAGTCGCTTCCCTCCTCCCCTCGTGGATGGTGGTCCTATCAACCCCTCCACATTTCTGGGGGATGGCAGGGCACTTTGGCCCCGCCCTCCACCATCTCTACAAACAGTATCGGTTAGGGTAAGGATATCTGTTTTGTTAAACTCTCATTTCTCTTATCGGACACTATTGGTTTAGTGTAGGGTCAAATTTAGCCTCCATCTAAAATTCACCTTAAAAACCTCGATTACAACCTCATTCGCTCGGTTTTGCACCTCCTGCTCAACATTTCACTTGAAAAGTGCAGCCAAGCATATTATGAAGCATGTAATTTCAGTTTTGCAAAACCGTTGCAATGCTCATGTAAATTTCATGAGACCAGGCTGCAATATAAATTCTTGTAGATTCAGATTACATTTACTGACTCTCACTTAAGTTAATTACTTTTAAGAACATTAATGTGTCTGTTGTGTTTCTGTAACTGAAGAGAAAACAACAATGAACAATGAGGAAATTATTTGAAATTATGTTTAACTCATTGAGCAGAAAAACAAAACGAAACTAAAATATATTTCTGTTAAAAGTGTTTTAAAGTAAATAATTTACAATTTTAGATAAGTAGTTTATAGTGGATTACTACTAGTAGTATTAGTTTGTAACTTACCCAACACTGAACAGGACATTGCCCCTCCTAAAAGTTCAACTGGCCCTGTCTAGCCCACCATTATAAATCGTCTAGAACTAGAACTAGTCTAGATCTTAGACTGATTTAAGATTTTTTTTTTCTCTGTATGGATGACCATTACTGTCAATATGTACAACTATCCACAGTTTTCCTAACCACACATGGGGGGAACCAAGATGATTCTTATTGCTGCTGGACTGTTTTCAAGCAATCCAGATCGAGAAAAAAAACAAAACAAAAAAACTTAGTGTTAAAAAGTTAAGGCACTACTTATGCAGTTGTTGGTTGTCATAACTCAAAGTTGTAAATTATATCAGAATAACAATCCTCAGGACATAGCTTCATGTCATTGACCCATTACTTAATATTTTAATGGATGATGCACTGTCAAAAGATGGGCATCACAACTCTGTAAAGTATTGGCACTATGGAGCCATATGTTTTATTAACTGGGAATTTGTATCAATTTAATATGCTAAACATCACATTATCCGTTAAAAACATATGCAGAGTGAAAACACTGGAGTCTGGAAAATGAAAACAGGCATCCATTTTGAATTGTTGAACATGTCTAACCTATTAGTTAAACATGAAGACAACCTAAGACAAACTTAATTGAATAAAAAAATGACTGAACTGGAATCGTAAATACAATTTCATGGTAGAGTAGCCAACAACAGCTAACTCAGCAAAAAAAAATATATGTGTAACGTAAATAAAATTGTTTAGACTATAGTCTGAAGTAGTTACTGAACATGCAAGGAATGGAGGTTTTTACTTTAGATGATATTCCTTCCCACAGAGAATGTTAAAGTTGATCATATAAACAGCCTTGCGAAAACCCGACTCATTGTAATTATTAGGTGACTCAACCGAATTTAGCCATTGTGGTGGGCCGGGCTTGCTAACACAGGGGCACAGCCCCCTATGAAACTAATTACAATTATAAAGAAACCCCCTTATCACACATCTTACAATGCTGCTCTCCCCTCAAGGTAAGTAATTTGTTACCTGTTATTTTTTTCATGGTTGTGAAGTTGGGAGGAATTATTGGTGTTTGAACTATGTATGATTCATGAAAGCACTAGGATAAGTAACTTTCATACTTCCTTGTAAAAAAGTATTTGAAAGTGGCAGAAGAGGTTCTTCAGCAGTACAACATATCACTGTCAAGCATGCAATGATTTGATTTCTACTTATAGAGAAAATGGCATCAGAAAGTGTGATAACCCAAAGGCACCTAGATAAATATGAAAGTTTGATTGAAGAAGTTTTTCACCTGGAAAAAATAAATAAATAATATAATGCTGGAAAAAACTCCTGATAATGAAATTCAATAAATGTGTTCCTGATTTCATCCCTGATCAGGCCCTCTTGCAGGAGCCTGTAATTGGACTGAAGCAGAGGGGCTGAATTCTGATTAATGAGAGTGGTGGAGGTGTGTGTTTGTGTGCAGTAACAAAGGAGTGGAAAAATTTGCTGATAGGGGAGGTAATGAGGAAGTAGCCAAGGCATATTTGCCTTATCTTACTGACAATGCACTAAAATTGTGCTTAACCCTGGGCTTGTGAATGTTTAATGAACAAATTAACACCTGGATATATACAAATCACAATATCTGTCATTAGTGTTATATGTATTTCCCACCCTTTGGTTGTTTCCTGCAACATTTTTGAGTGTGTTTGCACCACTAACTAATTTGCATAATTCCTTTAGTGCTACAATAACGCAGACAGTGCAAATAAAGGACACAGCGATCGCAATTTCTTCTTGGTGAAGGCCTCTGTTAGTGCTCAAATAGATTCATTATTTTTTCTTGTTAGTTTGGAAAGAGCCAACATGTTTTATGACGTCTGACATGCTGTGCTACAAAAACACTTTATATCCATATGCCAACCCTAACTTTGTGCGACAGCAGAATGAAGCCTTCAATCCAGATATGAAACCCTGCAACAGAATATTTTTACATTGACTAATCTTACAAAATCCATGAGGTGCACATCACAATTGAACACTATTGTTGACATACTTATGTTTACCTTGACATCAATTTGTGTCAGTCAACATTCAACCATGTTGTTTGACATACAGAATGAAGTCATAAGTAATTAATGCTTCTGTTCTGAGCAGTGAGCAATGAAATAAGCCTCTAACATTTTACATGAAAATGAAAAAAAGCTACAGGATTCTTTTTAATTAAACTTTCAGCTTTGTTGATTTTAAGCAAAGGCAGCATAATAATCAATCATTATCTGCAAATGTTATGTCAAGCTTAAAAAAGTGGTGGGATAAAACATTCTAAAGAAACAGATTTGAGTGTGGGGATGGTAACGTGGCTGTGTGTCTGTCAATGGGGAGAGAGGAAGTGGTAAGATCCATCACCTGGTGATTACTGTCTCTAAACACCTGTGGCTCCCACTTCCTTCTTTACTCCAACCCTCAGAACGGTTACATTGGTGCTGAAACCCAGGATTTTGGAAGAAGACTGGCTGCCATAGACACCTCACCGCTGGGCGAAGTCATCCGCGTCTCGGCTAGCATCCAGGAGAATCGCCATCAAAGCTCCTTCAGGCACAAGCCAAAGATTGACAGGCCTTAAAGAGTTGGTTGCTCCAGGTGGGTATTCTGCCACCGCCCCAGAAGCAGTGATGAAGTCGCACCTCATGCTCACGAAGATGGGGCCCCAGGATGATCCGGAGGCGTTCGTGAACCTGTTTGAACAGTCGACCACTGCCTCCAGCTGGCCGTGAACATAATGGGCCCTCCACCTGCTACCATTGCTTTCCAGGGAGGCCCAATTACCTACTGAGGACCGCCTGGACTACTCAAAACTGAAGTCGGCTGTCATGCAACAGGTCGGCCGCATGCCAGAACAACATCACCAGCGGTTACACTCTCTCACACTTAGCGAAGAAAGCCGCCCGTTCACGATTGCCCAGTGACTTTGTGGTGCCTGCCGGAAGTGACAGTGGCGGATCTAGCTTGTATGGCGCTCTGGGCGAATGTGACATGGTGGACCTCAGGTAGGATTTGATGAGCTTCAGCTTTGAAAAGCTCTTCTCTGCTTCAGCTACAGTCACTCGAAGTGTAAGACAAATTCTGAGAGCAATTGAAATTGAAATACAGCATTTGAAATTCCCCTTACTGAGCTCAGGACCTAGTCAATATAATTACAAAAAAACCTTTATGACGTCACCTCAATGAAAGTTAACCAAATCAATAATGTGCTAGTTAGGTTATAATAATTTTGCTGCAGGCTACACACATTATCATGACAAAACTGTGTGAAATTATATCCAATGGTAAGCTCGTTGAACAAAAAATGGAATATTGTTGCCCTATGTTTAATAGCATAGCAAGCAGCATAGGCTAATAAACGTAAGTTTTATACTAGCCTATTTCATTACAAGAGATGACATATCTTTTATCTTTTTTGCATTTCTCCTCTTCTTTCCTCTTTTTCCTATACTAGGTACCTGATGACTTAAACCTTTTCTTATACATTAGTGTTGATTTGGCTCTCGAGCATCAATAATAACCACTGTCATCCAATCAAGACTAAACCAATTCACCTTGGGGGTGTGCAGACTGTCTGGTTTTATATTATTCTTAACAATTTCACACAAACCAGAAAAAAATGCAACAATATGCCTGTGAAACTATATATTAACAGTATTATGAATTAATTGTGATTTGTTTTATAATGTTTTGTAGTGTGACTGATTTGCATTAGTACTGTACAAAGTTAGAGGTGCACTATTTGATAGATTCCCCCACTCCCCCTACCTCGGGCTTCCAGTGGTTAGACCTGAGGTCAAACTACCCACACCCCCCCTCCCCATCGCATACTTCTGAGTGGGAAAACTTCCCAGGTAGTAGCCTGCCTAGCTCACAAAAAAAAAAAAAAACAGAAAAAAAATCAAGGCGCCCACTCCGACAAGGTTAATTGACCAACAGTCCCATATGGTGACATGATATCATTGACGTGACGTGCAAATGAGCGATAGAAAACTGATTGCACAAATGTCACCATTCCAAATTTTTTTGTGCGGGCGCCCCATGCCGCCCCTCGGCATTGCCGGCTAGATGCCGCCCTGGGCGCTTGCCCATGTCGCTTATACCTAAATCCGGTAGTGAGTGGTGCTAGCAGAAGAAGGCCATGATGTGGAGGATGTCATCGATCTGATGTTGCTGGAGCAGTAGACCATTCATCTGCCCCATGGAACTGCAGATTGGATCCGGTTTCATTGCCCCACATCGGTGGATGACACCGTTCAGCTGGACGAAGCCCACATGGCGGCCTATTCGGAAGCTGGCGAGCAAGAGTCAACATCTCTTACTCTCTCCCCTTCATTTTGCAGACAGATGCATTAGAGACACCCAGACCGGAGCTGAACGCTGAAAAGCTGTTCATATTTTGCATCTATCGAATTTGTTGACTGTTATCAGTGAAGCTGATGTGTTTAAACTGACGTTTTTGCTGAAAAGCATATTTTGAGTAAAAACAATGAGAATAAAATAACCCTCATGCAATGCCAGCTCCCGCTTCCTTCATTCCTCCGACCCTCAGAATATTGAGTTTTCCGTAAATGTTTGTTGCTAAATTTATGAAAATGTAGTTGGACAAGCAATATAATTAGGGTTTTGGTCAACTTAAAGTAACTGTATATTATTATCAGATGAACAATAAATCAGACGAATAAATTATGTACTGTATATTATTTGGATCTTTTGTAAAGAATTGGGTACTGTACCATAATTTTAGCATACCATGAGAAAATAGTTTAATATACAGTCAAGTTTTATTTCAGATCTATGTGCTCAACCTTTGGAATAGTAGCTACTCAACTTGGAGTTACTATTAAAAAATCTCCAAGTGTTTTAGTGTTATTATTTAAGCTTTCCAGCTCTATCAACAAATGCTAATTCCTGCACTTAAAAATACCAACAAACCAAAATGCCGTTTTTACCCCACACCCAGACAATCAGACATAAAGTCAAAACACAGACACACACACACACACACACACACACACACACACACAGTAATCCCAGACAGACAGTGTTGAGGAAAGCTTTGATAGAACTAAACTGGAAGCAGAGATAAAGGAACAGCAGGAGCCAAAGTCCACAGTAAAGCTTGTTCAACACACACTAAAACACACACACTGGCATCTGTGGAATGCTGTATATATACTGATGGACATATTTAATCTGAAGATCTGTACATTGCCATAGATTTCATAAGGTTTATAAAGATTATATCCCCATAATTTGTGTGATCAAGACAGCAATTAAATCTCAAAAAATGCCATAAGCAAACCATCACCTACAATGTTTGATCTGAGTATAAAGTGTCTATTTCAGTGATATAATCAACTGCTAATTTATTTATAACAAAGATATTTATAAATCAGACAAAATAGTATAGGAATGTGATAATGACCTGATATAAATACACAGACACTTGACATCTTGAAATCTGCAGTCTCTTTTACGTTTTATGCATCAGGAATCCACAGCTTTCTTTGTTTAATTTTTACAATGGTTTTCGTTCTAACATTTGTTCGGTATCTCACTATGGGAATTCGCCTCAGGCGTCTCCAACACTGCAAGCAATGACACCACATCAGTCAGCTTACAGACCAATCACAGCAGTGATAAGGAAGTCCCTATATAACGACACGTCTCTTCACATTTTTGGTCTCTTCTCCATGAAGATTATTGGAAGCTATCCTCAGCAGGACTTGCAAGGCGTAGTTGCACTCAGTTCGCACGAGTTCGTTAGACGAGCCATTCAGGTACATCACAGAGCACAGCTTTTTTCTTTTGCAAATATATTAACTGTCAAAGTTAATATACTTTTCTACTGTGTCGAAATTGCTTCTCTGGGCATAAACCAGCGCCTCAAGGAGGGTTTATGTATTTCTGCGGAAGAGTTAAAAACAGTAATAGCATCTATACTCTCCTGCACGTCGTAGTGTGCAGATCGGCTGGTCTTATGGAAACTTCCAAAACATCCACATTAAGGAGAGATCTGGGAATTAACACTGAATCAAGTGACACGTTGTGGTGAACTGGCTCTCTGTTCTTGAGCTCAAGTTTTTGTAATGGCGACTGCAAGCTCATGTGCCGGACACATGTTGTGGGAGGAGATCTGTGGATCTGTCATTGCGGATTTTAACCTGCGCATATCAAAAGGAGCTATCCAGAGCTGCGGTAGTCGCAGTTGTGGGCGAACTTGCTCTGTGGCTGGATTTGTCAGGTTTGTCTAAGAAAGAGAAAAAAGACTTCCTGGACAAGAGGACTTGGCAGGGGAGTCAAAAACTAAGATTCGTGTTGCACAACTCTTACAAAAAGTTTAAGGAGAGTACTGGCACCACTTCCCCCAGTGCCTCTCAGTTTGCATTTCCCCTCTCCACCCACAGAGTCAGAAAAAAAGAGAGGAAGACATTTTGCACAAAAACATGTTACGCTAATGCCCCTGATGTTAACAGGTCTCAGAGTGTCTGCTTAGACGATCTACTGCTCTGTTCTCCATTGCGGCAGCAAAAAGAGATAGATATGAGAGTGCTGGTGTCTCATTGAGAGAAAATATGTTTCAGAATAAATGAGACATAGAACTGTCTGGTGCCCTTGCAGAAAATATTATATCTGGGTCTCAGATTAAACTCTTATCAGTATCTTGCCTTTCTGTCAGGAGCGTATCGGATCGATTTGCAGCTGTTTGTCCCTTTTTCAGAGAGATACAAAAGTCTCATTCAGATTGTCTACACTTGTTGGGTCTGATGGCCTCAGCAGCATCTAGTCATTCCATTGTAACTATTGCAAATTAGAGAGTTTCAGCACTGGGTAGCAGCGCAGCATTTTCTGTCCTCACCGTCACTTAAATCACAGGGTGAAAGTGAAGTCAGAGGGGATGCATGCTCTACATCACTGGAGAATCCCCACTTTCCTTCATGGGGAATCCCTTTGGGCATCAAGAAGGAATACTTTGTCCTTGTCTTGACCGACAGGTTCAGCCATAAGTGCCTCTCCATGCTGAGCAAACCAGCCAAAGACCAGCCAATGGCGTGAGCCGTCTGTTTGGTCGTCTGGAGAGACAGATCCGTGGCTCGACGAAGCTCGACCTTAATGCCTCCTTGTCGACCTTACTGCCCACATTCAGATCCTTCAACAGGTCAGACTGGTATGCCTGCAGCACTGCCATAGTGTGCAGGACAGCACCAGCCTGACCTGCTGCCTGATAAGCTTTCCACACAAGCATAGAGGTGGTCCTGCACGGCTTTTTGGGGAGAGTGGGTCATATGATGACATATCCGTCACTCTCAGGTTGGGACGCGGTGTGCGAAGGTAGAATAGTGAATGGGATTTGGGCCGCATCACTATGCAATGCACACATAAGTTACTGACAGTGTTTCTAGTATTGAAGCCCTTTGCACTGTTGCTTCAAAGCCACCATGTCCTAGTCAGATCTGACAAAACAACAACAGTGGCATAGATTAGCAGACAAGGGAGCACTTATTCACAGCGGCTTCACAGCTTGACATAAAACTGATTATGTGGAGCTGTGCAAACTTTCTCTCAGTGTGGGTGACAGAGCCTGCAAATCCCCAATTCTTTTTTAGAGACGTAATCACCATAAGAATAACCATCTTGAGAGTCAGAAGTTTATCAGACGCTGACTCTAGAGGTTCAAAGGGGGTCTCAACCAGACCCTCAAGGACTATCGCTAAGAAGGGATCATGGTCCTAGCAGGAGGTCTTAATCGCATGGCTCCTCGAATGAAGCGTGCGAGCAGAGGATGTTTCCCCAATGGCATCCCAGCAATCAAGGCGTGGCAAGCTGACAGAGCGGCCATATAAACCCTGAGTGGTGGGGCATGTGCCAGCTGATAATTTTTTCTGCAGAAAGTCCAGAACTGAAGCAATCTGGCAGTTAACTGGATCTGCATTATGTACACTGCACCATCTTTTAAAGACACCCCATTTATTGGCATAACTTCTTCAAGTAGAGGGAGCCCTAGCACTTAGAATAGTCTTGATAACTTCAGGTGAAAGCCAAGTGCCCCTCAGTTGGTACCCTTCAGGGGCCAAACATGAAGGTTCCACAACTCGGGCCGGGGATGAAATATTGTCCCCTACGCTTGAGACAGAAGGTCCCTCCTACTGGAATGGCCCAAGGCGAGATGTCGAGGAGAGACACAATCTCCGAGAACCATACCCTGTTTGGCCAATGCAGCGCATTAGTAAGAGGCAGGACCCTTGCTGGTAAACTCTGACCAAGACTCCCTGGAACAGAGAAACTGGAGGAAACCATATGAGCGAAGATGATATCCCTGTGCTGTAATGCCAGTTCTTGTGACTGTGCTGGTATCAGCCACTCGTCTATATAATTCAGAATGCGGATGCCCCGGAGTCGCAAATGAGCCAGTGCTACATCCATGCACTTCGTGAATGTGCAGGGTGATAAGGCTAGGCTGAATGGAAGAACCCAGAACTTCCTGTGTTGTGGCAGAATTTCTATATGAAAATATATGTCCTTGAGATCTACCGTGACCAACCAATCGTAATGTTGGACTTGAGAACGATTCAAGCCTTGGAACCACGGCATTGAAACGCGGAGGGCGAAAAACGAATTGAGTTCTGTAGCCTTTACTACTGTTTTCAGGACCCACATAGAAACACCCGGCAGTAGCTTCCACGCTGCCAGGTTCTCTGAGATGGGTATCAATTTTGACACTTCCTGTTTAGGGGATGTTGAGTGTTCTGCGTCCTGGACTACGTCAGGAAGCAACGGAACACCCAACATTTCACTGGAAACTGCTAACTCCAGAAACATCAGAGGTGGCGGGAATGGAGAGGTTTAGTGGGGGTATCGGGAAGGTGCAGGTGAATGTCTCACGCAACCCGTCCCAAGGGGGGGCTACCCCCACAAGGCTGGGTGCAAGACCATCAGGACTCTCTCTTCCTGGAGATAACAGTCCAGAGGTCTTGCTTTGGGGACTGCTTAGGGCGACGAGCCGGTCCACAGTTGCTACGAGGGGGAGCACGATTCGCCACGCTCTGTTTTTTTAGCCTCCCTTCTAGAAGGACTGGGGCAGGGCTGGGTGGGTGGCCAGCGGCCCCTCCCCCTGAGTGCGGCAAGGAAGGAATTGCCAAAGGCTTCCTCATGACTTTTTGCCTCCTGGAACCTGGTGATGACTGTGTTCACAGAGTCATCAAACAAACCAGAAGGTGAAATCAGGGCATCAAGAAAGAATACTTTGTCCTTATCTCTGATGCCCGACAGGTTGAGCAAAGCAGCCATAGACCAGCCAATGGCACGAGCCGTCTGTTTGGTCGCCTGGAGAGACAGATCCGTGGCTCGATGAAGCTCTGAAAATGCCTCCTTGTCGACCTTACTGCCCACACTCAGGTCCTTCAACAGGTCAGCCTGGTATGCCTGCAGCACTGCCAAGCTTTCTCCACAAGCGTAGAGGTGATCCTGGATGGCTTTGTGGGGAGAGTGGGTCTCTTTAGAGATGATGCCGATCAAGGCGAGAGATGACCCGCAAGTGTCTCTTCTATCCGCGGCATCATGGAATACCCCCATGCCGCAGCACCCATGATAGTCGAATATGTCGACGTCGAAGGCACGAAGACACGGGAAGTATATTGTTTCCTCCATGAGTGAAACAGCTTGTCATGGAGGTCATCAAAGAAAGGACTGATGAAGCGTTCTCTTCCTTTGGCCACCCTCCAACTTGGAACGTTTGGGGGTCTCTCTTGTTCGCGTGGTCAGTCCACTTTATTATCGTGCGAGGAACGCTTAAAGGTGGGTAGTTTAAAGTCTGCAGACTCAAGAGATTTGGCAACCCCTCATGAACCGGAGAGGCGCTGGAGCGTGCTTCAAGATCACGAGAAGGACTGGCTGGATCTGGGGAGAGAGCAAGCGATAGGGAAGAACCCGTCTCTCGCTCCTCGGTCAGATCCATACGAGAGCCCCACGATGGAAGAGTGGGCACTGACTCTCGGAAGTAAGCGAGACGAGTGCGAAGCATTTTGACTGAAAGCAGATCGTAATGCTAGCACCCACCACACCCAACGCAAGAGCAGCATGCTCTTCCCCCAAACATGAAAAACAAAACTGGTGAGTGTCCGTTTTAGCCATAGAGCATAAACACGGGAGCACACACCTCTTGCTTTGTTTATCTGTCATTTATTCTTTCTTTTTTTTTTTTTTTAAAGAGAACGGTTTCTGCGCACTGCCTAACAAATTCTAACTCATAACAGAGGAAAACAGAAAGTTTTTGACAGGGTTGAGAAGTACAACACACAGAGAATGGTCTGAAGACAAAAGACCTGACGATGCACCTGTGGTGCATCTATTTATAGCCCCTGTACCAGCGCATCCTGATGATTTCACTGGCAGAGGCTATAAATTCTAGTCAATTTCATTGACGTATTGCAAAAATGGCGCTGCAGACGGCCGCCTCTGGATTACGCTCTGTAGTGCTTTTTGTGTTTTTGTTTATTAACACTGATTTCTGCCGTCCCTCTCTGGTAACATTTACCAGAGATGAGCTCTTAAATATTGGACTTTCAACTGCTCATACTAATCCTCCGCTCTTTATCGAACCCGAAACTTTCCCGGAGTTATTAGATGGAGGAGCAGCAGCTCTGTTTGGGATCCTCCGGAAACGCCGAAGGGGAAAACGTGCAGGCGCACTGGTTAAGCTGAGACAGCAGGGTTTTCGCACTGCGCTCCCTTCTATTCACCTGGCGAAAGTCCGCTCTCTAGCCAACAAAATGGATGAATGCTTCTCTTCAACAGAACTAACTCGGCCTTCTGCAGATCTGCCGCCCTCTGTTTTACTGAATCCTGGCTCATCCCGGACAGCGCATTTCACCTACCAGGATTTAATCTCATCCGCACGGATCACGAAAGGGAGCTCATGGGAAAAACAAGTGGAGGCGGACTCTGTTTCTATATAAACGAAGGTTGGTGCACAGACGTCACAGTGTTGAAAAAATCATGCAGCCCTCACTTAGAGACATTATTTATAAACTGTAAACCTTTTTATTCACCGTGGGAGTTTTCCTCATTTGTTCTGGTCGCTGTTTACATTCCACCTCAGGCCTGTGTTAGAGAGGCGTTACTACACCTGGCCGACCAGATAACTAACGTGGAGATAAAACATCCAGACTCCCTGCTCATTGTTCTTGGGGACTTCAACAGAGCAAACTTCAGCCAAGAACTCCCAAAGTACAGATAGCATATTAAGTGTCCCACCAGAGACACTGAACCACTGCTACACTACATTAGAGGACGCCTATCGCTCTGCTCCCCGTGCAGATCACTGTCTGGTTCATCTTATCCCCACACACGGGCAAAAACTGAAATCTGATAAACCTGTTGTAAAGACTGTGAAAAGATGGACCAACGAGTCAAAGCTGGAGTTACAAGCCTGCTTTGCCTGTACTGACTGGAGTGTTTTTGAGGCTGCAGCCACTAACCTGGACGAACAAACCAACACTGTGACATCTTACATCAGTTTTTGTGAGGACATGTGTGTGCCGACTAAAACCTTCCACACATACAACAACCAAAAACCCTTGTTCACAGCGAAACTCAGGCAGCTTCCTCAGACCAAAGCAGAGGCCTTCAGAAGCGGGGACAGAGTCCTGTATAACCAGGCCAGGAACACACTGACTAAAGAGATCAAAGCTGCAAATGGGAGTTACACTGAAAAGCTAAAAAACTGTAACATTTTGTCTGAAGCTCCTCGATTTCACCACTAGATGGCGTAATTTCTACTCAGATTACTACTTTGTTAATTTGTTGCAATGCGCTCACCTGTGTTGAATCACTCCTAATGATAAACCCTATTTAAGGCCTCATTTCCCTTTTGTTTTTGTTCAGTCCTGATGTTTTCCCTAGCTTTGCCATTCTGAAGGATGTTTTGAGGTTTGTTATTTTATTTGAGTTTTATTTTATTTTATTTGTTTGAGTCTTCTGTTTGTTCTTGGATAATCAGTTTCTGTTACCATTAGTGTATTATGGACTTCTGGACCCATCCTTTGCATTGCCTCTCAAGGAGAGATGTTTGAGTCACCATATGGCACGTTAACCTAAATTGCTGCCGAAGACTCTAATTAATATTTTTGTTTTTCCCTTTGAAATAAAGAGCAAAGGATAAAACTCAAGATTTTTGGAATCTCGTTGTTCCTTATTCCACACCTCTCCCCAACTCCACAACCATCTTCAAACAACCACCTTCCCCCTCTGACACGCTGTCATCCCCCCTCTCTGACCCCTCATCTGCACTCAAGATCTGTGAAGAGGATGTGAGCCACCTCTTCCAAAGGCAGAATATCAGGAAGGCTCCTGGCCCTGACGGTGTGTCACCATCCTGCCTGAAAATCTGTGCATACTAGCTGGCCCCCATCTTCACACAGATCTTTAACAGATCACTGGAGCGGTGGGAAGTTCCCTCCTGCTTCAAACACTCCACAATCATTCCGGTCCCCAAAAAACCCTCCATCTCTGAACTAAATGACTCCAGGCCTGTCGCCCTGACATCTGTAGTCATGGAATCCTTTGAAAGACCGGTTTTGGCCCACCTGAAGGACATTACAGGCCCCTTGCTGGACCCCCTGCAACTTGCCTACAGGGCTAACAGGTCAGTAGATGATGCAGTCAACCTGGGACTGCAATACATCCTGCAACACCTTGACGCTCCAGGGACATATGTAAGGATCTTGTTTGTGGACTTCAGCTCGGCATTCAACACCATCATCCCAGACATCCTCAGCACCAAACTCACCCAGCTCACTGTGCCAGCCTCCACCTGTCAGTGGATCACAAACTTCCTGACTGACAGGAGTCAGCAGGTGAGACTGCGGAGCACCTGGACTATCAGCACTGGTGCCCCCCCAGGGATGTGTGCTCTCCCCACTGCTCTTCTCCCTTGACACCAACGACTGCACCTCAGAAGACCCATCTGTCAAACTCCTGAAGTTCGCTGACGACACAACGGTCATTGGCCTCATCCGGGACGGTGATGAGTTGGCCTACAGATGGTAGGTTGATCAGCTGGCTCTCTGGTGCAGTCAGAACAACCTGGAGCTTAACAAGCTCAAAACTGTGGAGATGACCGTGGATTTTAGGAGGAGCCCCCCCAATCTGCCCACCATCACCATACTCACCAGCCCTGTGTCTGCTATTGAATCCTTCAGGTTTCTGGGTTCCTCTATATCCCAGGACCTGAAGTGGGAGCCCAACACTGACACCATCATCAAGAAGGCCCAGCAGAGCATGTACTTCCTGCGACAGCTTAGGAAACTCAACCTACCTAAGGAGCTGCTGATCCACTTTTACACAGCCATCATCCAGTCTGTTCTCTGCACTTCCATCACTGTCTGGTTTGGATCTGCCACCAAAAAGGACAGGAGCAGACTACAACGGACAGTCAGGACTGCATAAAAGATCATTGGTGCCAACCTGCCCTCCATTCAGGACTTGTACATTTTCAGAGTCAGGAAACATCACTGCAGATCCATCTCACCCCGGACACAACCTGTTCCAGCTTCTCCCCTCTGGTAGGCGCTACAGAGCGATGTACGCCAAAACCAACAGACACAGAAACAGTTTCTTCCCACAAACCATCACTCTGATGAACAGCTAATTTCTGACTACATTGTCAGGAACAATTCCTGTGCAATAACCCAGTAACTCTGTCAATAATCAGCCACCTATTTACTGGTTACTACTTATTATTTATTCATCATTCTCTATTTCAGAGCTGTTCATATTGGTATATTGTAATATTGCATATACTGTATACCAATTCACCTACCTCAAGTCAGAACTCCTGCACAAAATTACTTATACTAATTATTCCAGCATCCTTTGCACTATGCTTCATCGCACTGTGTATATGTATGCATGTATGTGTACCTGTATATCACATCCACCTCCGACATGTACATCACATCCACCTCCGACATGTACATAATAATGATAATAATAATTTTACTCCTGCATCCTTTGCACTCTGATCACTGCACTATTTGTCAATATGCCTATATTTTTTTTGTTCATAGTGTGTATATTTGAGTTGTCTACACTGTAGCCTCTGTCTGATTTTATTTTATTATTGTGTTATAGTATTTTTGTATGAATAAGCACATCGTGAGCTATGTACAATACTGCGTCAAATTCCTCGTATGTGTACACATACCTGGCAATAAAGCTAATTCTGATTCTGATATTCACAGCTGGTCACTCCTAAATACATTCCCAAAGCGCTAAATCAGCGCAGCATCAAAGTGTAGCTTTTGATAGGGAACAGAAGTAATCGTTATCAAGCCAATAGCTACCTATATTATTTTTATGTAACTAATAGAAAAGGCATTCAAATATATGCTGTACAATGGAAATATTGGTTTGGGATGTGCTGCATTTGGAAAACTTTCCCATGTCATCATAGAGAAGGAACATACAGAGTAGGCCTAATTAAAAAATGACAGCAGAGATTTCTTAATTTGACATATTTTCTGTTCTGTTACAATCATGAACTGAGATAAGTGCAGTCTTTGAATGAAGATTATCTGTATTGCGATGTGCACTTGACTCTGACTGACGTTAAATGGCTCAGTAAAATGGATATAAGACTGTTGGCAAAATTCAGTAGTCAAATGGACCATTGGAGAGACACATCTAATCAGAAACAGTATTGCACAGCTGCAAACAGGTACAGCAATTCAAATAAAATGTGCATCAAATGTGCTGCCTTCTCCACTTCATCCCGACCCTCATCGCAATGAAACCCCAATCTAGTCTAATAAAAACATTATGAAAAGTACATTTGCCTTTCAGCTGTTTTATTTTAAATATAAATTACCACTCAAATATAAAATCTTAGTAATGCGATGATTTCAGACAATGCTGTACAAAGAATTTTTATAATTTTCATTTTGTTTTCAGTAATAAATGTTTAACTTCTCAATAAAAACAACCTTAAAATGATTTAAATGTTTTATTAGCTTAGGTTAGATTTATGTCTGCAAAGATAAAACATTTTGCCAAGGGATATTCAAGATACATTCTTTAAAATCAAGTTCATATCTTAATAAATTATGTTTCTTCATGGTACAATATCTAACTTTATATGTGGCATTTACAGTCTTATTTCTTATATATATCATTTATTTATTTAGATATATCTATACATACATATATTTTGTTTTTATAAAAAATATTTTTATTCCAAGCTGGTGGACAACATTTTTGAATAATGTAGAGATTTTGCTCTTCAAAGTTGCATTCACAATGTATAGTCAGGACATTAATTAAGTGAAAAATTACTATTACAATTTAAAAAAAAAAATGTTTAGAAAATCTTAAACTACTTAAAAATCCTCAATGTGCAGCAATAACAGCTTTGCTGATCCTTGGCATTCTAGCTGTCAGTTTGTACAGATACTCTGGTGACATTTCTCCCCACGCTTCCTGTAGCACTTGCCATAGATGTGGCTGTCTTGTCGGGCGCACTTCTCATGCACCTTAGAGTCTAGCCGATCCCACAAAATCTCAATAAGGTTAAGATCCATAACACTCTTTTCCAATTATCTGCTGTCCAATGTCTATGCATCTTTGCCTACTCTAACCTTTTCTTTTTCTGTTTCAAAAGTGTATTTTTCTTTGCAATTCTTCCCATGAGTCCTGATACCTGAATCTTATCTGTAGTGTATAACTTTGTATAAAATCTTCAGTTTTTGATAATTTCAAGCATTGTCTAGCCTTCATTACTCAAAACAATGATTGACTGATGAGTATCTAGAGAAAGCTGTTTCTTTTTTTGCCATTTTTGACCTAATATTGACCTTAAGACATGCCCGTCTATTACATACTGTGACAACTCAAAAACAAACACAAAAAGAACTTCATTTAATGAACAAAATAGCTTTCAGCTTTTTTTTATATAATGGCAAGTGATTTTCTAGTAGCAAATTAGCAATTTAGCATGGTTACTCAAGGATAAGGTGTTGGAGTAATGGCTGCTGGAAATGGGGCCTGTCTAGATTTGATCAAAATGTACTTTTTTTCAAACAGTTATGGTGCTGTTTTTTACATCAGTAATGTCCTGACTATAATTTGTTATCAGTTGAATACCACTTAGGTTAGTGGTAGTGTAATAATATATATATATTCACTCACCTAAAGGATTATTAGGAACACCTGTTCAATTTCTCATTAATGCAATTATCTAATCAACCAATCACATGGCAGTTGCTTCAATGCATTTAGGGGTGTGGTCCTGGTCAAGACAATCTCCTGAACTCCAAACTGAATGTCAGAATGGGAAAGAAAGGTGATTTAAGCAATTTTGAGCATGGCATGGTTGTTGGTGCCAGACACAGTCTGAGTATTTCACAATCTGCTCAGTTACTGGGATTTTCACGCACAACCATTTCTAGGGTTTACAAAGAATGGTGTGAAAAGGGAAAAACATCCAGTATGCGGCAGTCCTGTGGGTGAAAATGCCTTGTTGATGCTAGAGGTCAGAGGAGAATGGGCCAACTGATTCAAGCTGATAGAAGAGCAACTTTGACTGAAATAACCACTCATTACAACCGAGGTATGCAGCAAAGTATTTGTGAAGCCACAACACGCACAACCTTGAGGCGGATGGGCTACAACAGCAGAAGACCCCACCGGGTACCACTCATCTCCACTACAAATAGGAAAAAGAGGCTACAATTTGCAAGAGCTCACCAAAATTGGACAGTTGAAGACTGGAAAAATGTTGCCTGGTCTGATGAGTCTCGATTTCTGTTGAGACATTCAGATGGTAGAGTCAGAATTTGGCATAAACAGAATGAGAACATGGATCCATCATGCCTTGTTACCACTGTGCAGGCTGGTGGTGGTGGTGTAATGGTGTGGGGGATGTTTTCTTGGCACACTTTAGGCCCCTTAGTGCCAATTGGGCATCGTTTAAATGCCACGGCCTACCTGAGCATTGTTTCTGACCATGTCCATCCCTTTATGGCCACCATGTACCCATCCTCTGATGGCTACTTCCAGCAGGATAATGCACCATGTCACAAAGCTCGAATCATTTCAAATTGGTTTCTTGAACATGACAATGAGTTCACTGTACTAAAATGGCCCCCACAGTCACCAGATCTCAACCCAATAGAGCATCTTTGGGATGTGGTGGAACGGGAGCTTCGTGTCCTGGATGTGCATCCCACAAATCTCCATCAACTGCAAGATGCTATCCTATCAATATGGGCCAACATTTCTAAAGAATGCTTTCAGCACCTTGTTGAATCAATGCCACGTAGAATTAAGGCAGTTCTGAAGGCGAAAGGGGGTCAAACACAGTATTAGTATGGTGTTCCTAATAATCCTTTAGGTGAGTGTATATATATATATATATATATATGTATATATATATATATGTATATGTATATGTGTGTGTGTGTATATATATATATATATATATATATGAGGGTTACTTTTGTACTTAATGTTACTTAATGTATTCCACTTTAGATTACAGAATACATGCTGTAAAATGTAATTTGTAACATATTACATTTGATTACTCAAGGTCAGTAACGTATTCTAAATACTTTTGATTACTACTTCAGCACTGTCAAATTTTTGCACTTGTTTTGACTATAAAAACTCTTAAAAATACATTCTCTGAAAAACCTAAATATCTTATGCAGTATTGTTTCTATAACAGGACTAATCAAATTGATCCTGTTTAAAGGATTTTTCAATATTTTTACAGGAAAACAAATAAAAAATTATTATCAAGAATATGATTTTTGGCCTAATATCAAAGATCCAACGTGAATTTTCTTGATAAAAAATTTGATCGTGCCTGGTAACATATGCAAAATGGCTAAATGGTAAAATAGCTAGAAATAGCATTTTAGCTTAGCATAAAACTGATAATTTACTCAAGGATTATTTCTATTTCTTCTGCTCCAAATTTACTTCAAACATACTTTTCTGTCTGCTCGTATGAATGTAACACATCATAAGAAAGCGTTTCACCGCTGTTCAAATGCACTTTGGATCACATCATTTATATATATGAATGCTTTCCATATGAATTCACAAAATATTAAATGAAACATGACAATAAAATGCAAAGTAATCTCTTCAGTAATCAAAATATGTTTTGAATGTAGCAATGATATAAATTGTAACTGTAATGGAATACCGGTGGCGTTACTCCTTTGCCAAGTTCATCACCGAACAGTGCTTAAGAATTAAAGAGGCGTCCGGGGTTCACTAGATACGGGGAACTGTGGAGGATAAAAGGCACACATTATCACCTTTGAAAAAGGAGAAAGGCGCAATGCAAGCGGTACACCCAAGCGGTACACTGTTACCGTGTAACACTCGGGTTGAAACCTGCTCTATGCATAGGTTAGGGACAGAGTGCTGAGTTCGGCCTGCTCCAGTGGCTCAAAGGGGGCTCTATGTAGGGGAGGTGGGACCACAGAGAGATCCCAAGATGGGATCAGGTGTGGTCTAGGAGGATTCAGCCTCCTCGCACCTTTTGAGGAACCTGTTGATCAGGTTGCGCTGTCATGTGAGGTTCTCCCATCCAGTGTATCATGGTGTGCTTCTGTGGCAGCCACATACACTTTCATGGTAGAGGAGGCAGCTGTCTCTCCAGCCCTTTCTGAAGTAAAGACAGCACAGACCCGACGGCGCATCTTTGTGGGTCTTCCCCACAGGAAGAATGCAAGTAAGCAATGCATCAAAGGTACCATTTTCTTACATCTCTGGTGGTGGTAGAATCACAAAAAAATCTATGCGACCCCTTCCTCATACTCCTCCAAGCATTGTTATCCTTTTCAAGGGTATTGGACAACAATGCTCCCCTCCCTCATTTTCTCCAGCATTGTTATCCTTTTCAATGGTATTACACAACAATGCTCCATTTCATACATTTCCAGCTTTAGTTATTCTTTTCAATAATATTGAATGATCAAACCCTCGTGCAATCAGGGCTCAGAAGCATTGCAAGCATTGATTACTCTTTTCAAGGGTATTGCACAACCAATTCCCCCCTTCCCTTCATGTGTCATGTCAAGTCAACCTTTATTTGCAGAGCACATTAAAAAACAACAGAAGTTGACCCAAAGTGCTTTACAGATAAAAAAACCTAAATGACAGGGTGATATAAAAACAGATTGATTCAAAGTTAAATATATAACAATAAAATAAATAAACATTTAAATACATTATGTATTTATCCATTTCAAACAATTCAATGATCTATTCATATATGTTTTTAAAGAAGATTTAAAAATGGCTAATGATGAAGCTGACCTCAGATGAAAAGGGAGACTCTTCCATAGATTAGGACCTTGCACAGAAAAGGCATGAGCACCCTTAAATCTGTGGCAGCAATGAGGAATCTTCAATAGAAGTTGATCAGAAGAACTGAGTGCTCTGGTGGGGGAGTAAGGGAGTAGATATTCACTGATATAATGGGGCGCGATACCAGATATTGCCTTGTAGACAAAAAATTAAATTTTTAAATTGACCCTGAATATCAAAGGAAGCTAGTGTAGAGATGCTAAAACTGGGGAAGTGTGATCCCTCTTTCTTGACCATGTTAAAAGCCTAACTGCTGCATTTTGAACTAGCTGTTGGCAGGATGCAGTTTGGGGCAGACCGATGTAAAATGAGTTACAATATTCTAACCTTGATTTAATAAGTGAGTGGATAAAAATTTCCAAGTTTTTAAGGGAAAGAAACTGTTTATATTGGCAATAGATCTAAGTTGGAAAAAGCTACCCTTGACAAAAGCACTGATCTGCTAATTGAAAAGTAATGTAAATCACTCCAAGACTCCATTCAACAACAGAGGACCTAACTGAGCCACAGGGCAGGCAAGCAAGACATGGAATAACCTAAAATCGGAATTTCGGTTTTGCTTTCATTTAATTGTAAGAAATTGTTTGCCAACCAATGTTTAATATCTTTGATGCAATTTAGGGCATTCTCAGATGACCAATTCTTGTCTACACTCACTTGGAATTAAAATTAGTAATCGTCAGCATAACAGCGATATGATGTGGTGCACTTCTGAAAAACTGAGCTCAGAGGAAGCATTTACAGGGAAAATAACAAGGGCCCTATAATCAACCCTTGAGGGACACCACACTGGAATTGAGCCGAAATAGAAGATAAATTACCTAAATTTACAGAAAACGTACTTACTTTTAGATAGGAGGAAAACCACTGGAGGCCCATACCCTAGATGCCATGGGTATGGAGCATAATTTGTGATGTTTGGCGCTGAATACGTTTTCATCTATACTGCGCATGCGTAAACCTTCACAAAAGCTTACTGGGATAACTCCGTCGAATTGATCCCCAATCCTTGATTTTCTTCTTTCACATTTGTTCATAAACCTAAATTTTAAACTTTACAAACGTGTGAACATATCTCCGATACTAGTCTTTATAAAAAACAATCAGATTTCTTTGATATCGCTACTTATATCCAACTTTCCATTCTTAGCCCACTAGCACTGCACGTGTGGTCTCTCGCCTATCGATCGTCTTACTTACACCTGTATAACTGAAAGCTATAATTCGCCATTATAGCACATCTGCTATAATGGCGAATATAGTGGATGTGTGTCTAACTCTACCTCTGTGTGCAGGTGAAGACACCTTTGAACTACATTCGGTGCAGTTGGAGCTGGAATCCATCGAGAGGCAGATCCACGACCTGCTGGAGAGACAGGCCGAGCTGCGAGATCGGCGGTCCGCGCCTGAAGCATCACATGCAGATGCTCACAGGTCAGTGGTTCATAATTTTTTGACTCCGACCTCGTCTACTCCGTGTGTTTCTCTGCACAGGACGCGATCCTCCCTGGCTTCATTCACTCCGGCACCGACACATCACCATGGACCCTGGGTGATTCCACGGCGGAAGACGCGAGCCAGGACCAGACCAAGGACCTCCCCACCACTCCCGGCTTTCGAGATCTCCACCCGGAACCGCTTCTCACCTCTTCGCGAGTCGGAGCGCGACGACGCCGTGATCATCGGCGATTCGACCGTCCGTCATGTCCGCGCTCTCTCTGGCAAAGGTAAGGTGCGCACTCACTGCTTTCCTGGTGCTCGTGTTCTTGATGTCTCTACGCAGGTTCCCGAGATCTTGAATGGTGACGAGCGCGTCGGAGCTGTCGTGCTGCACGTGGGAACGAACGACACCAGGCTGCGGAAGACGGAGGTACTGAAGAAGGACTACAGGAGCCTGATCGAGACGGTACGCAGCACTTCGCCAGAAACAACGATCGTCGTGTCTGGACCGCTTCCCACGTACCGACTAGGACAAGAAAGGTTCAGTAGATTATTTGCTCTAAATGAATGGTTAATGTCATGGTGTAATGAACAGAGACTGCTCTTTGTTAATAATTGGAATCTGTTTTGGGAGCGACCTAGGCTCTTCCGTCCTGATGGCCTTCACCCCAGCAGAGTCGGAGCGGCTGTTCTGTCGGACAACATCTCCAAGATGCTACACACCATATGACTAGTAAGTCAAAGTCCAAATCACAGTATTTGCTGTCCAAACTTAATTGATATAAGTACCAATGTAGAACATTATATAGAAACTGTGTCTGTTCCTCGTTTAGTAAAGCCAAACAATACAATCTACTGTAGGATCTAGGAAAAATCTAATTGTAATTAAACCAGAAAATCTCAATATCAGTGAACAAAAACAATTTCTAAAGCTAGGTCTTCTAAACATTAGATCGCTCACACCTAAGGCGGTTATTGTAAATGAAATGGTCTCAGATAATAGTTTTGATGTATTTTGCCTTACTGAAACCTGGCTTAAACCAAATGATTATTTCGGTCTAAATGAGTCTACTCCGCCAGGATACTGTTATAAGCATGAGCCCCGTCTGATTGGTCGTGGCGGCGGTGTTGCAACAATTTATAGAGATATTCTTAATGTTACTCAGAAAATAGGTCACAGGTTTAATTCGTTTGAAGTACTTGTGCTAAATGTTACACTCTCAGATGTCAAAAAAATCCCTATTATCTCTAGCCTTGGCTACCGTATATAGACCTCCAGGGCCTTACGCTGATTTCCTAAAAGAGTTTGCAGACTTTCTATCAGATCTATTGGTCAATGTCGATAAAGCAATAATTGTTGGAGATTTTAATATACACGTAGATAACACAAATGATGCGTTAGGGGCTGCGTTTACAGATTTGTTAAACTCCTTCGGGGTCACGCAAAACGTCAGTGGTCCCACTCATCGCCTAAATCATACGCTAGATTTAATTATATCATATGGAACCAATCCAACCGATATAGATATTATACCGCAAAATGATGATGTCACTGATCATTACATGGTAACTTGCATACTACGTACCACTGAAATCTGTCATATTGCGCCACGTTATCGACCAAGCAGAACAATCCTTCCAACCACAATAGATAGATTCTCAAATAGCTTACCTGATCTATCTCAGCTGCTCAGTGAACCCAAACAAACAGATGAACTAGAGGAAATGACTAGCAGTTTGAGCACCATTTTCTCTGGTACATTAGATATTGTTGCACCAATTAGATTAAAAAAGTTTCGAGAAAAAACTAGAGCACCATGGTACAACATTGCTACGCATGCTATCAAGAGAGAAACTCGTAACTTAGAGCGTAAATGGAAACAAACTAATTTAGAGGTCTTTAGAATCGCGTGGAAAGACAGTATGTCACGTTACAAAAAGGCTCTAAAAACAGCCAGGGCTGAGCACCTCCGCAAACTAATAGAAAATAACCAAAATAATCCAAGGTTCTTATTTAACACCGTGGCTAGACTAACAAATAAACAGAGATCACCTGAGCAAAATATTCCGTTACAGTTTAGTAGTAATGATTTTATGAATTTCTTCACTGAGAAAATAGAAAACATCAGAAACACAATTGTAAACACAACTGTTAATGTACAATCTTTTATGGTGTCTTATGACTCACCCTCAATTATCGCCCCTCAAGAACAACTACACCGCTTTACAACTATAGGACAGGAAGAGCTAAATAAACTTATCATTGCATCTAAACCAACAACATGTTTACTAGATCCAATACCCACTAAACTACTGAAAGATGTGTTACATGTAGTGGAAGAGCCTCTTCTCAATATTATTAACTCGTCTTTATTTTTAGGTCATGTTCCAAGAATATTTAAGCTGGCAGTTATAAAACCTCTCATTAAGAAACCACAATTAGATCCAAATAACCTAGCAAATTACAGACCCATCTCAAATCTTCCATTTATGTCTAAAATATTAGAAAAAGTTGTGTCCGCTCAATTGTGCTCTTTCTTGCAAGAAAATGATATCTATGAAAAATTTCAGTCAGGATTCAGACCGCATCATAGCACAGAAACTGCGCTAGTTAAAATTACAAATGATTTACTTTTGGCTTCTGACCAAGGCTGCATCTCAATATTAGTTCTACTCGATCTTAGCGCTGCGTTCGACACTATAGATCATAAAATACTCTTGGATCGACTACAAAACTACACTGGTGTTCAGGGACAGGCATTAAGCTGGTTTAGATCGTACTTATCAGACCGTTACCATTTTGTCTGTTTAAATGGGGAAAAATCAAAAATAACGTCAGTAGACTATGGAGTGCCACAAGGATCTGTGTTAGGCCCTCTATTATTCTCAATATATATGCTGCCACTTGGTAAAATTATAAGAAAACATGGAATTAATTTCCACTGTTATGCTGATGACACTCAATTATATATCTCATCACGACCAGATGAAAACACTAACTTATCTAACTTGACAGAGTGTCTTAAAGATATAAAATGCTGGATGACGTGTAATTTCCTGTTATTAAATTCCGATAAAACGGAGGTATTACTTATTGGTCCAAAAAACTACCCACAAAATCCCTTACAATACAACTTTAATTTAGAAGGATGTCCTGTTACATTATCCACTACAGTAAAAGACCTGGGTGTTATACTAGACCGCAACTTGACTTTCGAAAATCATATTTCATCTGTTACGAAAACAGCCTTTTTCCATCTTAGAAACATTGCTAAGCTACGTAACATGCTATCTGTTTCTGATGCAGAAAAGTTAGTTCATGCATTCATGACCTCGAGACTAGATTACTGTAATGCTTTATTAGCTGGTTGCCCTGCATCCTCAATAAACAAGCTACAGTTAGTCGAAAATGCAGCCGCTAGAGTTCTTACTAGGTCAAGAAAATATGATCATATAACACCGATTTTATCATCTCTACACTGGCTACCTATTAAGTTCCGTATCAATTACAAAGTATTACTACTGACCTATAAAGCCCTAAATGGTTTATCTCCTGTGTATTTAACGGATCTTCTATCGCCATACAATCCATCGCGCTCTTTAAGATCACTAAATTCGAGGCTTCTGGTCATACCTAGGATATCTAAGTCCACTAATGGAGGGAGGGCGTTCTCACATTTAGCTCCTAAACTCTGGAATAGCCTGCCTGATATTGTTCGAGGCTCAGACTCGCTGTCCCAGTTTAAAACTAGATTAAAGACGCATCTCTTTAACCAAGCATTCTCATAATGCTTACTTTTTATACTACTGCTGAATCAGTTATAATGCATTAATATTATGAACATCAGCTATGCTAATTATTTCCCATCTGCTTTTCTGCTGTTATCTCGGGACGCCAGTCCCGAGGTAAATAGCGTTCGTCAGCTCCAGTTTGTATCCAGCCTCTCACGGAGACTTCAGATGCCCCATCACCATGGACTACGATCTTGAAATGGGATACATAGACTAACTATTGCCAACAAAAGCCTTCATCAGCCAAACAAGGACAATTGCATCTAAGTGAACTTCTGGAATTTAATCAAGGATGGACTTCAAAGACACTGGTCACTAATCTTGCCGTTCAAACACAATCACTGTCTAAATACTGACCCTTAGCACTTAATAAGTTTAATAATTTTTTAAATCATGTTTTTTAACTATAAATAATTCTTATTTACATTATTCATGATGTTAGCCAGAGGGGAACTGGCCCCCACAGTGAGTCTGGTTTCTCCCAAGGTTATTTTTCTCCATTAACCATCATCTTTTGGAGTTTTGTGTTCCTTGCCACAGTCGCCTTCGGCTTGCTCACTGGGGTTAATACAATTATTATTTGATTATTTTTAAACACGATAAAGAATCATATCTTATCTAATTCCACAACAGGGCTCCAAACAAAAAAAAAAAATCAATTAAGGAGCGATTGGCTCCTATAGGGGGAAAAAACAGGCGCCAAATTTTTTTAATTTTTAACTCCTTCCATTCCTTTTCGTCCCGCAGCTCGCTAACAGTGTAGTCTGTGGAGCATTCTTCGCAATTTTGTGATCACGTGCATTTTTTATGCTTGTTACTGTCACCGTGTTTTCTAACAGTCTCTTTTTTGAAATGGTTAGTTCCTGCAATGAACTCCGTTTTCCCCGCTATTTCTTTGATATAAACTTTTGTAATGTATCTCGGGAAATGTAATGCAAATTTTAAAATCAAAGGGAGTAAACTTTTACTGTCGCCAATGGCGACCTTGACAGAAATTACACTCACAAATAAATTTATTTGGTCACAAATGCGACCATTTTTAGTCGCAGTTTGGAGCCCTGCACAAGGATGATGATTTATCGACTTTATAGACATAACATTTTTATCGTCTGTTAATGCTGAACTTCTGTAAAGCTGCTTTGAAACAATGTGTGTTGTGAAAGGCGCTATACAAATAAAATTGACTTGACTTGACTTGACATGTTTGATGCTTAGAACCCTGATTTGGTCAAGCATATGGCTGTTCAATACCCTTGACAAAAGTAACCAAAGATTATGATACATTCTAAATGATTGAGAAGAATATTATGGTCAATAGTGTCAAATGTGGCACTGAGATCTAGTAAAACTAAGACGACAGGTGAACCTGAATCCATAAAGAGAAAAATATAATTTTTGATCTTCAACAATGCAGATTCAGTGCTGTGTCTGAAACCAAACCCTATCTAAAATGTTAAATGTATTTAGATAGGAGTAGAGCTGCAAATAAACAACTCTCTCAAAAATCTTGGAAATAAAAGGCAGTTTGGAGATTGGTCTGTAAATTTTGTGTATTTCCAGATCGAAAAAGAAGTTGTTTTTAACAAAGAATGAAGAATTGCATGTTTTAAACTACTTGGAAAAACTCCACTTGCCAATGAGCTGTTAATTATAGCTGTAACACTGGAACCGAAAGTCATGAAAACTTCTTTAAGAAGGTGTGGAGGAAAAAAAATCCAGTTTGTAACTGGAACACTTCATCTTAGATATTACATCTGCTAACTGTGCTGATTAAACTGGTTGTGAGTCAGGGAGCTTGATGGGGAAGGTATTAGTGGTTGATCAAATTGTGAAGGTTCAATAGCACCTTTAATCTGCTAAATTTTGTGAGTAAATAAGTTTGTTTCACAGGTCTCTTGGGTGGCATCCAGAAAAACATTTCTAGTTGGTTTTAAAACCAAATCAACTGTTTTGAACAATAGTTTTGGTCGATTGTGTTATCAGCCACGTAGATTTCGCTTTATTTACCGCTCTCTGATTGTTAGTTAAACACTCCTAAAATGTCACAAGAGACCTGAAGCTTTTCTTCTTTCCACTTGGGCTCCACTTTTCTGCACTCTTGTCTGAGAGCGCCTGAACACCCTTAACTCTCATTGGCTTGAGCAGTGTGACATTATCAAGTGTAAAAGTACAAGATTAAAAGCTTCAACCAATGATTTATTTAAATATTTTTTTTAAAGTAAGAAAACTTTGTGTATCCTCTTTATCTAATGTCACTGTTACAAGTAACCCAGGAACAATCTTTATTTTTTCAACAACAACAACAAAAATATTATTATTTCTATAAAATTTAGCTCAAAACTTCTGAAACACATATCACTCCTGTAGACTCTCACTGGAAAAGAGCATGTTCTTGTCAGAGAAATGGTGGACTACAACAGTTGCTAAGATAGGATTGTTAGAAACACTTTTAAGGTGGGGCTTAGTGAAGGGTAAATTCTCAACAATTTTGTGGGGATTGGGCCGTGGTCATGTATCTGTCTGTGGGAGAGGGAGAGCAGTAAGGCTCGTCACCTGGGCTGTCATTATCATTAACGTCATGGTTACTGTAATGTTTCTGGCAGGCAATGACACAGGAAAAGATTTTTAGTTTTAATTTCAGTTTATTTACATAAGTGAAACCTAACAACCATTAATCAAAACGTGAAATCAAAAACCTACATAAATGACTTGACTTAGACTTGGAATAATCATGAAACGACATTTTATCAACAAAGAGATAGACTCAATTAGTCCAAATGAAAAATGTCTATGAGGGCAACCTCATTAAAGTCCACTTGGTATGCCAGAGCATAAAAGTCATCCACGTAATCCTCCAGGGGACAATTCCCCTGGTGAAGTTGCAGAAGTGCAAGGCAATGTTGTTCAGTCGAGTATCCTGTAACATTGCTGGCAAGGACGATGACATGAAGTGTAGAACCCAAGTGCAGTTTATCCAAATGTGATAAGTAAAATAATCAACCAAGGAACCAATGAAAAGAAGACACATGAACAGAGGAAAAACAGGAACTAGATTTAAAAAATAAAAGACATGAAAACATGAACCAACAGAATAAACATGACAGTTACTGTCGTAGCCTCTGTTCCCTGATGGAGGGAACGAGATGTTGTGTTGATATAGTGATACTAGGGGTCGCACTTGAGAGTGTGCTAGAATCAGCCAGCCTTTAAGGTAGTTGAGTATGCGGATGCTCTCTTCCCTTAACAAGAGCAGGAGCTGCCTCTGTGACTTTCAAGAAGACGCGAGGGGACAGGGACATGCTGAATGGGAGGACCTTGTACTGATACTCTTGGTCATCCAATGCAAACTCTAGGAAGGGTCTGTGTCAAGGTAGAACTGAGACGAGAAAGTATGCATCCTTTAGATCTACCGCTGCAAACCAATCTTGATGCCGGACGCACGTCAAAATGTGTTTCTGCATCAGCATCTTGAACAGGAGACTGTGTAAGGCCCGGTTCAGAACTCGCAGGTCCAAGATTGGCCGCAACCCACCACCTTTCTTTGGCATGATGAAGTAAGGGCTGTAGAACCCTTTTCCCATCTCGGCTGGAGGGACAGTCTCTATCGCGCCCTTGCAAAGAAGGGTCGTGATCTCCGCCCACAGGTTGGTGGCTGTTACAGGGCAGAGGGCGGACCATGATTATACACTCCCAGTCCCTTATCAGGCTAATTAAGCCTCTGAGAGGGATAAAGGCCGACTGCGGAAGGTGGTGCGACGAGAGAGAGATTGTTTACGGTCAGCTGACCATCACTTAAGAGGTGAATGGAACAGCAGTAGTATTTAGCTTGCTGCAACCGCTCTGCTCCGAAGAAAAAATCTGAATTGATTCACATTCCAGCTCCTTTTATTCCTGTGTGTCCGGGGGAGTGGCATTTCCCCTTGCCTTTCATTACCCATCAAAGAATGGGAGGTGTTCGGGGCTCTCAAAAGCGACTCCTAGTGTCACCACATCGACACAATGTCGAGTGAGTGACAGAAGGGGAACACCAGTCTCTTGTTATAGTGATGGCGGAGGGAGACCTTAAAAGGCCAACAGACGCATCAGTCAGAAGAGAAAGCAGAGAGAGAGTCTGTTGTATGTGTGTGTCTACAAATATTGATGTGAACTCTCATTGTCTTGCCTGTGTGTTTATTTGGCCACAAAGAGCCCTTTTTGTTTATGTTCTGTCTGACACTAAAGGAGTAATACATATACTCATGTTGACTGTTTCCACTGCCTCCTGACTCCTCCATTTGCCCTGAAAATACAAACTCTGTTACAAATAAAAAAGACTTAACAATCAGATGAGAGTACAGCCACAAATATTTCTTTTAAAAAATATGAAACAAAAGCTATACTATTATAGTATTCAAACCATACCTTTTTGTTAGGAGCAATGTAAAACTAAATGTTTCTCCTGTATGAAGTCAGTGACATCTAAAATACTGGACACATGGATGGTAAATGACAATACAGACATCAAACCTGTGTCGTTGCCGAGTTCAAATTAAATGAAAATTATACCCCAACACATACTTTTACAATTATAAAATTCAGGTGCTCTTCACGTCATCCTAAGGTTTCTCATTTAAAACAATGCGCTTGTCGGCTGCATAAGAAACAGATGCTAGAGTGCTTTTGACGTCTGTAGGTTAATGTGCTGGGCTCCTGCACAAGTGGCACACAGGGCAATTTTTTTTAAATCTAGTCTTTTTGTCTCTAAACAGATTTCTACCAATGGAAGAGAACTTTTATAAACAGTGAGATACTTCATAATACCCTCTGCTGTGATGAACCATTACAAGAGGCACTCTTACTTAGAATAAGAGTGAAAAAACATGCAGGAAACCACAGCGTTGTATGGAATAAAAAGCCTCATCACACTCACATTGCCTAGATACATGCGGGGAGTTATTTTCAGTCATTGAGATCATTGTTCCATGTAAATTTCTGGGGGGGGGGGGGGGGGGGGGGGGGGGGGGAGTTGTGCATCTCACAAAGCGATCACATCAAGGCAGGAGATGTGCTCAGCATGGTAGCCTCCAGTAATTTTTAATTATTCAAATTACACATTGCACTTAGCTGTCATGGCTGGGTATGTATCTTTGTGACTTACGCAGCAAGCTGAAATGTGACACTGTGACTAAGAAATAGATTTTGTTTTTCAAATCAAATAGTCATCAAATAGCCTTTATACTTTATGCTATTTCATATGTGAAACTAAACCTTTGTCAATCTTTTGAAGCTGTAAAGATAATTCTGTGAGACTTTTAAAACCTATCACAGATTATTATCTTATTAATTACAAGTTGAGAATGTGGAGTAGGTTAGAAAACTTGTGTACTACAGCAAAAGCTAGCACTCAGAACATTATAAATTCATGATGTACGTAATTAATGTGGTTGGTTATAACTGATGCCAATAAACTCCCAAGTCATCTTGTCCATGTACATATACATTTTTAACTATTATCACTGTAATGAAGGCTCAGACAGATTAGGATCCATGTGCGGTCTTTTATTCAAAGGTAATAATCAGATCTGGGTAAAGCAAAGCAGCAACTTAGCTGGTAACGGAGTTCTTGGTCGAGGAGGTGTTAGGTTGGGACAAGCGGCTGGGTTCGTGGTCAGGCTGGCGTTTGGTCAAGACAGGTGGCAAGGTTCGAGGTCAGACAGGCGTTTGGTCGGGGCAGGCGGCGGACAGAAGAATGGTCGAGTTCGGGCAAGGTTGGCTTTAGAAAAGATCAGGGTTCAGGTAAGTAAGCGCTCAGTGATGCAGCCGGGGCAAATAAGACTTCGCAGTGAGGGCACGGGGAAGCGAGGCTTTAGTAGAGGGAAGACGATGGGCAACAGCTGTTAGGCAATCAGTGAAGGCTAGAACTCAGGTGAAGCGGATCTCCGGTGATCGGTAGGGGTGCGTCCTCACCGGCGTTCGTAACAATCACCTACTAATATCATAGGCAGCATATTTTCTCAGAAAAATAAACTGCATATAGCCTATTAGTTAGAAACTCTATATTACCCTTGATAACAGCACAAATGATGAATCACATGAAACAAAACCTAGTGAGATGCTTACGGAGGGAACATTTTATGGCATCATACAGTAGTTACACTGCCAATATGAACATTGTTCCAAAAGGTTCCAAAATCATAACTAAACTGCTTCCTTAGATACATTATAGCCCATATTCAAAAGCAGTATCCTTCACTGAGAAAATATATGAGATTCTGGATGAGTTTGTGAGAAAATGTCAACTAGACATATACTTATATTGCATTCAATAGTGAGAAGTACTGATCATTTTTCTTTTTTTATTGTAATTAAAATAAATTGTTTTACCCAATATTTTGTATGTGCTATGTGTTTTTATGCTTATTAGATTATTATGTTATTAGCTTAGCAACAAGCTAACATCAAACTCTTTTGAAAACATTAGGCATGTGTATTGCTGCCTTCTTAGAGTCACGTATGATGTTAGAATGCTGCCTTAGAGGACAGCTGATTATGCAGGCAATATACAGTAGGCAGTGAGGCAGCTCACTATGTTTTGGAACAGAGCTAGAATAAAAAAAATAAATAAAAAAAACTTATGGATTCAGGATGCTTTTTCACTTGAACACTGTAAAAATTTTTGTTGTGAATTTACAGTAAATAATTGGATAAATTTTGCATGACTTTCACAGTAAGGATTACAGCAATATACTGTGAAATATACTCACAGCAATTTACTGAAATTTTATATCTGTGATATTACAATGCATTGTTGTAAAAGCACAACTGTATACTGTAACTTCACAGCTTCAATGACAAAGCAATTACTGTGATATTACAGTACATTACTGGGGAATTACAATCTTTTGCTTTACATCATTACAACAAGGCCCTGTACTTTTACAGTGTGTACTGTGAAATTAATGTACAAGTTGACAATAATTTACTGTGAATTTACAATGTATACTGTGAAAGTCATGCTAAATTTGTCCAGTAACTTACTGTAAAAGTAATGCAGATAAAGCTTCCATTTACTGTGAATTTACAATCATTGTACAATTTACCCCCTCCCCCCAACAAACAACTCTGAGGTAAAGTCAATGTTAGCCCAATGGCATATTTATTAACAAATAAATATTTTTCAATGTACAGCAGATGCCAAGAACTTCAACTAGTCATAAAAGCCATCTTAAAATGCAGAAAATGAAGAGAAATTGTGCAAACTTGCAATTCAACTACCTGTCTCACAATTCAACTAGCTGTCACAATAACAGTAATGGACAGGATGGGAATGAGGCCTTCATGGTAAGATAAGAGCAAGGGAGAGAGCGATGAAGGAATGTCGTAAAGGGGTCAGGCGCTCCTCTCAGTCTCAAACATTATGAGTCCACACGCAACAGCATTGTGTAAAAATCTTTTAGTGCAAAGTTGTCTTGAAAAATTACAAAAAGAACAAGGCTACTCAAAACTGAGCCTGACAACTACAGCTGCAAAAAAAAAACTATGATGCCCACTCAAAGTCGATAAGTTTCCTCAAAAGGGTGCTCACATGAGGGTTCATTGTTGTCCGCTTCTTGGTCTTTGAGCCTCTTTCAGGATTGATGCCCAGGAAGCACCTGTTAATAAGCAAAGATAGTTTCAGGTTAGGTTTGCATGAGGCAAAGTGGTTGATTTTCTACTATGAGAGTATGAAGTATGACAAACACATCCTTTTCAATTAAGGGCCTGAGAGCATTTTGTTCTGCTTTTAAAGAAAATTTCATCTACTTCATTCAATACATTCGCATTTCGCAATAGACGTTTCGAAATCATCATCACATAGCCTGCCCCAAATCAAAATAAATAGCTGTGATTGGACCGGCAGGTATTTGTCAGCATAACGTGTAGAAAACCAGACTGATCTGCAGAGCGAAATTGAATGAGTTCGCGAGATCAGAATGGTCTCACCAGGCTAGCCTCAGGTACCTCGTTTGTCAGCATTTTAGACCTCAAGACAATCATTGAGTTGGAAGCCTGTACTATAATGTGAATTAAAAGATTAAATGTGATCTTTATAAAATACCTTTGAATGAACTCCAGCGTTGACGATCCAGCGGCAGGATACTCAAGGTTGAAGACGTAATAGCTGCTGAAGAAAGCAGCTACTCCGTGTAAAAAGAAAGGGTGTGGGCCCATCACGACATGTCCCTCGATGGATATAAGCCATCCAGAGGGCTTCATCATGTCACCTTAAATGAACAGATACAACATTATGTGTTATGAGTACTTTGCGATCTGCTTAAGATACAAAGGGCTATACAAATATAATTCTTATTATTTATTGTGGTCATGTAGATTTCTAGAATGAAAGCAAAATAATGAGTTAGAAATGTCGATACTAGATCAAAGTAACATTACCTTGAATGATCAAGCAGGGGGTGCTGGGGAGTTCTGCAGTATTGACGTCCACAGCAGTGGCACATGGCTGTAACATTTAACACACAATAGCATGGATTTAGGATAAAGGATAAATATTGTTCATTGGTCAGAGGTAGGAAATCATGCAAGGTAAATGTTGATAATGTAATCACTCATTTTGCATTTTAAAAAATTTGAATAAAAAAATCTTACATCAACGTCAAGCATCAAACTCTCTTTCGGCTCTTTGAAGTACAACATTAGGAGCAGCAGGACGCAGGCAGCCTTGTCAGAGTCTGGATCATAGCAGGCCAGAACATCACGGATCTTGGGGTTGTCCAGTGTTGCACAGTAATCCAGGATGGTCTGTCCTCGTCGACTAATTGCCTCCTGTAGCTTCCGAAGGACATCAACGTCCGTCAGGAGGCCAAAGTGTGAGAATAGGCATTTCTGAGAGAAGAGAAATGGCCATTCCTGTTTGATCTCAGACATCGCTGCAGCAGGAACTTTGTTAAGGTATTTCCGCAGGATGACGTATGTCTTTTCCATCATTGGTTCTGCTCTCTCTGCCCCACTCATTCCTTCCTCTGTGTATACAGACATACATATGTATTGTTAGAACCCAAGTAACAATTTGGCCTTGTAGCCGCCCAACACACACAGTGTTCAGATCTTGACCAATTACTAAAGTCTAAACAAAATTAACCAAAAAGACAGTAGATGGCATGCCTGAGTAGATGTTCAGCAGATCCCTGTTCATATTCTCCAACGTTGCCTCGGTCTCCCCCTCTGGCCAATCTGCTGGGCCTCACCTGACACACCTAGGAGTGGGCATCACAGGGTAACAATACTATTGGGGACGGTTATAGCTCAGAAGTTGGAGCAAGTCGTCTCATGACTGAAGGGTCAGCAGTTTGATTCCCTGTTGTGACTGTCTAAAATAGACCCATCCCACAGAAGTTATGTTACAGTGTAATAGTGTTGTAAACACAGGTGTATTTTATCAAACTAATTAAAGGGATATTCCACCATTTGGGGAATTAAGCTCATTTTCCACCTCCCCTCGAGTAAAACAATTGATTTTTACCTTTCTCCCGTTCATCCAGCAGTTCCCTGAGTCTGGCGATACCACGTATAGCTCCAACCTAGCATTGATCATTGGATCGGATTAGACCATTAGCATCTATGGGCGCAGTGATATCACGCAGCACGTGAAAATAGTCCCCGTAGAATGCAACTTTGCGGGCGAGATGCTAATGGTCTAATCCGATCCAATGATCAATGAAATCAATGAAAATGAGCTTAATTCCCCAAATGGTGGAATATCCCTTTAAGGTCAAGGTATTTAGTGAACCACAACCATGCATGCCAGAGAGCCACTATGCACAATATCAGCGCCCTGGCTCAGCTAAATCCTAAATGGAACAAGGCCATAATCACAGTTAATTACACCTGTGTTTACTACACTATTAACATCGCAAGATGCTTGCTGTGAAAAGGGTCCATGTCAAAGTGTCAATAAAGTAGTCAAGAGAAAAGTATGTTTTGTCCTGTTTCAGGGTTATTCATGGTCATATACAATGCTTTCGAAAAAATATTGACAGACTTTACATGTATATTGCCACATACATATTGACACATACCCGTATTGGTCAACAGGACCTCTTGCCAGTCTGGCCTCTCCTGCCATTCCCGTGCGCGGTCTTCTTTTTCTGCGGCGTTGAGCAAGAGTATTATTCCTATTTTTGTACTCCACTCTCGTTTTTACTTGTTGCAGAAGAGAGTGACATCCGTCTCCAGCAGTATCACCGTGCTTGCCAATGTCGCCAAATGATTTTGGATGGCTCCTGAAAATGTGGGTGGGATAATTAGAAAACATGTCACCATTGTGGCACTTACGACAGAAGCGTACAGCTAATGTAAGGATTACTTAAAGGAAAGACCCACGCTTAAAAAAACATCAGGCTGACAAGACCTTCATAAAAACATGTGAATTAGTATGGTTTTCCTGAATATACTAGCTCTGTTTAAACAAACCATGTTTACAAAGTCTTCACTTTTGCACCCTTGTTACATCATAGGTGCAGGGAATGAATCAGTGAAAGTTACAAACAGTTGAAGGGGTTGGGGATTAACTGACAGCTGATATTGATAATAGTCCCATCCCTACCTGACAATGTTTCTCACAACGCTGTGCCACATGGCTCTGGTTGGGTTGCGGTCGTGCTGCATCATTTGGTCCACGAGCACGACCACGAAGGCCTTTCTCTCGTCTGGCAATGGTCTTTCTTCTTTTTCCACTCTAAGTCGAATGGCTGATGACACCTGGTCCCAATTGAGACTAAGGTCAACATGCCATGGTACGCCAGGCTGTGAAGCAGTGTTAACATTTGCCCTGTATTTCTTTCAAAATGTTGTAGTTAAATACATGTTTAACATAGACAGCATAGCAGCAAAAAATTTAAACTAGTTTAACAGCATTTTTTTTTCCTCATTATTTTCACTTAAAATTAGCTTTTGATTTGCCCCAAATGTTTGCCAGAAGTTTGCAGCACTGCGTCGGTAGTGGTGAACCTCCTGCAAACAAATGGACATTTTATTGCAAGTTTGCCACAAAGCTCATTTGCATGTGAAAATGATCAGTGAACTCTCGATTTTCGTAAGGGAAGATATTTGAGTGGTTTGTTACACTGATGGCAGCTCCTCACAGGAGGTGGTGAGTGTGTCCTGAGTCAGTGATAGAGAGCCTGTCCACAGTCTAAACACACAGCACTGAATCTTGCCTGAGGATGTTACACATGTAGCAGGACAGATACATACACTGACACCACAGGATTAAAACCAGTGTGCCTCCTCTGTGCAGCCGTGGCAGATATCCAGATAATCTTACATGCTAGTGGAGCAAATTGATGCATGATTTGTCCCAGAGCCCCACTGCACTGTCGGGACAAAATAGTGTTTTATACTCCTGTTACTACTGTCTAGTTTTTGTCCATAGTTTTGGGACCACAGAGACACTTCCATGGTAAATGTTGTTGTCAGGATGTTTATGATTATTTAGTTTCTCTTAGCTCATTAACAAGTCTCATGTGACTTGACCATAACTTATATGGAAACTCAAAGAGGAGCAGCCAGACTGCATTAGGTTTGAAATAACCTGGATAACCTAATTCTCTTTCTTTTACACATCATTATATCAGCATTGGTATTGATGTTGTTATAAAGGAGCCATTAAAAGGCTGTAAATGTTGGCTTTTAAAGTGAAATTTCCATAAATATAATAAATAAATATATAGCTTAATTACATATTTTTTTCTTAACAAATTAGAATTTATTAAAACAATTTGCATTACAGTTCTTTAGTTTCACACCTTTGCATTTTTTCTGTTTTAATCTGCTTAGTTTAGCTATTATTTTAAAGGGATTAAAAAAATGTAATTCTCTCATCATATACTCAAAGAATATATCCATTCTGTTGGCTCATACATTGCAAGTGCAGGGTGGCAACCAGGTGAATGGCTCAAACATTTATGTGTCCAGATCTGAGAGCCCTTGAGCAAATTTTGAAGCATACAGGTCGTATTCTTCCAGGGAAGTCATGTGGCAGTCAAGCAACTCCCATTGAGATGAATGGGACTCCTAACTGATAGTCTTCTCCAGGTACAATAGAATACCTTGCTTTTCTATAATGTTCTGTAAAATCTATGGAGACCTTGCTTCAGGTCTTAATTAGAGTTGAAAGGTTAATGACCATGAGCTGGGTTTAAGCATCCTTGTTACAGGCACAGCAGTGTGTCTAGATGGCTAAAATGTATTTAGATGTGTGTACTACCACCACAGCTGGCTTGTCCTATAGGCAGCTGCTTACACTGCAAAACATTATTTTCTAGACAAGTATTTTTGTCTTGTTTTTCTGTCAAAATAAACTTGTTTTCTCTTTAAATTAAGTTTATTTTGCTTACCCCATTGGCAGATTTATTTTCTTGTTTTGAGTCTAAAGTTCACTAAATTTAGTCAGATTTATCTTAAAACAAGACTTAATATCTTATCCCATTTTGCTTGACAAGTAAATAAATCATGTTTTATGAAAGTTTAGATAATTTGACAGGAAAACAAGACAGAAATACTAGTCTAGAAATTCATTTTTTGCAGTGAGCCCCAACGTGCCTGGGGGTCCCCATAAAAAAGTGCATAGTTCATTAATGTTTTTTTATAATAATATTAAGGATAATTTATATTTACTGGGTGAACAGGCTTTTTTTATGATGTAATGCTGTGATGTTTTTGTTCTGCCAAGGTGTTCTATGCCATTTCTCCTGTTTGCACACATCTCTGAAATTCTTGACCTATGAGAACTAGGCCAGTCGAAAAGCGTTGATAATTGGTTAATTCAAATCATGAGTGGTTTAGATGTTACGTTTTATTTATTTACAATTGTACAAACTAGCTCAATAGTTACCTAGATTACTGTTGTTAAAAATAGAAAATGTTGAAGCCTGTCTCTATGAGATTTTTTTTTATTTATTTTTTTATGTGATTCACAACACAAACTCCACTAAGACAGCATGTCCACGACAAATGCGTGGAGACAAATTGTACTTTTTCTGATGTCAGATCAGATAATTTGTCACCAAAAGTGGAAGGGGCTCTGTGACAAGTTGTATAAGGCAAACAAAAAGTGGTGGTCTGGTCTGTGGAGAGAAAAACGTCTCGGTTACTGTTGTAACCTCCGTTCCCCGAGTTAGGGAATGAGAGTGTCGAAGGAAGTGACACAAGGGGTCTTTCTTGGATGCCGAACAATACCTCTGAACCTGAGAAAAGGCCAATGTCAAGTTGGCAGACAGAATTTGCATGCCCCGCCCCAGACATACGGGTATAAAGGGAAGCGGGGCAGCAAATGCCAGTCAGGATTTTGCACTGAGGATCCGAAAGGATGAAGCACGACCATGTACAGTGCTAGGTCTAGTGCCATGGCAGGAGGGACACTACGTCTCGTTCCCTCCCTCGGGAAACGGAGGTTACAACAGTAACCGAGACGTTCCCCTTCTGTCACTCTCTCGACCTAGTGTCGAAGGAAGTGACACAAGGGGTCCATATAAACACGCCACGCACAGACCGTGTGACGCGACTGTCGGAGCAGGGGCAAAACAGGCTATAGCGTGTTAGAGGCACATGAACCGAATGCACGTCGCCCTCCCCAACGCCCCCTCAAGAGTTTTAGCATACCAACCTCATGATTTCTCGCACCCCTGAGGGAGAAAAAGGTATTACGCTAGCATGGCCTTCTCTCTCACTATGTCTCTCACATAGGATGTAAAGCGGCTGGGGCCTAATCTATGTCGGGGAAGGCGGTCATTCCCCGGGGGGGAGCAGAGGAGGCTGCGCGTGGCGACTTAAAGACTGAGGAAGAGGCGTAAGGAGGCGTCTTCAAACGTGTCGGCACCGGCTTGCCAGGCGCCTAGGTGGGACTAGAGGCAAGGTAGCGTCCGGCCCGCAGATTTCCTATCCTTTCAGGAGGGGAAGACCTTGCAGAGGCCATACCCTGCCCAGTCTAGGGGAAGGAAATGTATGGCAAATACACCACGAGGGTTGTGAAGCCGGACGTGGGATACGGCACGGTGGTAGGTCCATCCTGATAAGGGGGGAACTCTACAGACACGGGGCCGAGGCAGCGAGCTGCCAGAGGGAAACGCATGTCCGCCGAAAGGGGGACCGTATTGCGAAAAATACATCACGGGGAGTTAGCCTAGCCGTGCGGATCCAACAGCCACGCTTCTCGCTGATAGAGGTGAGTGAGACAATGGTGTGACTCAGCTGTTTGAGATATAACCATTCGGATCCGAAGAAAAATTCTGACTGGCATTCGCTGCCCCGCTTCCCTTTATACCCGTATGTCCAGGGCGGGGCATGCAAATTCTGTCTGCCAACTTGACATTGGCCTTTTCTCAGGTTCAGAGGTATTGTTCGGTGTCCAAGAAAGACCCCTTGTGTCACTTCCTTCGACACTACGTCGAGAGAGTGACAGAAGGGGAACCTGTATTTTTTAAATGACTTCCGTGGCTGGAATATTAAGTTAAACCCCTTGATGTCACCCTTAACAAACAATTTTATTTAAACTTATTTCACAGTATAAATGCTGATTTATTTCGCCTAGGGTATTTAGTTCATCCAGGAGAAAAAAGTATTGTTCTTCCACAATATGAATTTGGTTTTAGAAACATCAACAAATCAAATTGACAGTGATAACCAAAAACAACGTATTAGGAGTAAGATGAGCTTTGAATAATATCCAAACGACAAAGAACTAAAAGTTACAACAATTACAATAACAGCAAAGATTTCATATCCACACCAGACACCCTCTGTCACTTTTGTGATTGTGAAGAGCAATGATTAATATGCAAATGACTGATATATATCCGCATTAAGAGTCTTTCACATGACTGCAGAATACAGTGAAATCTCTGAAGTGAGGCCACTTTACATCAAAGTGTTTTTCACACACACGTTTTTGCTTCACCAATAATGTTTTTGAGAGAACTAAGCAACAAGAAATATTTAAAAACTGTCAGAATTTGTGAAGAGACATTGAATGTCTCAAAATTTCTGATAATTAAATATTACCTTATCGTTTATTAATATCAGAGACCTCAGTTATTGAACTAATTTAAATTCACCAAGAAAACGTTTAGACCTAAAGATAAACAAGTTATTTTACTATTTTCTGCTATCCAAGCAACTGCAAGCTTTTTTCTATTTTCCAAATACATGATTTCAAAGTTTATTGTGCACACCTGCCACTTTTTTATGTAGCAAACTCGTAAAATCGCCCCCTATGTCATGCTTTCAGCAACTCTTATAATTTGGAGGGCAATGCGGCGCTTGATGCTGGCGTTGAACGGAGCGTTGACTCAACTCATGTTAAATGCGCTTTATAATGATGAAAGAACATTATTGAAACTCAAAATGATTGTAATTTTCTATTATTGTGGTCTTTTCTGATAAAAGCCATGCTTTTAAATAGGTTTCTGTAGCAAAATTATGCTGTAGATCTGCTTTGTGTTTATAATTCTTATATTGAAGTCAGTAGATTTGTAGTCATGCAAGTTTTAATAAAGGAGAAGGTAAGGATGTTACTGAAACTCAATATTATTAGACTATTATTGTTGCCTTTTTGGAGGAAAAATAATGCTTAGACTGAAGGAAGACTATAGATCTGCTTTGTTCTTTTAATGCTTAAACATTATAAAGTCTCTTGGTAGATTTCAGTCATGAACAACTCAAAATGATTCACTGACTCATTCATAGCACATAAGACACTCATTTGTCACCACCTAGAGACATTTCCAGAAGGGGTCACTAAACTAATCGGTTAATAAAATTGAACAAATTTGTGAAACAGAAGCAAGCCTCACCAAAATACTCTTTATTTTGCAGCTAATTCTGCACAACTGTAAACTTGAATAAACTTAAATCACTAAAATAGCTGGAATTGGTGCTTTTAGCTTATTCTTTAAAAATAACATCCCCAGAAAAAAATAAGTGGACCAGTGATTGTCTTACCTTTTTCACCCCTCATGAGCTTGCATCCCTGTAATTTGTTGTGGCATTGCAAGAACAAATCTACAAATTAGAAAAGGAGAACATTTTTTGTTTTTTCATTACCTATTTAGCGCTCTTACCACCTGTGACCTCATACAGCATAGCCTACCTATGAGACTTTTTTTTGCATTGCCAAATTTCAAATATTATAAGTAAACATGCTACTAAGATGGACAGAAAACGTGGAAAAGTTCTTGAAAAGGAAAAATATTGATGATGGTTAGCCTATGTGGGATAGTGGTGTGCCGTAGAATTATTTTGTCTGTAAAACTGTGCCATGGCAGAAACATTTTGGGAAACACATGATCCAAGGCATGTCGTCTGGTCCCAATGAAAGCTCTTTCCACTGCTCTGGAGACTGTGGAATCTCTGTTCGATCATGTCTTCTGGAACTTCTCCTAGACAATGGCTCAGTCTCGACGACGAAGAGGTCAGCTCGAGTACCTTGACGATTGGGAGGGGTACAGCCCAGAAGAAAGGTCATGGGTGGTTCAGGACGACATCCTGGACCCGGCCCTGTAACTAGCTTCCCCGTGGATCATCCCCAGAGTCTTTCTCTGCGTGGACGGGGCCGGCCTCAGTATCGGGACTTCCGGGCCTCTGGAGCAGCCTGTGGAGAGGGGGGTCATTTCACATCCACACCGGACTCCCCCTCTCACTCCACACTCTGCTCTCTCTCCCCAGACTACTAATAACTTACACCTGATCCTAATCCATCACACAATTACCTCACTTCTATAAATACTCAACCCGCCGCTCCATCCATGTCTAATCTCCGCAAGAAACTCTCAGACTTACCTTCTTGTCAAAATTCTTGCATTAAGCTAAATTTGTGCCCTTGAATCCCTCGTCGTTTTCTTTCGAGTGGCTATCCTTCAGCATTCTCCCTGGAAACATGAACTCTGTCATTCCAAGCTAAATTACCAATCCCTCTTATCACTGTTGATTTATCTGAAAAGTATCTTCTTCAATAAAGCTCCCGCAACTGGGTTCAATCTTCTGTCTGTGTCTGTGTTATGTCGTGACAAAAGCTTTATGCAGTACACAGTCATTTTCTAAATGTATTCATACCACAATGAATTTGCGGGGAATTTTAGTGCCGCTTCTTATCACAGCATGATTATACACAGATTGCATATTTTGCTGAATAATGCTAATCCCTGACATAAATATTTTTTTTTTCATGTGTGGCTATTTAAGCCTTTGAGGATTATTTTGTTTAAAGTATGGAAGAAACAGTGCTTGTCAAAGCATAACTCTTGCCGCATTTTGTTAAGAGTAATTTGGAGAAGGTATTCAGACACTGCTGATATTAATACACAGCAGAAACATATACAGAGTGAAAATACTTGCAAAATAACCTAACTATCCCATCTGCAAAATATCCTCTCAAAAAACTAGTGTAAATCAGTTAAATGGAAAGGAGGAGGTGAGAACAATATAAATAGGTTTATGGTAAACCTGATAAACACACGATGGTCAGCTGCCCATAAACGTTCTCTCTCTCTTTGTCGCACCACCAACCGGATCCGGCCTTTATCCATCTCGGAGGCTTGATTAGTGTGTTAAATCACTACCCGGCCCCACCCTCCACTCTGTCACAAGTATGTATTTTAAGTTTACACATATACATACATACATACATACACACACACACACACACACACACACACATGGATATAAAAAGTCTAGACACCCCTGTTAAAATGCCAGGTTCTTGTGATGTTAAAGAATGAGACAAAGATAAATCATGTCAGAACTTTTTCCACCTTTAATGTGACCTACAATGTGAACAATTCAATTGAAAAACTGAAATCTTTGAGGGAAAAAAAAACTCACAATAACCTGGTTGCATAAGTGTGCACACCGTTAAACTAATACTTTGTTGAAGCACCTTTGGATTTTATAACAGCACTTTACCACAGTCTTTTCAGACTATTCTTTGCAAAAGCGCTCCAAATTTGTCAGATTGCGAGGACATCTCCTGTGCACAGCCCTCTTCAGATCACCCCACAGATGTTCAATTGGATTCAGGTTCCAAAACGTTAATCTTCTTATGGTGAAGCCATGCTTATGTGGATTTGGATGTGTGCTATGGGTCGTTGTTGTGCTGAAACGTGAACTTCCTCTTCTTCTTCAGCTTTCTAATGGACACCTGAAGGTTTTGTGCCAAAATTGCCTGGTATTTGGAACTGTTTATAATTCTCTCCACCCTGACTAAGGTCCCGGTTCCAGCTGAAGAAAAACAAGCCCAAAGCATGATGCTGCCATCACCATGCTTCACTGTGGGTATAGTGTTCTTTGAGTGATTGTGCTGTGTTGTTTTTGCGCCAAACATACCTTTTTGGAATTATGGCCAAATAGTTCAACCTTGGTTTCATCAGACCATATCACATTTTCCCACGTGCTTTTGGGAGACTTGATGTTTGTTTTTGCAAACTTCAGCTGGGGTTGGATGTTTTTCTTTGTAAGAAAGGCTTCCGTCTTGCCACCCTACACCATATAAAGAATATGTGAGATTGTTGTCACACACCCCATACTTACCAGAAATTCATGCAGTTCCTTTAATGTTTCTGTAGGCCTCTTGGAAGCCTCCCTGACAAGTTTTCTTCTTATCTTTTCATAAAATTTGGAGGGACATCCAGTTCTTGATAATGTCTCTGTTGTGTCATATTTTCTCCACTTGATGATGACTGTCTTCACTGTGTTACATGGTATATCTAATGCTGTGAAAATTATTTTGAACCCTTCTCCTGACTGATATCTTTCAACAATGAGATCCCTCTGATGCTTTGAAAGCTCTCTGCGGAACATGGCTTTTGCTCTGAGATGCAACTCAGAAAATGTCAGGAAAATCCTACTAGAACAGCTGAACTTTATTTGTAGTTAATCAGAGTCACTTTAAATGATGGCAGGTGTGTAATGACTTCTATTTAGCATGAGTTTGAATGTGATTGGTTAATTCTGAACACAGCCACATCCCCAGTTATAAGAGGGTGTGCTCACTTATGCAACCAGGTTATTGTAAGGTTTTTTCATTTTTCCCCCACAAAGATTTCAGTTTGTTTTTCAATTGAATTGTTCACATTATAGGTCACATTAAATGTGGAAAAAGTTCTGACATGATTTATCTTTGTCTCATTCTTTTACATCACAAAAACTGGCATTTTAACAGGGATACTTTTTATATCCATATATGTGTGTGTGTGTGTGTGTGTGTGTATATATATATATATATGCACTCACCGACCACTTTATTAGGTACACCTGTACATCTACTTATTAATGCAATTATATAATCAGCCAATTGTGTGGCAGCAGTGAAATGTATAAAATCATGCAAATATAGGCCAGAAGCTTCAGTTAATCTTCATATCAACCATTAGAATGTGGAAAAAATGTGATCTCAGTGATTTAGACCGTGACATCTTTGTTGGTGCCAGACGGGCTGGTTTGACTAATTCTGTAACTGCTGATCTCCTGGGATTTTCACACACAACAGTCCCTAGAGTTTATAGAGAATAGTGTGAAAAACAAAAAACAACCAGTGAGCAGCAGTTCTGCAGATGAAAATTCCTTGTTGATGAGAAAGATCATCAGAGAATGAACAGACTGGTTCGAGCTAACAGAAAGGCTACGGTAATTCCGATAACACATCTGTACAATTGTAGTGACCATAATAGCATCAGAAATGCTCAAGATATCAAACCCTGAGGCGGATGGGTTACAACAGCAAAATACCACATTGGGTTCCTCTTCTGTCAGCCAAGAACAGAAAACTGATGCTGCAGTGCGCCTCTCATTTGTGTACCTCAGCAGAAATCCAGATTTGTCAGACCAGGCGATGTATTTCCAATTGTCTACTATCCAGTTTTGGTGAGCCTGTGCCCACTGCAGCCACAGTTTCCTGTTCTAAGCTGAAGTAGTGGTACCCAGAGGGGATTTCTGCTGCTGCAGCCCATCCACATCAATGTTTGAACTGTTGTGTTCAGAAATGCTTTTCTGCATAGCACTGTTGTAATGTGTGTTTATTTGGGTTATTGTCACCTTCCTGTCAGCTTGGACCAGTCTGGTCATTCTCCTCTATCCTCTGTCAATAAAGAGCTGTTTTCACCCACAGAACTGCCACTCTCTGGAAGTTTTTTGTTTTTCACTCCATTCTCTTTACACTCTAGAGACTGTTGTGCATGAAAATCCCAGGAGATCAGCAGTTACAGAAATACTCAAACCAGCCCATCTGGCACCAGCAATCATGCCATAGTCTAAATCACTGAGATAATTTTTTTCCCCATTCTGATGGTTGATCTGAACATTAAATGAAGCCCCTGACCTATATCTACATGACTTAATACATTACAATGCTCCCACATGATTAGCTGATTCGATAATCACATGAATAAGTAGATGTACAGTTGAACCTAATAAAGAGGCCAGTGAGTGTGGGCATATATACAGGTCCTTCTCAAAAAATTAGCATATTGTGATAAAGTTCATTATTTTCCATAGTGTAATGATAAAAATTAAACTTACATATATTTTAGATTCATTGCACACCAACTGAAATATTTCACGTCTTTTATTGTTTTAATACTGATGATTTTGGCATACAGCTCATGAAAACCCAAAATTCCTATCTCAAAAAATTAGCATATCATGAAAAGGGTCTCTAAACGAGCTATTAACCTAATCATCTGAATCAACTAATTAACTCTAAACACCTGCAAAAGATTCCTGAGGCTTTTAAAAACTCCCAGCCTGTTTCATTACTCAAAACCGCAATCATGGGTAAGACTGCCGACCTGACTGCTGTCCAGAAGGCCATCATTGACACCCTCAAGCAAGAGGGTAAGACACAAAGAAATTTCTGAACAAATAGGCTGTTCCCAGAGTGCTGTATCAGGCACCTCAGTGGGAAGTCTGTGGGAAGGAAAAAGTGTGGCAAAAAACGCTGCACAACGACAAGAGGTGACCGGACCCTGAGGAAGATTGTGGAGAAGGACCGATTCCAGACCTTGGATGACCTGCGGAAGCAGTGGACTGAGTCTGGAGTAGAAACATCCAGAGCCACCGTGCACAGGCGTGTGCAAGAAATGGGCTACAGGTGCCGAATTCCCCAGGTCAAGCCACTTTTGAACCAGAAACAGCGGCAGAAGCGCCTGACCTGGGCTACAGAGAAGCAGCACTGGACTGTTGCTCAGTGGTCCAAAGTACTTTTTTCGGATGAAAGCAAATTTTGCATGTCATTCGGAAATCAAGGTGCCAGAGTCTGGAGGAAGACTGGGGAGAAGGAAATGCCAAAATGCCTGAAGTCCAGTGTCAAGTACCCACAGTCAGTGATGGTCTGGGGTGCCATGTCAGCTGCTGGTGTTGGTCCACTGTGTTTTATCAAGGGCAGGGTCAATGCAGCTAGCTATCAGGAGATTTTGGAGCACTTCATGCTTCCATCTGCTGAAAAGCTTTATGGAGATGAAGATTTCATTTTTCAGCACGACCTGGCACCTGCTCACAGTGCCAAAACCACTGGTAAATGGTTTACTGACCATGGTATTACTGTGCTCAATTGGCCTGCCAACTCTCCTGACCTGAACCCCATAGAGAATCTGTGGGATATTGTGAAGAGAAAGTTGAGACGCAAGACCCAACACTCTGGATGAGCTTAAGGCCGCTATCGAAGCATCCTGGACCTCCATAACACCTCAGCAGTGCCACAGGCTGATTGCCTCCATGCCACGCCGCATTGAAGCAGTCATTTCTGCAAACGGATTCCCGACCAAGTATTGAGTGCATAACTGAACATAATTATTTGAAGGTTGACTTTTTTTGTATTAAAAACACTTCTTTTATTGGTCGGATGAAATATGCTAATTTTTTGAGATAGGAATTTTGGGTTTTCATGAGCTGTATGCCAAAATCATCAGTATTAAAACAATAAAAGACCTGAAATATTTCAGTTGGTGTGCAATGAATCTAAAATATATGTAAGTTTAATTTTTATCATTACATTATGGAAAATAATGAACTTTATCACAATATGCTAATTTTTTGAGAAGGACCTGTGTATATATATATATATATTTATATATATATATATATATATATATACACACACACACACCCACACTACCTGTAAATTAAATTTGTTTTGTAGACAAAATTATATTTGTGCCACCATATTAATTTATTTCATTATAAATCTAACATTTTATAAAATTTTATTGATAACTTGGAACAAATAAATAAAGTAGCCAATAAGTGTGAACAATGAACAATACTTAATATGTTTGGTTAATGTTAATTTCTACATAAATTTATATTTTTTTTAACTGCCACTAAATTCAACCTATAAAAATATGTAACTTTGAAAGCATTTTTCTTCAGCATTTACATAGTGTCTGTGTTTTGCATTTGTAGGGCATATTAGCCATGTGTGTGCTGAGAAAGGGCGCAGAAATTTATGAAGAGAGATGCCACATTTGCTCTCAGTACACAGACTTGTATTCTCCAACATTATTATAGTGGGGCTGCAGAGGTCATACATGCCAGTTCTGTTTTTCCTCAAGCCAACAGCTTTTCTTCATACCAGACATGATTTATTGCCTGTAGTTTGACATTCCTGACAGTATTCTGTTAGTGACACTGGCATATTCTATGGACTTTTACCTACAGAGACATTTGCTCAACACTTGGAATACTGCCTTGACCAAAGTCTGTAAAATGTGCATTCCTGTCAATCCCAGGAACAAGCAATATGGCTTAAGATAAAAGCAGTCACAACGTGGTGTTTGTATGACAAACAGTTTCACCAGCTTGGCCTTTGCATGATAGCAGTGTTTGGATAAGTGTGTTATGTGCTATACAAAGTACAACAAATCCATCTTTTCAAAACTGTATATACATCAGTGGCGATTTCTCAGGGCCAGCAAAGCCTTCTCTGCTGGTGCAACATGCCTAATAACTAAATATTTTTTTATCCTTTCAATCTCGTTGACCTTTTTGCCAAAGTGTGACAACTGTTTCATAAATCACATGCACGAAGCCATGCTCCTTACCCAAAGCAGAGCGCAAGTCTGAGCTCCACCCCATCAGGCCTTCAGAATTTCCACAGAATCCCTCAACAGTGCAAGTGAATAGGCATCTATAGTCACACTGTCAGATTCATCAGTGAATAGTTTAAGTGATGTACATAATTTTAAAGCGAAGACCGCAAGTCACGTGCTGTGAAGTTCAATGATTTCACAGCATTTTTGAACACTGATCTAATGGCAAAAGGGAAGATGGCGATTCCTTGGTGCAGTGCGCACACCCATGGCCATTCTTATAAAATGTGTTCCAGTTTTCTGAGAATGTTAAAGATTTTTTTAGCTTGAAATATTTGCTTTGTTTGCCTAAAATGAACCAAAACCTTCAAAAACTCACAGTCCAACCTGTGGAAGCATATTGAGTTATGTAAACTTTTAATTTCTTGTGAAAGCTTAAAATGATCTGTGCTTTATAGGTGTACTTTGTCCACCTCTGTGTGATATGCATTTGGTGTCTAAAAACTGTGTTTTCTTAATGGCATGAATTACACTGAAGGGCTAGACTTAAAAAGCACAGGCTGTGGCTGATATCCATTGTGTGACAGCACTAAGGCCCAGTCTTTGCTAAATAAAGACTGTGATTTTAAATGTACAAAATGAGTATTGTTTGTTTTATCAAGGAAAAAAATTACATATATTCTTAAAAGAATTACAATAAATATTCTTCAAACACACATTGCATATTTCATTTCATAGCCACCCAAGATACAGTAAGGGCTCCTGGGCCACGGTAAGTTCAGACATTTGCTGGGAAGGAAAATAAAAGACACCTGGTAACACTTTAAAATAATGTTCCCTTAGTTCATGGTTCATAAAGTGGTTCGTTAATGACTAATAGGTCATTTACAAATGTATCAAATCATTGATATGCAGTTATAACAACATTAATAAAAAGGTCATCTTTCATGCAATACATGACAAATAATGAAAATTTAAATTTGCTTGTTATAAATGCTTAATAAATACAGTTATTCATACATCGATCAAAACCATAAAATGACATGTAACAATGCTGCAAAAATAGTGTTTTAATAGTGAGATTAAAAGGAGGGATTGTCATTTTGCTACAGTTTGCTTTGAGTTTATATTAAGTACTGTAATATTTTGACTCACTTGTGGTGGTGCTACTCAGAGTAGTGCTCCAAATTACAGTCCTAGTTACTGTACCTAAATTCCTCTGCTAAACGTTTTCAAGTCTTCATGCTCATTCACAGCATAGAGAAAATAATATAGTGACAATGTGTTAAGTTATATCAAACTTTTATTTTACTAATGTTGAATATGTGTTATTAAGCAGTTATGACATGTGAGGTAAAATAGCTTACTTTTGGCAAGTATTGTCTGAAAGTCACTCTTTTAATGCATGGTTTCTGAACCTCCTATAAATTATTTATACGGAATTTGTAAATTAATTATTAGTCATTAATTAACCCCTTCTTTATCCCAAATAAATGCCCCCCTGATATCTACACATTTGATACTGCTCAAGTTTTTTACTCAAGTAGCCACTTCACAATATGCACTTGACAAACAACAGCTTGTGTGCAAGGAAAAAATATGAAATGCTGTTGACAAGGATTTGGCAAGGGCACAAATAACGAAGAAAATGTATACACAAGTAATCACACATGCCCACAAACATATACAGTACCTGCTGATTTACAAAAAAACGAAATGTTTTTATCATAAACATATATGGGTTTGTGGAAGCCAAGGTGGAACACTTTCTGGAAGCATATATCTCCACAACCCATCTTTTTTGGTCCAGGCAGAAGTTGACCCCATGTGGCAGCCTGTAGTCCCTTTTGCTTTGACACAATTGATTGTAGCACTGTCTGGTTGTCCTTTGGGAACAAATATGGATGGAGGTATCAAGGCCACTTGAATGCTAATGAAATTCCTAGAAATGCATTTCTGAATGTTGTATCCTAATTAAAGGGAGTGCGATGAGCAGTTTGGTGGTCCACAAGGACTCAGTTAATCAGAAGTCTCCTTCCGTGTGAATTAACAATAGATTTCATTGAATTACCTGGGCGGGGGAATTGGTGATGGGCCCGGGGAGGGGTGTTCCTTTCCTTATGCTGTTTCTCTTGTACGACTATAATGATCTCTCTCCCTCACTGACTCTATTTCTCAGTCCTTCTTACATACACAAAAAAGCCACAAAATAAGCTATCTCTATAAAGAGTATACAGATTATATATATATATATATATATATATATATATATATATATATATATATATATGATGAATGTTTTGAAATGCTAATATAGTATTATTCGCTGTTAGAAATATCCAGTTGCCCCAAAACTATAAAAAAAAATTATTTGAATGAAACAGAGGTCATTGTGTATATCAAGTAATTATTTATTTATTTATTAATTTCTTTTCAATAACTGTCCAGTAAGTGAAAGTATAGTATTTGATTAAATAAATAAATTAATAATAATAATAATTTAAAAAAAAAAAACCCATAGGGGCTGAAGGTTCCCATAAAAAGACCCACTCTTAAGTGGGGGGATACATTTGTTATGAAGAATGTTCAAAGTGGGCTCATATTGACTGATCCAATCACAATGGAGATTCATTTGTTCATAAAATACCCAAGATTTTATGAAATGCCAAATGTGATTAAAATTTGTGATTAAAAATTGTGCACCTTTTTCTTAATGGCTTACTCTGAATAAGCATTATCTTAATCTGTTACTTAGAAAAACATCTTGCTGTATCGTAAGTATCTGCACAAATTTTACACTTGAAATATTGCCAATGGAGACTGCTGCCGCCAGGCTGGCCGGCTTCGACAAGTCTAGAGGATGCCTACATGGTACCACCTCCTCAGTCACTAACCTGCCCCCAGCCGGGTGGTAAGTGCCAAGGCTTCGAGTCTTCTCTCAGCACCAGTCTTGGGACATACTTTTGCCTCCTGACGCCACACTACCTGCTCCACCCCGCTGCGAAGCCTCGCCAGGTACGTCAAAAACGATCGCCCCCTTTGTGTCCCTCGCACAGAGCTTAGACGCATGGCTCTCACTTCCCAACCCGTCATGCTGGCTGGCCAGGACAATCTGATTCGGCTACGTGGTTCAGTTCGCCAGGCCCCAGCCCCCTTTCGGCGGTGTCCACTTTAACTCTGTGCATGGCAAAGATGCCAACACCCTACATGTGGAGATCGCAACCCTTTTACTCAAAGATGCAATAGAGCCTGTCCCTTCAGCTGAGATGGGTTTGTACAGCCCTTACTTAATCGTATCCAAGAAAGGCGGTGGCTTAAGACCGATCTCTGACTTGCGAGTTTTCAACTGGCCTTGCAAAAACTCCTGTTCAAAAGGCTCACTCAAAGACACATTCTAATTTCTGGCATCAAGATCAGTTTGCAGTTATAGACCTGAAGGATGCGTACTTCCACGTCTCTATCTTGCCTCGACACCAACGGCTCACGTTCGATGGCCAGGCATATCAGTACAAGGTCCTCCCCTTCGGCATGTCCCTGTCCCCTCGTGTCTTCACAAAGGTCGCAGAGGGAGCCCTTGCCCTTGTTCGCAGAGGGAGCCCTAAGGGAATTGGGCATCCACATACTCAATTACCTCGACGACTGGCTCTTCCTAGCCCATTCTCTAGAGTCACTGTGTACCCACAGGGACCAGGTACTCAGGCACCTCAGCCGTCTAGGGCTTCAGGTCACCTGGGAAAAGAGCAAGCTCAGAGCATCTCTTTTCTCAATGGAGTTAGACTCAGTCTCAATGACAGCACGCCTCACCAATGAGCACACGCAGTTGGTGCAGAAATGCCTCACCTTATTCAAGCCAGGCACAGTGGTTTCTAAAAAAATTCCAGAGGCTCCTGGGACATATATCATCCTCCATGGTGGTCGCTTCACTGGGGTTGATGCATATGAGACTGCTTCAGCACTGGCTTCAGACTCCAGTCCCGAGATGGGCATGGCACTGCGGCATGTACTGTGTGTTCGCCAGACTTTTAACCCCTGGACAGACCTCTTTTGTCTGCGGACAGGAGTTCCTCTACAGCAGGTGTCCCAATGCGTTTTGGTAACCAGAGATGCCTCCAAACAGAGTTGGGGTACCATGTGCAATGGGCACACAGCTACCGGCTTCTGGGTGGGCCCCGGCTGGGTTGGCACATCAACTGCCTAGAGTTGCTGGCTGTAATCCTTGCCATATGGAACCTCCACGTCTGGCCCCTTGATGGGATGTGGAAGATCTAAGTGGCCTACCACCTGCTGTCGTAGACAAGATCAACAAAGCAAGAGCTCCCTCTACCAGGCAACTTTACGCCCTGAAGTGGCACTTGTTTGCAAATTCGTGTTCTTCCCGATCTGAAGACCCGCAGAGATGCACAGTCGGGTCAGTGCTCTCGTTTCTGCAAGAGAGGCTGGAGAGGAGGCTGTCCCCCTCCACCTTGAAGGTTTATGTAGCCGCCATGTCGGCTCACCACAACGCAATGGATGGTAAGACCCTAGGGAAGCACAATCTGATTATCAGGTTCCTTAGTGGCGTCTGGAGGCTGAACCCTCCCAGGCCATGCCTGATACCCGCATGGGATCTCTCTGTGTTCCTTTCAGGCCTTCAGAGACCCCACTTTGAGCCATTAGAATCAGTCGAGTTCAAAGCCCTCTTCTTGAAGACGGCCCTCCTGATCATGCTCACTTCCATCAAGAGGGTTGGGACATGCAAGCATTCTCTGTCAGCGACACTTGTGTGGAGTTCGGTCCGGCAGACACCCATGTCATCCTAAGACCGCAAAAGGGTTACATGCCCAAGCTTTCCACTTCCCTTGGGCAGTCCCCACTGCCCCCTGGTCACCTTGTTTATAGTAACTCCTCCCTAGCAGCAGGTAGGATCTACCACCGTGCCATTTCCACATGTGGCCTGAAAACCAATGTGATGTATTTCGCCACTCTTTACCTCCCCCCATCCTGAGCTGGTACGGGGTCTTTTCCCCCTGAAAGAATAGGAGTTGTTAAAGAATGCCTTCCCTGATGCGTGTGATAGCGTTAAGATGGCCCCAGCCACTTTAACTCTATGCCAGAAACATAGAGACAGAAAATGCATGGCTGCGCAGCCTGCTCCCATGCTTGGCACGTCACTTTGCCCCCCCCCCCCCCTTCGGGATGCCGGGAAACTAAAAAGTTTCTGATGATTTTTGTGGGGCAGTGTACGTGTTGGAGAAGGGTACATGCAGTCTGACGCAGCCTGTTTCTTTGGCACGCAACTGCCTGCCCGCACCTGCATCATCAGCGCACATACATGGTTCAGTGCATGGGGGGATTGAATAGTGACCTCTAGTGTCACTTCACTCAACACAATTTCAAAGTAAGCGACAGACAGGGAATGTCTAGGTTACTGTTGTAACCTCCGTTCACTGATGGAGGGATCGAGACTTTCTGTTCCCCTGGCCACGACGCTGAACCGAGCTACTGCATTGGCAAAACTTATTCTCGGCTCCTCAGTGCAAAACCTGCATGCACAGATGCATGCTTCCCTCCCTTTATATCGTATGTCTGGGGGAGGGACATCCAAATTCTGTCTGTCAAATTCTCTTTGGCCTTTTCTCAAGTTCAGAGGTAACTGAGGCCTTCAAAAAAGTCCCCTATTGTCATATCACTCGACACAACGTCTCGTTCCCTACACAATGTCTCGCTCCCTCCGTCAGGGAACGGAGGTTACAACAGTAACCTAGATGAATTCTCTAAGGAAATCAGAATATGGCCCTGGGGGTCTATATACTGTAGCAAGAACAATAGACAACAGATTTTTTTATGCATATCTGGCAATGGTATATTAAGCAGTATCAGTTCAAAAGAACTGAACTTATATCCTGACCTCTAAGTAACAACAAAAACATCACTGTAAATTGTAGTTCCACCAAAAATCTGACCAGAAGATCAGTTTCAGGCTGCAGATGATGTTTGGACCACTCAACGAATTTGTCAGACATGTGACAATGGTAATCATTACATAGATTCAGAATTGTATAATGCTACATTTTATCTTAGCATGGTTGGCAGTGATTGGATGATGCTGTACATTATTCAGCTTTACAGAAAATCAGCTGTAATGTCTGTAATGTCTCAAAAACATGAATAATCAACACTCCTGGAAACATAATAAATAATTTGATGAAAAAAAAAAATACCATTGAGGGTACTGTACTCTAAGCAATAGGACTATTATCAAATTGGGTTGGGAAAAAAAAGGAAAGAATAGATGGACAAATAATTATGTTATAAGAGACAAGACACTGTTTTTTGGTAAGACAGTTGTTTGCTTTGAGCAATCAGACAGACGGACAGGTGCATCATAAGCATTGCCCAGTCACAGCCTGAGTAGTGCTACCAATTTTGCTGAGCTTGGAGCCAGTCCTAATTCTCTGAGCTTTTGATACCAGCCATGTAATTGGAAACCTACATATATATTAAAATCAAATTTGGGGGTGCTTCAGCAAGGTTGGAATCAGGCAGATTCATCTTTGTGAAGGACACATGAATCAAGCCATATACAAGGTTATCCTGGAAGAAAACTTGCTTCCTTATGCTCTTACATTGTTCCCCAATGTTTTTACCAGCAGGACAATGCTCCATGCCACACAACCAGGTCAATCAAAGTGTGGATTGAGGAGCACCAGATCAAGACCCTGTCATGGCCAGCCCAATCTCCAGACCTCTGGAATGTGATCAAGAGGAAGATAAATGGTCATAAGCCATTGAACAAGGCCAAGCTGCTTGAATTTCTGCACCAGGAGTGGCATAAAGTCACCCAAAAGCAATGTGAAAGACTGGTAGAGAACATGCCAAGACACATGAAAGCTGCGTTATTCCACTAAATATTGATTTTGGAACTCTTCCCAAGTTAAAACAATAGTATTGTGTTGTTTAAAAATGACTTATGAACTTGTTTTCTGTGCATTATTCAAGGTGTTATTTGGACCAGTTGTTATTTTCTGCAAATAAATGCTCTAAATGTCAATATTTTTATTCAGAATTTTGTAGAGATGTTGCCAGTAGTTTATAAAATAAAACAAAAATGTTAATTTTACTCAAACACATACCTATAAATACTGTAGTAAATCCAGAGAAACTGATCATTTTGGTCTCTTAATTTTTTTCCAGAACTGTATACGTATACACAGATCAGCCACAACTTATATTACACAGATCAGCCATAACTGCCTAATATTGTGTAGGTCCCCCTCTTTCCACCAAAACAGCATCAACCCGCATCTCAGAATAGCATTCTGATATGGTACTCTTTTCACCATATACAGAGTGGTTATCTGAGTTACCAAAGATTTTGTCAGTTTGAACCAGTCTGGTCATTCTCTGTTGACCTCTCTCATCAACAAGGCATTTCCATCCACAGAACTGACCCTCACTGGATACTTTTGTTTTTGGAACCATTCTGAGTAAATTCTAGAGACATTTGTGGGTGAAAATGCCAGGAGATCAGCAGTTACAGGAATACTCAAACCAGCCTATCTGGCACCTGATGGTTGATGTGAACATTAACTGAATCTACTGATTAGATAATTGCATGGATGATTGCTGGTGCCAGATGGGCTGGTTTGAGTATTTCTGTAACTGCTCCTAGACCCAGTTGTTCAAAAATATGAATCTGGATCAGATTGATCCAGATTTGGAAATCCCATGTTTTGTTAACCAGGATCAGGTAATCCACCTTACATTTCTGCCATTTTTTTCAAACCAGCATTGAATTGGATCACCCTGATCCAGATACAAACTTTTCAAGGTAACAAAATCCAGATTACCATTGCTCTAAATGGGACTACGTACATATCACAATGTAGGCTACTAGCTATGTACAGAGCTACAGGTATAATATACCCAGCGTGGGGTCACTTTAAGTGTTTTTTATTTGAAGAGACAGATAACGGCACAATAAAACAATACAAACATTCCCTTCCATTTTCAATTTCTTTTAAACAATCAGACCCCTCATCTGATCCACAACAAATAAATAAAAACAAACAAATATACATTATACACAAATATATTGTGGATATATTGAACATGTGTTTTAAATAATAAAAAGACTAAATGTCCCTCTCTGTGATAACATTTATGATGCACCTGAGCATGCTGAAGACCCAGACCAACCTCCGGCATGAGAGTGAGGGACTGACTGGACTTGCAATTGTAGGATTTTTATGGATGCTTTTGTTAGAAAGTGCTTTTGACTGGTTCATCTCTGATGATTGTGTCTGTCATGTTTATTTTGTTGATTCATGTTTTTCATGTCTTTTATTTTGAAAAGTTTAGTCCCTGTTCCATGTCATATGTTCCTGGTCATGTGATATACGGTTTTCCCTCCATGTTCATGTGTATTATCTTTATTGATTCATTGTTTGATTTTCTTGTTTAGAGTTCTGTTTGTTCATTGGTTTATGTTCTCCCATGTCTAGTATTTAAGTCCTGATGTTTTTTATTGTCCCTTGTCAGGTATTGTGTGTTTGGTAATGTGTTTATGTCAAGCCATGTTTATGTCAAGTCAAGTTTTAAGTCAAGTCAAGTTCATGTTTGTGTTTCATGTTTGTAGTTAGGGGTTTTTGGATTCTGATGTTATTAATAAATTGCACTTGTGTTCTTCACTTCATCATCATCATCATCTTCATCACTGTCATTGCCAGCAGCAACGTTACAGAAATACCTGACCGACAAAAATGAACCCAGCAATACAACTCCTACACCTACGTCAGGGGAATCGTCCCCTGGAAGACTATGTGGAGGACTTCTGCGCTCTGACCTGCCTTTCATGAGGTAGCCCTCAAGGACATTTTCTAGGCAGGTTTAAGTGAGCCAATGTCCTCCCTGATGCCTGGCGGTCGGAGTACTTATGGCCTTGCTAAGTATATTGACCTTGCCCTGCAGATGATTGGTTCCACATTCACTGTAGGGAAGGCAGATGCCGAGCCAGAGTTCCATGTCATGGCCGCCCGAGCCAGAGTTCCTCGTCATGTCTGGCGAGCCAGAGTTCCTCATCATTTTCACTGAGCTAGTGCCATCTTTTGCCCCGGATCCTCAGCCTGCTCCATGGCACGTCACAGCAACGCCTCAGCCTGCTCCATGGCACGTCACAGCACGCCTCAGCCTGCTCCATGGCACGTCACAGCAATGCCTCAGCCTGTTCCATGCCACATCACAGCAATGTTTCAGCCTGCTCCATGTCACTTCACAGCCACGCCTCAGCCTGCTCCATTCTACATCACAGCCACACCTGAGCCTGATACATGTCACGTCACAGCCAAGCCTGAGCCTGCTCCATGCCACATCACAGCCACGCCTAAATCTGCTCCACACCTTGTCATAGCCATATCTGAGCTATTAGACCTGGAGATGGTTCCCGCCCTTGTACCCACCTTTAGTTCTCCAGAGCAGGCAAGGAGAACTTTCAACCCTCCGACCCCACCTGGATCCTCTGAGCCCTGGACTCTCCCTTGGCCTGTCTATAATAAGACAGGCCTCGGCTCTGCGTTTCCTCGGCTCTAATGCGGTCCTTCAGCCTGTTGGCTTTGCCGGGGTTCCTTGTCCCTCCAGCTCCTCCTTGGTCTGTCAGTCACCTGGCTCCACCTTGGCTCTCTGATCCTCTGGCTGTGCCTCGTCCCTCCATTCTGTCACCTCCACCAGGGACATCCTTCCCTATGGCTCCACCTTGGTCCTCAGTCCAAACGACTCTGACAGTCTTCCGATACTCCAGCTCTGCCTTGCTCCTCCAGCGTTGCTTTGGTCCTCCCTGCTACTCTCCTGGTATCCAGTCTCCATGGCTCCACCCCTCAAGTCTCTCACGACTCCACCCCCATGGGCTCTGCCCTGATCCCATGCTCACTCCCTACCAAGCTTCCCCCCCCCCCCCCCAGCTCCCTATTGAAATATATTTCATATTTTATGTGTTTTGTTTCATGTGTTGGGGCCTTTGTGAGGGGATATGTCATGTGTATTTTATTGATTCATGTTTTTCATGTCTTTTATTTTGAAAAGTTTAGTTCCTGTTTCATGTCATGTGTTCCTGGTCATGTGATGCACTGTTTTCCCTCCATGATCATGTGTCCTTTCTTCATTGGTTCATTGTTTGATTATCTTGTTTAGAGTTCTGTTTGTTCATTGGTTTATGTTCTCCTATGTCTAGTATTTAAGCCCTCATTGCCCCTTGTCATGCATTGTGTGTTTTGTAACGCGTTTATGTTAAGCCATGTTTATGTCAACTTTAAGTCAAGTCAATTTCATGTTTATGTTTCACACTTGTAGTTAGGGGTTTTTGGATTCCACTGTTATTAATAAATTGCACTTTGATTCTTCATCCATCGTCATCATCTTTGTCAGCAGCAACATTGCAATTAATATACTGTACTTTACTGTACTTAAAATCTTAATAGGTAGCCTAATGTCTACTTTATCTACTTTATTACTGTAATGGTTAAACAAATCATGTGCAAAATATAAATAAATGTATATATACTACATGATACAAAGGTTGTATTATTTTACCAATTTTAAAGTTTTATGAAATTTTTAATGCTATTCTGAGATGTGGGTTGCCACTGTTTTGGTGGCACGAGGGGGATCAACTTAATATTAGGCATGTGGTTTTATGTTGTGGCTAATCAAAGTATATTTAGTCCAATTTTGTGATAAATTCCTTAACATGTTTGGCAGTCTGATCAAATAATGTGTCAAGTGAAAAGATCTTAAAAATTGCAGGTGATATTACTTTTAGTTTAATTTATCACATTTTGCAATGGAAGCCAAGTCCTGTGCTCTGTTATATACTAAACATGTTGGTAAATGTATTAGGTTAATGATTGCTCCATGCATGCAGAGCAGTACCATATACTGTATATACACAGTACTGCATGCTACAAAAATTATTCAAGTATGGTGTTATCCAAAAAATATTCTGTATAATATATATATATACATACATATATTAAATTTAGTGTTTTAGTGTAGTTAGACTCTGTTCAGCAGTGAATTTGTAGTCCTATAACAACTTGTACTAAAGTCAATATTTTCCTTTAATTTTACATCCTGTTTGCAACCTTTATTTTCGAATTTCTAGTTTGTGCAGTTCTTTCTTATCTAGATGTGATCTCCTTGTGAGATGGAAGTATACATAATGTCAGAAATGTTTATTAGGAGCATCATGAATGTGTTTCTTTTGCTGTGTGGTTGCACACAAGCTTAAAATCACCATGTGAAATGGCAAGTGTCAATTAGAGTGGTGTGAAGCTCACTGTCATTGCACCGGAGCAGTGAAAATACACTCTGGAGTGATGATTTATTCTTTACCATATGGTGGTCTGACAGATGAATCTGGGTTTGGCAGATGTCATACAAACACTACATGTCTGAATGGATAGAACAAACTGTAAAATTTGGTGGAGAGGGAATAATAGTTTACTCAGGTTTTTTTAAGGTTTGGGTGTATAGGCTGCATTTATATAGTATTGTGGCAGATTCTCCAAAACAGCCATCGACGTACAGTCGAATGAAAGATTTCTCAGAAGCGCAAAGTTCAGATTCCAAAAATAGACTTTTATTACAGAGTGAAGAAGCTGAGACGGTACATGGAGCATCTAAAATTACACTTCATATTCATGCATTTTTTATACAGTTTCTGTTCCACCTTAACTTTTTGAGTGGTGCCTCTTCATCCAATGAAAACGTCTTACGCCTCCCTAGTATCATCTTCGCCGTCTCCCTTCTAGCTGGTCACCATTGACACCAAAGTGCTTCAGTGATGGCAAAAGCATGACTATTTCATTTTCTATGTATAAAACACACTGTAATCACTTCATATGGTTACATATTTTATATTGACTAACTAACCTTATTTCCTGCATTCATTTGATTAGTATATTAAATAATTTCCCTTAATACAGTCGTTGGCTACACATATTCCTAAAGATGGAGAGTTGTATGTCCATCCACATACATGTTTCATCTAATTTCTTGCATTAATTAATTCACATATACTGTATCACCTTACTTTTTTGGACACCAGGCTAGACCAGTTCCTGTCTCTGACATTAAGTCATCTTTTTAATATCCACACACACACATGCCCTTTAGAGTCATTTAGAATTTAACAAAAAGACGCTGCCCACATACATGTGTTTCATGTCATTTCTAGCACTAATTAATGCACATGTATCATCTGCTTTTTTGGGCACCAGCTCTGCTCTTATTAAAACATTAAATCATCATTTTAGTATCCCCACACACGTCTCCCTTTGAGTCATACAAAGTTTAACAAAAAGAGGCTTTAATTCTCCCTAGAGAAGCCAAGCTGCATTTTCCATTAATTTGCACCTTGACTATTAAACTTTAATGAGTAAATGATAATTAAATCAATAAATGAATGATTAAATATTTAACATATTGAATAAAATTCATAATGCAGATATTTGTAGCACATTGATTACACATGATAATTTTTAGATCATTGCATATTGCATACATGTTAATTCAATTATCAAAATTGACTAATTGAATGATTAAATGAAAATATACCATAATAGCAGCAGAATATGGTTGTCAGTTATGTATAAGATAAATAAATTTGGTTATAATTTACACACTAATCAGTTAAACGTGAATGTGATTAAGAGAAGTGACCAGACTGATCTCACTATCTGTAAACATCAAAAGTTCTACTGCTAAATTCAGTTTGTGCTTTCTGAAGTTTGAAACACTCTCCAGTGGCCACAGCTGGAAATGTTGTTGAATGTATGGGCACGTGTGAGCTCAAGTTTCCGTGTGAAATGTATTTTTGTTGTAATTGATTTAATATAGTCAACATGAATTAATGTGTTATTAACAATAAGCCCTAACCCAAACCCCAACCCTAAACCTAACTGTCAGTGGAGTAAAAAAAAATATTTTAGAGTGAAAAAGCAACCACATCATTGTTAATGTTTACGAGATTACTTCATGGTATCAATGTGGGATCAGAACTTGTGTCTCTGAGGTTGCTCATACAACATGCCCATTAATGTCACAGAAAACTGTGTTGAAAAGTTGTCTGATGCTTGATAGCACGTGTCAGTAATTAGGTAGAATGAGGTTGATTTCAGGGTACCGGAACATTCGGTGGCAACATGTTGATTTCCTGTGTGATAATTTTGAAGTGATCCATCCATCCATCCATCTATCCATTCAGCCATCCATCCATCCATCCATCCATCCACAGGGGCGCAACTATGTATTTCTGGAAGTTTATGCAATATCAATATTGGTGCTACCTTGAATGTTTGCTGCTGTCTATATTTACATACTGTATATAGCCCTCATTCTGTGAAAGGTCTGCAAAATTCACATGCAGTATTCATAGGTTTTTTATGTATTTTTTGTACAATTTACATATTTTTGTTTGGTCCCGCAAACCATCAGCACAGTCTGCAAGGACTGTCCCCATGTTGCCCACTTTTTCTCGACACAAACCTTGTCTGTACGCATCGTCAGCAGCTGCCGTTGACTGTACTAAAGAGTATCACAAAGCAGAAGTAGTGAGCATGTGTCGAGTGCTACTTGTTTACTCACTGTCAAACTCACTTGTTTCAAAACGATTCAGAGTGCAGAAAAACTAAGTACACTCACTAGCATTTTTTTATGAACACCTGTACACCTACATATTCATGCAATTATCTAATCAACCAATTGTGTGGCAGCAGTGCAATGCATAAAATCATGGAGAAAAGGGTCAGGAGCTTCAGTTAATGTTCATTTCAACCATCAGAATGGGGAAAAAAAAATATATCAGTGATTTTGACCGTGGCATTATTGTTGGTGCCAGACAGGCTGGTTTGAATATTTATATAACTGCTGATCTCCTGGGATTTTCACGTGAAACAGTCTCTAGAGTTTACTCAGAATGGTGCCAAAAACAAAACAAAAAAAACATCCGGTGAGCAGCAATTCTGCTAACTGAAATGCTTTGATGATGATAGAAGTGAACTTGGGGCAAGGCAGGTGCGCGCATTGTGACCTACTTTCGGTCGGAATGCTTCGCGCTCGCCTCGCTTACTTTTGCGAGCCAGCACCCACACTTCATTCGTGGGCTCTCGCATGGATCTGGCTGAGGAGCGAGAGACGGGTTCTTCCCTTTCGCTCGCTCTCTCCCCAGATCCAGCCGGTCCTTCACGCGATCTCGAAGCGCGCTCCGGAGCTTCTTCGGTTCACGCGGAGAACATTATATCTTTTGGTTCAGAGTGTGAGCTATCCGCGTCAGAGCACTCCAAACGCGATTTTAAATCTTCTGAGGAGTTGCTCGACGTGATCACTCGTGCAGTGGCCAGGCTTCAATTAGACTGGCCACGCGACCAAGAAACCCCCAAACACTCCAAATTAGAGGACAGATTTCTGTCTGGTAGCCGAGGGAAGGGAACGCCTCATTAGTCCCTTCCCTTCTTTAATGATCTAAAACCTTATACCTCGCGCGTTCACGTGCCCTCGACATCGTTATATTCGACTATCGTGGGCGCTGACGCAAAAGGCTATTCGATGTTGCTGCCGGTTGAAGAGACGCTTACGGGCTATCTCTCGCCGGGTTCAGCGTCATCACTAAAAAGCCCCGCCCTCCCCTCTAAGCCATGCAGGACTACCTCCATGCTAGTGGGAAGGGCTTATCAAGCAGCAGGTCAGGCTGGTGCAGCACTGCACACCATGGCTGTGTTGCAGGCTTACCAGGCTGATCTGCTGAAAGACCTGAGTGCGGGTAAAACGCTCGATGAAGAAGCATTTTTAGAGCTTCGTCGAGCCACAGATCTGTCTCTCCGTGCGACCAAGCAGTCAGCCCGCGCCATTGGCCAGTCTATGTCCGCTTTAGTCAGCACAGAGAGACATTTATGGCTTAACGTTTCGGGCATCAGAGACAGGGACCGCGTGTTCCTGCTCGATGCTCCGGTCTCGCCATCTGGTCTCTTTGGAGACGCCACGAATTCGGTTATCTCCAGATTCCAGGAGGCAAAAAAGCCACAAGGAAGCCTTTGGTGAAAAAACCTTGACGGTCTTGTACCCAACCTTTTGGGGGTAGTTCCCTTCGGGAAGGGGCGCGTGTTTTATTCACCTCGGCCCTCCCGATACCCTCAAGAAAACCCTTCACTCCCGCCACCCTTGGTGTTTCGGGTGACAGGGTTTTCCGACAAAAGTTGGGTGTACCGTTGCTTCCTGCCTTAGTCCAGGACACGGAACACTCAACACCCCCTCAACAGGAAGTGCTGAAATTAGTTCCCATTTCAGAGAACCTGGCAGCGTGGAAACTTCTGCCAGATATTTTTTTTTCTTTGCTGTGGGTCTTAAGAGCGTCAGGATTTAATTCACTCGCCGCCTTTCCGTGTTTCAACGGCGTGGTCTCACTACCGTAAACCGGATTTCTTTTTATGTCTGCTATGAATAGCAAATAAAAACTCAAATCTCCTGGTTAAAGGGGTCATGGTATGTGTTCCCTTTCCAGAGAGAGAGTTAGGTTATTACACAAAATACTTCCTGTTTCCCATGGAGGGTGAGGGGTGGCATCTGGCTTAGATCCTAAAGCTTGAACTGCCCATGGGTGTTCAAGTCCTAGATGATGCCTATCAAGATGGTCGTGTCTCAAGCCCTACAACTCATTTGGCTGGTCACCATTGATCTTGTGATGCACTTCTATACTTCATTTAGAAGTTCTGCCACAACATGGAAAGTTCCTGAGGTTCGCTTCCGGGGGCGAAGTCTTCCAGTGTCAGGTTCTTTCATTCGGCCTAGCCCTTTTTACCTGCACATTCACAATGCATGATGTAGCGCTGGCTCCTTGTGACTCCAGGGCATCTGCATTCTGAATTGTCTAGACGACTGGCTGATCCTAGCGCAGTTCCAGGAACTGGCAGTTCAGCACAGGGATATCGTCTTAGCTCATCGGTTTCGCTGGGGTTGAGGCTCAACGCCACGAAAAGCGTCCTCTCTCCCACCCAGAACACTGTCTATCGGGGCATCGTATGGAGTTCAATCACAATGCGGGCACAACTGTCTCCCGCTAGGACTGACTCCATTCAGATCACCCTGAGAAAAGTCAGGCTAGGCCAAGGTTGCACTGTTATCAGTATCAACGATTTCCAGGTCTCAGGGCGACCACGTCCTCGGTGATCCCTCTGGACCTTCTGCTCATGAGACCATTGTTGTTGTGGCTCAAAAGCCAGGGGTTTTTCTTCCAAGGGCCAAAACCCCTAGGCTAATAAGGGTTACGCGCCTCAGGCTTTGTTCCCTTTCTATGTGGTTCAGACCCCGGTTTTCTGCCTTGGGTCCCACACTAGGTGCGTCTTGTTGTCGCAGGTTGCTAACAACAGACGCCTCCCTGATGGGCGGGGTAGCGGACTTAAGTGGTCGTCCAGCTTAAGGTGATAGGAGGGTCGTCAGCTCGGTTGTCACAGTCACTGTCTCGGGTTGATGGCTGTATTTCTGGCCCTGAAATACCTCCTCCTGAGGCTGCCATGTCTTGGTGCGGGTGGACAATGCAGTGGTAGCCTCTTAAATAAATCATCAGGGAGAGCCACGTTCTTGTCAGCTGTACTTCTGGTGCGTCAGATTCTCCTTTGGGCCCAGGGCAAACTCCTGTTACTCAGGGCTATCTATGTCCCTGGACGCCTAAACGTGGGAGCAGATTTTCTGTCCAGACATAACCTGCCGACGAGCGGGTGGAAATTCCACCCCGAGGTAGTGGAATAAATTTGGGAGAAATTTTACAGTGCAGAAGTGGACCTCTTTGCCTCTCAAGAGACTGCGCAATGTCCCCTCTACTTCTCTCTGAGTCACCCAGCCCCCCTGGGTCTGGACGCAATGGCACATACATGGCCCAGAATGCGCCTGTATGCATTTCCCCAGTTTCTCTGCTCCCGGGGGCCTTAGCCAGAGTTCGCCACCAAGGGTCTTGCCTCTTGCTGATAGCACCTTATTGGCCAAACAGGACTTGGTTCTCAGAACTGATGCTCCTCCTCGACGGCTCGCCTTGGGCGATTCCGATCAGGAAGGATCTTCTGTCTCAGACACAGGGGTTGATACTTCATCCCCATCCCGAACTGTGGGTTTGGCCCCTGAAGGGTACCAACTGAGGAACACAGGGCTGTCGCCTGAGGTTATCGAGACCATTCTTAGTGCTAGGGCCCCTTCCACTAGAAGAATTTACGCCAATAAGTGGGGTGTCTTTGAAAAGTGGTGCAGTTCACATGATGCAGATCCAGTTAACTGCCAAATTGTTTCAGTTCTGGGTTTTCTGCAAGGAAAACTGTCAGCAGGCATATGCCCCGCCACTCTCAGGGTCTATGTGGCCGCCATTTCGGCTTGCCATGCCTTGATCGATGGGGCGCCTGTAGGGAGACGTCCTCTGCTCGCTCGCTTCATTCGTGGAGCCATACGGTTGAGGCCCCCTGACTCCTTCCTGGGACTTGGCAATAGTCCTGGAAGGTCTAGTTGAGACCCCCCTTTGAACCTCTAGAGTCAGCATCTGACAGACTTCTGACTCTAAAGATGGTCTTTCTTATGGCAATTACCTCCCTCAAGAGGGTTGGGAATCTACAGGCTCTGTCTGTTTTGCCGGCCTGTTTAGAATTTGCCCCAGGTACGGCTAAAAGCTATCCTATCTCCCCATGGTGCTTTTTTCAACAGTACATCCTGTCACTCTGGAAGCCTTCTGCTCCCCGGCGTTTTTAACGCCGGAGCAAGAGAGACTTCACCGACTCTGTCCTGTCTGTGCCCTTCAGACTTATGTCCACCGCACTAGCCAGTGGCGTAAGTCAGGGCAGTTGTTTGTCTGTTTTGGGGGCCGCAACAAAGGGGCGGCCGCTACCAAACCGACTCTGTCACATTGGGTGAGGGATGCTATTTCCCTGTACTACGAGACGCGCAGTCAAGCTTCGCCAGTAGGTATCAGGGTTCACTCCACCAGAGGTGTCGCTTCCTCTAAAGCCTTGGCTAGAGGTTTGTGATGCGGCAGGCTGGTCCTTTCCGCACACATTCATCAAGTTCTATAGTTTAGATGTTCACGCTACTCCAGGCTCTTACATCCTCGAGTCGACATCTCAACCCCATGCCTCTACAAGTTTGTGATGCAGCAGGCTGGCCCTCTCCGCAAACATTCCTGTGTTCTCATGGTTTAGGTGTTCAAGCTACCCCAGGCCCTTAGGTCCGGGGGTAGGAGTTTCAGTTGGGTTTGTGTTGCGGCAGGCTAGTTCCTTTCCGCGCACAGTCTTAGACTTTATTGGCTAAACTCTTTTTATGCCTGAACAAGTTTGTGATGCGGCAGGCTGGTCCTTTCCGCACACATTCTTCAGGCCCTATGTCTGGGCTCCCATGCCCCAGAGTGCATTTCTGATCTCAAGTTTAAGATGGTCTGTGTATGGCAGGCTGGTCCTTTCCGTACACATTCCTAGAATCTTACGATTCATGCCTGAACAAGTTTGTGATGTGGCAGGCTGGTCTTTCCCGCACACATTCTTCAGGCCCCATGTCTGGGCTCTCATGCCCCTGAGTTCATTTCTGATCTCAAGTTTAAGATGGTCTGTGTACGGCAGGCTGGTCCTTTCCGTACACATTCCTAAAATCTTACGATTCATGCCTGAACAAGTTTGTGATGTGGCAGGCTGGTCCTTCCCGCACACATTCTTCAGGCCCCATATCTGGATTCCCTTGTGTTCCTTTATGATCTCAAGTCTAAGAAGGTTTGTGTACGGCAGGCGGGTCCTTTTCGTACACATTCCTAAATCTTACGATTTAGATCCTTATGCCTGAACAAGTTTGTGATGCGGCAGGCTGGTCCTTTCCGCACACGTTCATCACATTTTTTTGGTTTAGATGTTTTAGCTACCCCGGGCTGTTTGCCCTTGGGTCGATGTCTCAAGCCCATGTCTGAACATGTTTGTGATGCGGCAGGCTGGTCCTTTCCGCACACATTCATCAAATTTTATGGTTTAGATGTTTTAGCTACTCCGGGCTCTTACGCCCTTGAGTCAACATCTCAAGCTCATGTCTTAGACCTCTCGTGTTTTTTGTGAGCACACTTCACAACCGTAGGGCTCCGGACAGCCCCAGTGCGGCGGCGTGGGTATTCCGTTCCCCATAGCGCTTAGGCAAAGAGCAGCATCATAGTGAAGCTTTTTGTAAAGGGAACGTCTCGGGTTACATGTGTAACCCTTGTTCCCTGAAAAAAGCGGAAACGAGATGCTGCGCTTCTTTGCCGCACTGGGACGTCCCAGGACTGCTCTTCAGAAAAATATCTGACGACACTCTGGTGACGCCTCTATTTATAGCCTAGTCACAGGTGCATTCAATGATCTCACCAGCCGAGGCTATAAATTCCAGTCAATTTTCATTGACGTGTTACACACATATTCAAAGCTGCTCACAATAAGATTGTTCCCCATAGCGCTTAGCACTTTTTTCAGGGAACAAGGGTTACACATGTAACCCGAGACGATTGTCAGCGACTTAATTTAATGTTCCCCTATATTTTAAGAGTTTGGACATGAACTTTATAACCACCTTCTGGGGGAATCTCCAAACTGCCAATGTAGGAACTGAATTTGGACTTTGAACTGAGTTAAGACCTGGTATTGAAACATCTTTGGTTGAAATGACCAAATTATGTGGAAAATAGCAAATTGCGCTTTGTGCCATTTCATTTACATACCATACACCCACAGTTTGCGTGGCTATACCTCAGTTGACCCCTGCTGACTGTTGGCATGCTGGGGCCTAATAATAACAAAAAAATACAGATGGCATTTATTAATAAACACACTAAGGCCATATGTAGTCTGTATTTCATCAGTCTTTGACTCCTTTGAGCCAAAACCTCTCTGCCTTTCATCAGTAAGAGGTTTTAGAGCAGACCAGAGTCTGTTTGAGGGTATGCATCCAACATGATCACACAGGAAGTCGGCATGTTGTTTCCGAAAGTTTCAGGATCCTAGGATCATCCACTTCATGACGACTCACTGACAAGCGCCATCTCCCATGAGACATTTTTGCATTGCCTAAAACAATACCTTCCCTTGTGGTGCAACCTGAAGTGTGTTGCCTTAGTGGTGTGGGAGATCTGGGTTTCCATCCTGCACTGAAACCAGGAAGCAAACACGTTTGCATTATCAGTGATGAGTGCGATTCAAAGGTTACATTTTCTCCTTTAACCTTACATTTTTACTCCACTGATGGTTATGTTTAAGTTTGAATTGGGGAGTTATTGATATATGCATTTCAATTCACTGTTTTACATACTGTAAAGCTGAAGACAACTTACTTTATAACTTTTAGTGCACCACCGTGGACATTTTATCTGGAAAATTGAGCTCACATGTGCCCATATGCTCAAAAGCATTTACCGCTTTGGCAATGTTTGAATTTCGGTAAGCATAGATTTTTTTTTATAATTCTAGATATGTTACAGTTAATCAAAGTCCTTTAGAACTAAAAATAAAGAAAATAGTTAACAGCTTTGACTTCTTTCATTTTATCCGCTTCCAAACAACTGTTGTCATCAGTAGCAGTCTACCCAAAATTGCATTTTAGATTATTCATTCTCAAGAGTTGTTTGTTGCTTAAAACAGGGCAGAGTACCTGCACTATGTGTAGGTAACAAATCATGAAAATCCCTGGTTACAAAATAATACTGGTTAAATCATGGGTTAAAAAACATAGAGGGAACAAACTTTCAACCAAGTACCAAGAACCAAGCAACACAAAGAGCGCAAGGAAATACCACAAAGACAAGCAAGTACATCTCCAGTATTGTGCTCAAAGTGCTGGTGTATTAATTAAATAATATTATGTAATCTGATAGCAAATCGATGTAGACTCAAAGAAGGATAAATGGTTCTTAAGGTATTGTCAACAGACCCCATAAAGTTCATTTTCACTGTATGGATCATTTATTTCACATTATGTATATATGTGTTAGATTAGATTTATGTTTAGAATAGTAATAAAGTTTGTCTGTGTTCAAAGATGACTTGACTGTGGTATATTTTGATAAATAATCTCATCCCTGTTTCTAAATGATTTCACTTCAAAGCTGTACCTAAATACTTGTAATATTATTTTCCATAAGCCATGAGAATAATATCACTCCAATAACTGAATTAATCATAATTCATTTATTAAAGCTAATTCCTTACAGTACAAATTGTGAGCTGATACAACTAGACGTTGTATTACGATTTCAGTGGTGGAGAATCAATTAAGACAAAAAAATCTAGTTATCAAAATAATTTATTTAATTTATAATGGTTGTCGAATGCGACTAATTCCATTATACATTTCATTATCTAATGAGGTACAATAAGGAGTTTAATTTAGTCCATAGCTCACATATTTCGAGACCCTAAATTCTCTTCTAAATTTACCATACCAAATATCCTTACATATAATGGTGTGAGAATGAGATCATTTTAAAGTTCCCTCCTAAATGTCGCATTTCCTTTATTCCCTAAACAAGTCATCCAAAAATGAATATATATGTTGATATTTTCTCACCCTCATGTTGTTCCAAACATATGACTTTCTTTTATGAAACAGGGCATAATGACAGTGAAATATGTGGGTATTTACCATCCAGAAAGTGCTTTCAAGGACATCATTTAAAAGGCCCACTGATTGTTCTTTCTTACTTTTTACATCAGTGGGTCTAAATCCCTGTGATAGTTTCACTCTTAACCTTTTTTGAACCGGTTAGACTAATTTATGCCAAACTCATCCAAATGCTGATTTTACGTAATCAACATACCTACTTTGTCAATCCAAGGCAATTAAAAGTGTCACAGAGAAGTGTAATTATGTGGCTATATTAAACTTACACATGTTTACACTATTAACCTTGGATTTGTTCTGACATCAGGTGCTAGGTATTTATTTTTGTGTGATATGGAATCTAGGATGGGATCAATCCAGTTTTTATTGCAGGCTGCCACGGTCTCCTCTAAGAGTAATTCTATTCCCTACAGATTAAAATAAAATATTTACCATCCTGATGCTTGGACCATATGGCTGCACTGCAGCTTGGCTTGTTCTAGTGCTGTTTGTTTTTCCCAGAATACATTCATTTAATCCCTTAATTTGAACCCAGTCCATGGACCTGGCATTCATCAGATATATTTAAATGAGCTATTCAAAATAAATGTTCTTCACTGTCAGAGTGAAATAGCTTACTTGTGCTGTTTCTATTAGAATTACATGTTTGCTCTTATTATAAGAAATGCAGAATACGGATGAATTATATTTTTATATGAAGACTTAGAATAGGAAAAAAAAAAACCTTACACAGACATTACCTATACAAGTTGCAGCACAACTGTTCAGTCTGAAATGTGGAAATGCTGCTGAGAAATTATAAAATAAGTTCAGTTAGGAAAATCTGTGGCGCAGCCTGATAGGTCACCATGGCACACCTTGCTACGGTAAACAATCATCAAATTACATATAACCTGCCTATAAGGTGTAGCGGCATGGCTACAGCAGCATGGTAACACATTCAGCATGTCCTATACCTTCAGATAACATTTGCATTTATTCATTTTGCAGATTCAGTGCATTCTAGATACATTTTGTCAGTATACAGTATGTGTTCACTGGTAATCAAACCCAATACCATTCTACCTGTTGAGCTGCAAGATAATTTAACAGAGAAAGCTGTTAAATTCCAAATACATTTTCCAGCATTACATTTAAGCAAATTCATCATAAAAGTGGCCTTTCCACTTTCTTTGTGATTTTAGCAACTGATGTGAGGATAATAGATCTCTTTCATTTTCCTATTATGGCAATTGTTCTTGGCAGTTTTTTAATAGCCTGCCATTTTGTTCTAACTAAAATCTATTAAAGTGCTTTTGGATTATGTGTATAGCTAAATTATGTAGTGGAGAGTTTTGCTTATTTAGTGTTTATGCAGTTGCTACCTTAAGGTGCTACTTCTACCTGATATGACCCATAAAAATTACTCTTGTTGTTGTAACTATACGTAGGTAGGTTGATTCAGTTATATGAAAGGGGTCATGCCATGAATTTATTATTATATATAAAATATATAATATATATTTTTCTGTATTATTTTCCTTAAAGTCAAGTCAAGTGTTTTTTATTGTCGTTCGACCATATACAGTACAGTACACAGCGAAACAAGACATCGTTCCTCCAGGACAATGGTGCTACATAAAACAACATAGGACAAACAGAACCACATGAGACAACACAGTCTAAATTTTTCTACATAATATTTCATAATATTTGGAAAAAAGTATGGGACAGTAAAATAAATTACTAAAAGGAACAGGACAATAGACACAGTAAGAGACAGTGCAGTGCCAACCAGTACACATTTGTAATGAATAGTGCAAAAATATGACACTTTCTAAAAATGCCAAATGTACAGTGCATCCGGAAAGTATTCACAGCGCTTCACTTTTTCCACATTTCGTTATGTTACAGCCTTATTCCAAAATGGATTACATTCATTATTTTCCTCAAAATTCTACAAACAATACCCCATAATAACATCGTGAAAGAAGTTTGTTTGAAATCTTTGCAAATGTATTAAAAATCTAAAAAAATTAAAAATCACGTACATAAGTATTCACAGCTTTTGCTCGATACTTTGTTGAAGCACCTTTGGCACCAATTACAGCCTCAAGTCTTATTGTGTATGATGCTACAAGATTGGAACACCTGTTTTTGGGCAGTTTCTCCCATTCTTCTTTGCAGGACCTCTCAAGCTCCATCAGGTTGGATGGGGAGCATGGGTGCACAGCCATTTTCAGATCTCTCCAGAGATGTTCAATCAGGTTCAAGTCTGGGCTCTGGCTGGGCCACTCAAGGACATTCACAGAGTTGTCCCGTAGCCACTCCTTTGTCATCTTGGCTGTGTGCTTAGGGTCGTTGTCCTGTTGGAAAATGAACCTTCACCCCAGTCTGACGTCCAGAGCACTCTGGAGCCGGTTTTCATCAAGGATGTCTCTATACATTGCTGCATTCATCTTTCCCTCGATCCTGACTAGTCTCCCAGTTCCTGCCACTGAAAAACATCCCCACAGCATGATGCTGCCACCACCATGCTTCACTGTAGGGATGATATTGGCCAGGTGATGAGTGGTGCCTGGTTTCCACCAGACATGACGCTTGCCATTCAGGCCAAAGGGTTCAATCTTTGGTTTCTCATGGTCTGAGAGTCATTCAGGTGCCTTTTGGCAAACTCCAGGCAGGCTGTAATGTGCCTTTTACTGAGGAGTGGCTTCCGTCTGGCCACTCTACCATACAGGTCTGATTGGAGGAGTGCTGCAGAGATGGTTGTTCTTCTGGACGGTTCTCCTCTCTCCACAGAGAAACGCTGGAGCTCTGTCAGAGGGACCATCAGGCTCTTGGTCACCTCCCTGACTAAGGCTCTTCTCCCCCGATCACTCAGTTTGGCCGGGTGGCCAGCTCTAGGAAGAGTCCTGGTGGTTCTAAACTTCTTCCATTTACAGATGATGGAGGCCACTGTGCTCATTGGGACCTTAAATGCTGCAGAAATGTTTCTGTACCCTTCCCCAGATCTGTGACCCGATACAATCCTGTCTCAGATGTCTACAGACAATTCATTGGACTTTATGGCTTGGTTTGTGCTCTGACATGCACTGTTAACTGTGGGACCTTATATATACACAGGTTTGTGCCTTTCCAAATCATGTCCAATCAACTGAATTTACCACAGGTGGACTCAAATCAAGTTGTAGAAACATCTCAAGGATGGAAAACAGGATGCACCTGAGCTCAATTTTGAGTGTCATGGCAAAGGCTGTGAATACTTATGTATATGTACTTTTTTTTTGTTTATTATTTTTAATAAATTTGCAAAGATTTCAAACAAACTTCTTTCACATTGTCATTATGGGGTATTGTTTGTAGAATTTTTAGGAAAATAATGAATTAAATCAATTTTGGAATAAAGCTATAACTTAACAAAATTTTGAAAAAGTGAAGCACCGTGAATACTTTCCAGATGCACTGTAAATATAACATACTATGAAATAATGTTCTATGGACATAGCAGTTATTGAGGTAGCAGCCAGGTAAAGAGACAAGAATTAAAGTGCAACTCTGGACATGTGCAAAAGTTTGTGTGTCAGTCCAGTCTCTGAGTATTGAGGAGTCTGATGGCTTGTGGGAGGAAGCTGTTACACAGTCTGGCTGTGAAAGCCCGAATGCTTCATTACCTCTTGCCAGATGGCAGGAAGGAGAAGAGTTTGTGTGAGGGGTGTGTGGGGTCATCCACAATGATGGTTCATCCACAATGCTGGTTGCTTTGCTGATGCAGTGTTTTGTGTAAATGTCTTTGATGGAGGGAAGAGAGACCCCGATGATCTTCTCAGCTGTCCTCACTATCCTCTGCAGGGCTTTGCAGTCCGAAATGGTTCAAGTCCCAGACCAGGCAGTGATGCAGCTGCTCAGGATGCACTCAATAGTTCTACACCAGTTGGTTACCCGCTGCACCTCCTCTCTGTATGCTGACTCGTTGTTCTGGCTGATGAGACCAACCATGGTCATGTCATCGGCAAACTTGATGTGGTTTGAGCTGTGCATTGCTGCACAGTCGTGAGTCAGCAGAGTGAACAGCAGTAGACTGAGCACACAGCCCTGGAGGCCCCAGTGCTCAGTGTGGTGGTGGTGTAGATGCTGTTCCTGATCCAGACTGACTGAGGTTACCCAGTCAGAAAGTCCAGGATCCAGCTGCTTAGAGAGATGTTGAAGATGTCAGTAAGAACATCTGCCAGCTGGTCTGCACATCCTCTGAGCACTCTACCAGGAATGTTGTCTGGTCCAACAGACTTCCATGGGTTGACTCTACATAGAGTTTTCCTCACATCATCCGTGGTAAGACAGAGCACCTGGTCGTTGGGAGGAGGGGTGGTCTTTCTCATCACCACGTCGTTCTGCGCCTCAAACCGAGCGTAAAAGTTGTTCAGCGCATCTGGAAGGGAGGCATCTTTGTCACAGGCAACTGATGTTGTTCTGTAGTTGGTGATGGCCTGGATGCCCTGCCACATGCGCCGCATGTTGCTGCTGTCCTGGATGTGACTGTGGATTCTCTGGGCTTGTGCACGCTTTTCCTCTCTGATGGCCTGGGACAGTTTGGCACTCTCTGTTAGGGCCGCCTTGTCACCTGCTCTGAAGGCGGAATCTCGAGTCCTCAATAGCGTACACACCTCCGCATTCATCCACAGCTTCTGGTTGGGGCTCTGGCATTCTGTCTGAAACACTGGGTTTTCTGTGCTGTCAACTCCAAGACTTCAATATACATATCCATTGTGTTTTGATTGGCTAACATCTTTGAAGTTCAAACACCCCTCGACAATATTCGTGGAACTGTTTTTTTCCACCAAGAATAAAATAATAAAAATGTGCAAGCGATTTACCAAATACCCTGAAATCACTCAGTCCAGGGAATCATTAATATCTATATGTTGCAATTTATGGGAAGCATGTGCTCAAACTACTACAATTGTAGTTCTCATCCTGTTTAATGGAAAATATGGGATGTTCACCAGCCGATTGGGGAGGGGATCACCTTTGACTGTTTCACTGCTTAAATATGGGATAATGGGCAACCAGATACATTAATTTTGGCAAGGTCCTGGCTAATACAAGACAGATGAAATGATAGCCACTAGCTTGTACTAAAACATTGCCTTTTGTTGCACTCAGCACTACACAATAAGCGCCGCCCGGAGCTGAGGTACCAATCATCAAGCCACGAGAGTTGGGGGGGAAGATGGAGGGTTCCAGTCCAGCCCAACGCTCACAGTGGCCCAGGAAAGCATGTCGACCATCTGCGAGTCAACTCTGACTGGGCGGTCTGGACTGAGGATGGGAGTCAGGTCAGGTCTTCAGCATCAGACGACTGAACACTCTCCGATGCAGCAGTGATGTCATCATCCAAACCTGACTCCAGGGATGAGGCAAACTGGGTGTGAAGCGAGCCGGTGTCGGCCTGAGCGCAAACGGAAGCAAACGAGCATGCCAGGTGCGGGTGGTTTGTGGGGCTATGCCCAGCGAAACAGAGCCCGCTGCCATCCCCAAATCGCATCCATCACCAGCCGGGTCATCCTCGATACTGTAGGAAGAAGGAACGACGCGGTGGGCGGCTGGAGTGGTGTTCATTTTGAGAAACAAAAGCCACGACCGCAACGTTGCCATGGTCATGTCCTCGCAGTAAGAACATGAACCATCCTCAAACACTGCCTCAGTGGGATCGCGACCCAGGCACAAGAGGCAGCGTATATGACCATCGGCTCTGGAGAGATACCGGCAACATCCAGGAACTACACAGCGGCGAAAGGGCGCCTCCTGAAAGGACATTCACCGCTCACTTGTGTATGTTGCTCTTTTACCAGAAAAAAAACAATTTTAGAGGAGAATAAACTCTTTGAGAAATCAACTCTTTTAGGAGAAAGGCGCTGTCAAAGCACCCAGGGGCAGAGTCATGCACAGCGTGCAGAGAGGAGAAAGCCACTGGAACGTGCCGTCAGATCCAACAGAAAGCTCTCTTGCAGAGGTGTGTGAAGCAGTCGTGACACATAGCTCGCTGATGACACAACCACTCGTCTCTGAAGAAAAAAAATCTGTCTGACAGACGCTCGCCCTCTCCCCTTTTATACCTGTATGTCTGGGGGTGGGACAGGCAAATTCTGTCTGCCAATTTGACATTGGCCTTTTCTCAAGTCCAGAGGCACGCAAGGCTGTCAGAAGAGACCCTTTGTGTCACTACAATCGACACAAGGTCGAGTGAGTGACAGAAGGTAACATATAATCCCAGATTAACACTGTAGGACTATCTATTAACAAAGCCATCAAACGAACACAACAACTTAAAACAGTGACATCTGTTTTTCTCCTGGGACACATTCCAAAGACATTCTTGGGACATTCTCTTAACTCAGCAGAGACTGCGTGGATTCCACACTCATGGTTTTCATAGACAATGGTCCCAAAATTGCTGCCAATAAGATGTTTTACCTCCAGTAGTTGCCTTAGCTATATAGTATGTATCATGCAAGTTTTATATAACCTGTGATTACTTTTATAACTGACAAATTAATTGTTATAGCCTGATGCACCTTTTAAAATATGTGTAGTGATTTGTAATCACTTATAACTGACAAATCAATGATTATAATCTTTATACTTACACGATTCATCTCATTTTACTAAGAATGGTAACTAATCAACTTGACAATATACCCCGACAATCAGGTTTCTCATAACGTGTAATGTATTATTCATATTGTAAAACCAATTAACCAGTATGATTTGTAACCAGGGATTCATGTTTTGTTACTTACATGAAAGCAAGTCACATTTAGTACGTAAATGCTTGCTTGTTTATGTAGAGAATGTTGATGACAACGAATGTCATGTCTCTTGCACTGTTTTCAAGATATAAAAGTTCATGTTTAAACATGCACTATTTTGAGCGGGAGTTGGCAGAATCCTCCACACAAAGGATTGTAAATCAAATTTGAAAAAGACCAGTCAACCATGAGACTCTGAAATGCCATTTCTGATTTGCTCAGGACACCTTTGGGGTGCGGGCAAATTTCAGTTCTTCACTATTGCAACGCTCTCTTGTAACTGTTGCTTAGTCTCCTTTCTTCAGCACTCTTGCTGCTTCCAGATCCTTTGTACCATGTAGAGGGCAAGGAAAACTTGGGACACAAAAGTCCAGAAGAATCCTTACACTCTCTGTTCTACGGTTCACACACCCAATGGGAGTTGCGAGACTTCCTTGCAGAAGGCCTTGCTTCAAAGCCCACTTTATCAGCCATCCAGACAATAACTATCACGATCACAACATAGTCCAAGACATCAATGGAACAAACTTTCTACCAATGCCAAAGAACCAAGCAACACAAGGAAATGCAATGCAAGTAAACATAACGACACGCAAGAACATCTCCAGACTTTTGCTCAAAGTGCTGGTGTATTCGATTAATACTTTGGGTAATCCAATTGCAAATCAATTGAGACTCAAAGAAGGATAAATAGTTCTTAAGGCATTGTCAACAGACAACAGTTCATTTTCTCTGTATTGATCATTTACTTCACATTCTGTCATGTTGTATGTGTTAGAATAGCAGTAAAGTTTGTCCGTATTCAAAGATAATTTGACTGTGATATATTATGATAAATAATCTCATCCCTGTTTTTAAAAGATTTAGCTTCAAAGCAGTACCTAAATATTTGTAATATTATTTTAAATAAGCAAGTAAAATGTATTTCTAAAGCACACTCAAACACAGCAAAGCTGACTGAAGTGCTGTACAGATGAATATAAAATACATTTGTGGCACAGTGGAGGGCAGGGCCGGGTCGTGATTCAACACGCCCGGTCCCGTATTGGGCTAATTAAGCCTCCAAGAGGGTTAAAGGCCGACCGCGGATGATGTGCGTGAGAGAGATCGTTCACGGACATGTCCGTTGTCCTATGTGTTTGTCTTTTGAGTTTTCCATTAAAACTATAATTTATACGTTAAGCCGGTTTCTCACCTCTTCCTTGCCCGTGAGCATGAACTTCTTTTCAACATTCAAATAAAACAAACACGTCAAGTACAGATGAATGTACAATACATTAAAATAAAACAAACACGTCATTAATTTTTTTTTTTTAAATAAATAAAAAATAGGCGACAAGACAATCTCATTTAATACTGCAAACCGCTAGAGAATAAAAGTGCGTTTTAAGCCTACGTTTAATAATAGACAGTGATGACGCTTGTATAATGTCAAGTGGTAGCTGATTCCATAGCCTAGGGGCAGCAACTGCAAATGCTCTATCACCCTTGTGAGGAATATGCATTAACATTTTGTCTTCAGATCTTAAACACCTAGTTGGTAAGTATGGCTGTATTAAATCCCTAATATATAATGGGGCCTGGTTATTAAGAGCTTTAAAAACAAACAACAGTATTTTAAATTGAATCCTAAAATAAACAGGATTCCAGTACAGAGATGCCAGGATTGGTGTAATATGATCCCTTTTTTTAGATGATGTCAAAAATCTGGATGCAGCATTTTGAACCAGTTGAAGATGGAAAAGAGAGGATTGAGGAAGACCAAAATAAAGATAATTAAAATAATCCAATCAAGAGGTGATAAAAGCATGAATAACAGTCTCCAGGTCTTAAAGATAAAAAGATAAAGCTGGAAATCAAAATGTAGAAATCATTCGTAACTGATAGAAACAATTTTTCACTACTGAATTTATCTATCGGAATAAGCCCAAGTCAGAATCTATAATGACAACAAGATTCCTCACATGTGAATTAACATTGTGGAAGTGTTGGCCAAGCTTGTTAGCAAGAGTGCTTCTAGATTCAGCAGAACCAAAAATAATCATTTCAGTCTTATCTGTAAGATAAGATTTAAACCACTGTAGTGCTGTGCTCTTTATACCAACCCAGTGTTCCAACCTTGCAAGGAGAATGCTATGATCCACTGTATCAAAAGCAGCAGGAAGGTCTAACAGAATTAATACAGCTCTTTTCCCAGAGTCAACCATAGACAGTAAATCATTAAATACTTTCAGCAAAGCTGATTCTGTGCTATGATAGGCTGTAAAACCTGATTGTAGAGGTTCAAAAATGCCTGTTGATTTTAAGAATGGATGTAATTGGGATAGCACCACTTTCTCTAATAAATGACAATGACAGAAATAGCAGCTTGGAAACAGGCCGATAGTTATTTAAGCAATTTTGATCTAAGCCGGTTTCTTAAGTAGAGGTTTCACTGCTGCATGTTTAAAACATCCTGGGACAATACCATTTTCTAGGGAAGAATTTCTAATTATTTGTATACTCGGACCAATAGTTGCAAAAGGTGTTTTTAAAACATTACAGGGAACAATATCATGTGGAGAGGTAGTGGGACTCATATCACTAACCATCAGAGAGATAGAGAGAGACATGCTGAAAACCAGAGAAAACAGAACCAGTAACCAAATTAAATACAATACCTGATGGAGTATTGGTGAAAGATGAGCGAATGGTATTAATTTTCTCTTGGAAAAAAGTCATGAATTTGTAACAGATCGCCTTAGAGGGAGCGACATTATAATGACAGTTTGGATTTACTGCCAAATTCATAGTTGAAAATAAAATATTTGGTCTATTAGAATGTGTATTAATTAAATTTGAAAGGTAATTTGTTCTTGCCAACTTGGGACACATTCTGAAAGATCTTTAAACAATCTTTATAAATCTCGTACGAGAGTAAGGCGATCTTTCTTCCTCAGCTCTCAGCTCTATGGCAGGCCTGCATCGAAGACCGGGTATGTTCATTTAGACAATAGAGAGAATTTTTTGTTTTTGATTGTTTGTACTTCAGAGGTGCAATACAATCTAATATCATTAAGCAGAATGAATAAAATAATAAAGTTAACTCTAGATATGGTTTGAGCAGTAGTTAAAAATAACGTATTTAAGCCATGTGAATAATATTACTCCAATAAGTGAATTAATCAATTCTCTTATTAAAGATAATTCCTTAAAATAGAAATTGTGAGGAGATACAACGACATGTTGTATTACGATTTAAATGTTGGAGAATTTTATTCAGACAAATAATCTAGTTATTTGTCATTTATATAATTTATAATGGTTGTCAAACGACACCACATTCACCCCCCTAAACCTCACTCCCATCCGGGTCAAGCACCACTGTAACCGGTCCTACTCAACCCACTCCGAGTGATTTTCGAACCAGCTTCTCTGGAATGGGAGGTGGGCATGCTAACAAGGAGGCTGTAGATTCTGCAGCCTCTAGCATCAATTGCTAGTGCACCCCTTGAGTGAAGTTCACACATTGTATGGCTACCTACCAGCTGGCTACAGTTACATGTTAATTCAACTGTCTACCACCTATTGGCCTGGCAGTGTCACGAGTCACTGTTGTCTGGCCTGTGTTTCTCCCCTGTCATCTGTTCCTGGACTACACTCTGTAACGAGGCAGACAAGGAATGAGGATCTAAATGCAGCTTTAATAATGAAAACAAAAGATGATCCAGGTAACTCCGAATATAAAGAAAAACAAAACACAGGAACCAAGCGCAGGGCTTAGAAAAAGACAGGAATACATTCAACAACTGACAAAGACTGAACAGAAATCAGGGCATGATATACACAAATACTAATGAGAAAATAAAACACAGGTGAGAAACAATGGGGAACAGCTGGAGGTGATCAGAGCAGGGAATTATGGGAAGTGTAGTCCGGGAGCAGATGACAGGGGAGAAACACAGGCCAGACAACAGTGAATCGTGACAGGCAGCAGTTACAGACAGTATCAAATTGGGTAATTTGTACGATAAAGCATGGATATGTCATTTAATTCAGGCAGGCGCTGCCAATATTCTACAGGGTACTTCATACAAATGTTTCTATTTAGGAAGCCAACGTTCTTGACTCTATTAATTTATTAAATCTTACAGAAAGGAGCAACTAAGGAGATTCCTTCTTCTCCTTCTTTTACAGCGGTTCTTTCCTGGTCCCTAAGAAAGATGGTGGCTTTGATCCCATTCTGGATTTGAGATGATTATATTTCACTCTACTGAAATGTTGTTTCATGATGCTGATGCAAAAACAAATACTGTCACTAATATGGCCGGTGGACTGGTTTGTGACAACAGATTTGAAGGACTTTTATTTTCACATTCAGATTCGCTTTTGGGGCATAGCGTACCAGTTTCGCGTCCTTCCGTTTGGATTTGCTTTGGCACTACGCACATTTACAAAATGCATGGATGTAGATCTGGCCCTTTTGGGGCTATAGGGCATCTGCATCCTTTGAATTACCTTGATGACCAAGACTTCAAGCGAAACCGCTTTGTGTTCTTACAAAAGGGGACATCTGTGTTACTTATGAAACCCTGGTTTCCTGAGTGGGAACGAGATGCTGCATAGCTGGCCATACTCATTAGCTGCTGCATAGGCTCATAACTCTTGAAGAAAATCTGGAGTGATGGTGCCGGGGTGAGTGCTTATAAGGCGTTGCTTTAAAATAAATTGGCTGATGTATAGGGCTTCAGACCACGTGACCACTGATGTGTTCCCAAGGCGTCAAGCTACGCAAGTTCTTGTTCCCACTGAGGGGACCAGGGTTACATACATAAATGAGATGTTGCTAAGAACACAACGTGTGGGTAGCTTCATTGATACATTAAACTTTTTGTTGGTTAAAAGTAATCTACAGTAACAAAAGTACCACCTTCAGAGTGGAAGTACCTCAGCCGCATTTCACCGCAACTATTACATATGTTGTGGAGGTGGGGCTATTCAATTGACACTGCACTGTGACATCACAATGTAGCCAATTTAAAAACTAGTGAAGTAGAAAAAAATAAATGCTCTTTTTGGACTGGAAAGGGATTTTTTAGTTCTGCGTTTTTATAATACAATGTCCTCTTACATGTAAAAACATAAAGGAAAATTTATTTCTCATGATAAGAAACCTTTAAATAATTATTTTTTGTATTTTTGATATATATTTGAATAAAACCTATTAATTTAGATGTCAACACATCTTTTACAGTGCAGTTTAGTTTTGAGTTTGTCTATATAAGATCATACATTTTTTCAGTATGTTCTAGAACCTCATAATACACACACACACACACACACACACACACACACACACACTCCCTCTTCATTCATCTGATGTCATGGCACATTAACGGATCATCATAAAAGCAATCTGATATAATTTTGCTCCTTTGTCAGAAAAACATGTTCTATATGAAGCTTCTTCCTACCATTTACCACTTTGGTTTGTTTTTAGGATAGAGATGGACAGTTGAACGAAGACTGTATTGTTTGGTGCGATAAAATAGATGAAATAAAACAAACTGTTTCAGTGATTTGCTTAGCATAGCTGTCAGTAAGTACTCTGGCACAAATTGCCTGTGGCACTGGATTCATGATTTCACAGCTGTCTTTAAAGCTCTTTGCCATTTATTGATGTGTCAGAATGCACAATTGTGGTGGGTATATATCACTGTTAAAATGCCTGAGATGGTAAGCACACGTCTCATTCCAACTGTCACTTTCAAGAAGAGAGCCCGACATGGTCCATGATGTCTCTCTCTCTCTCTCTCTCTCTCTCTCTGTGTATGCTGGGAAGTGGTAGTGTGTGGGAGGGTGATCACGGTGAGAGGGAATTTGAAAACTCTTAACTATTCTTTTGGGAGCTTATGGGAAGGATTTCTATGTATGTCATTTCGCAAAACTAGTTTGGTCTTAGTCTGTTAATTTCTCAGATTTTGTGTGCGTGTAATAGTCTAGTTTTGTCGTGTTGGGGATGGAGATGGCGTCGCATGGGAGTGTGCAGGCGGCTCTGTCTCTCCGTCATGGCATCAGGTGCGTCACGAACGCTGGAGAGTCTGTAGAAGACGTACTGCTGGATGTAGCTGAACGCGTCGGTCACGACAACATTGTTTCTGCGTACCGAATGAACAAAGCGGTGGTGGTTTTTCTCAAGGATGAACAACTAGTGAATCGTTTGATCGAAAGCGGAGTTTCGGTAAGTGGTGCTTTTATTCATGTTCAACCATAGCAACACCAACGAATAGAGTGACCATTTCCGATGTTCCGCTGTTCATTCCTAATCCTGATATTGAGTGCGAGCTTTCGCGTTTTGGTAAATTTGCTAGTGGAATCAAAATGGTTCCACTTGGCTGCAAAAATGCGGCCTTGAAACATGTGCTGTCGTTTAGGCGACACGTATTTGTTTTTAAACTCGCAGACTCTTAATGTGTCGTTTCTATGCATGTATGAAGGCAAATCTTACATGCTATATGCGAGCGCAGGTGAGATGCGATGCTTTGAATGCGGTGGTGTCGAGCACGCAAGGTTATTATGTCCTAATAAAGCCGAGGTAGGCCCGAGTGGAATTGAAGCTGAAGTGCAAATAAATCCACATAAGGATCAGGTTGTTGTGATTAATGCTGAGAATGTAAGTAATGATGAGGAAATTCCTACTGAGAAAGTAAGAAATGACGAGGAGGTCTCTACTGTGAGTGTGAGGAAGGATGAGTCGTCGTCTGTTGAGAATGAACGAATGGATGACGGTGATGTTGAAGAAGGCCTACAGATGTCTGAAATAAATGATGTTGTGAGGATGGAAGGCCAGATAAGCAGAGATTGTGTAGTGACTGAGTCTGGAAGAACTGAAGATCAGAACAGTGTCAGAAAGGTAGATTCATGTGAGCCCAAACAAAAAATACAAAAATTAGGTGAAGATGAAATAAATGAGGCTGATGATGAGGATGGTGTTTTATCTGATACTTCAGATCTGTCAGATATTTCTTGGGTAAGTTGTGATCAGATTTACTCTTTGGATGAGATTAATTATTTTTTGGATGAGACTTTTGGAAAGGTTGCTGAGGTGAGGAATTTCTTTCCAGTTGTAAAGAAATTTTAATTTTCAGTTCTATACTGGCAAAAGAGGGTAGGAGAAGAAAAACTGAGTGCACAAAAGAGGTTTCGCTTAAAGAAGATTATCACTAAACTTAGAAAGGGGAAAACCCCAGTTAAATGTAAATCAAATTGATTTTGTGAAATGAGATGCAAATCAAGGGTGTCTTTGCAGTGCTTTCTGTCTTTTTCTTTTCTCTCCTTATATCTTCGATGGATATTTTGAGAATAGGATCTTTAAACATCAATGGAGGGAGAGATAGGAATAAGAGAGCGGTGATTTCAGAATATGTTCATCTCAAGGATATCAATGTTATGTTTTTACAGGAAACACATTCAGATAATCAAAATTAAATGGAATTGTATAGATGGTGAATGTATTCTGAGTCATGGAACAAATCTAAGCGCGGGGGTAGCATTTATTTTTTCTAAATATTTGGATCTAAAGATCCTATCCACTATTGAATTAGAAAAAGGTAGAGTTTTAAAAGCTATAGTAGAAATTAAAGAGTTAAAATTTCTTTTTATTAACGTATATACTCCAAATATAGGTCCACAAAGAATGGAATTATTTGAAAAGTTAAACAGTGCAATAAGAAAATATGATGATGGAAAAATGTGTGTAATAATGGGAGGAGATTGGAATTGTACCACTAATTTTGTATTGGATAGGAATGGACAAGAACTTCGCTCTATCGCTCTATCGCCTAATCAAATTAGGGATGGCACGAGTACTCAAGTACTCAGAAGTGACAGCAATGATCGATCATGAAAACAGTAAACGAAAATGAAAATACCTGACAACTATACACTTCGTATCAAAGATGGGCCTTATTTTTCATTTTGAGATTGATTACGTTGTCATTTTCAGCAGTACCTTGACTGTCTTCAGAGATGTCTTATAACAACCAAACTTATAAACGATGCTGCAATGCTAACGTTTGTTCTACAGGTTTTCCTTAATCAAAAGAAAGTTTCCACCGCGTTTTGAACATCTGTCTCTGCACACATTTGCTAAACAGGTTTTATTGTCATATAATGTAGAAACTTTGATTCATTAATGTATATTATTTAAAAAGGTTTATCATTGACTGTAAATCTCCCTTGGTGCTGACAAGTTTGTGTGACACACCTGCATCTCAATGAAATCAGAGCTGAATATTTCCACATGAGTTACAAGTACAACAAAAAGTGGCATTCCATTGCAGTTTTCTCAGTATGAAGTTTAAACTCCAACAAAGCGCAGGTGACTTTCTGTCCAGGGCAGACTTATTATCTGGAGAAGTGCACACACACACACACACACACACACACACACACACGGCAAAATATTCTTTCAGCTATCCAGATGGAGCACAGCTAAATGTAACCAAACACAGGGTCTTCAAAACTATTTTCCACGTTTTACTTTTAAAAACGTGATGATTATGGCGTTACGGAAACAATGTTTGCAGATACACTGTTCAGATACAGTATGTAGCAGCAGCCAAAGACGTTTGACATGTACATACTGTATTTGTACATGTCTATGGAGGCACATTATTCTATCTATATATTTTTGAGGCATTGACATTTTAAAATTAGCGCCAATTTGTATGCTTTCTAATACACTCAGCTAGCCTCTGTTTAACAGTTTGGCGTAAAAGCATTGAGATACCACTAGAGAGCGATATACCATTTACTGTAGCACACACACACACAGGATATAGGAGATGGTAGTCCAAATATACAAAACTTTTGATACTTCTTCAAAAATAAATAGTAACACTGAGTTAGCAGGTTTGTGAACTGTGTAACTGCGCAAACTGAATGATTACAAATGGAGACATTTATTATGCAATTTCTCTGTATGTAGTTATGTAGAATACTTTTTTTCATTCAAGCTGTCTAACCACAAAACTATATACTTGTTACTGAAAATACATTGTGTAGGCTATACAAAAGATGCATGTTAGCAATATATCATCCAGTGATGGCTAGAGTTAATAATCTTTGTCTTTTGATAATGAATAGTCAAATTTAATGGAAAACTAAGCATGTTGCACTCTGTGACATTGCAGAATATTGATGCTAAGCGTGATGGTGTGTGCATACATTTGAAGAAAATAAATAATCGTTTCTAATTTTAGAATGCGATATATCTTCAACCAGACGTGTCCGGTGTGTGACCCCCTTTAATTTACCCTGTAATATGTCTGAAGAGACAAAGACTATTGTGCAATAAGCAGCCTTATTTATATCTAAAAAAAAAAAATCCTGATATATATCGATAATGATTGGAAAAATCTTCTAATTATCAATGCGTGAAAAAGGCACCGATCGATTCCGATCTCTCTAGGTCTCAGGTGAATCAGCTAGCTCTCGACATCCAAGGAACTGCACCTTCTCTCCCTCACAATGCAGCCATGTTTTCTCAACTGTCTGCCCCTGATTAAAAAACTAAATCAGGAACCCCGGTCATCTCACAGTCACGTCGAGACTTCCCTCGGGCAAAGCCTCAGCATCTACATCAACCGGAATTCTTGACCCAGTGCTAGAAGCCGTGAGATCATTCGCCGAGTCAGTTAAAAATATAGATTCCAGGCTTTTACAGCTCGAATCTTCACAAGTTTCCTCTTCTCCAGCTACACAGATAGCCCCTCACCCCGTAGCTCATGCATGCCGCTCCTGACTTCTCCTTGGCAAGCTCCTCCCCTGCTCATGTCAGGTAGGAGTTTTGTTTCACCTGCTGCAGTAAAGGTCTCGCCAGTGCTCAGAGCTCAAATCATCAAAGGTAAAGATGTAAATTTAATGTCTCTTTTGCTTCCCTCCCTGCGATTGTCAAATTGTGGATTGCGGGGACATGTCAGTGGCTCTCAAGTCTTCAGATCCCAGACTGTTGCGCAACCTCCCCTTTCACGAATTTGTCATCGATTTTATTGTTTATAGAGAGATTCTCTAGAGTTCCTTCCCTGAGCGCAGAGAAGAACTAGACTCTTACCACGCATTCATCACCGATTTCAATCAGCAATATAGTGGCACACTCTTCTACGAATATCATAAATCATTTTCAGCTAAATCCGCCATGTACATCTCCCAGTTTAATAAAATAATTAACTGGTCAATCTCCGACACTGAGTTGCACATCAGACGTTTTGGGGGGCACAGAGTCCTCACAGGCGCCATATGCAGCTCTCACGGACATTCGTCCACAATGTGCCTTAAAACTTTTTCCACTGCCTCATTACCCAAGGTAGAGCCAAGAGGCCAATCATCAATGCATCTCCACAGTCTGGGTCACTCTATTGACTATGTTTACGGCAGGCCTACTTGTAACAATTTCAATGAATCCATGTGTCCATTTCCTAACTGTGCTTTTTTTCAAATTTGTAGCTTCTGCAAGGACCCACATCCAAAATCTGTGTGTCCACGCTGCTTTCGCCCCCAAAGGAATCAATTGGCTATTTCAAGGAAATTCTAACCCACCATCCCTCCACCCCAGTCAATGTTCCGGTTCTCTTGTATTACCTTTCTACTCATCCCGACCCCATTTCTTTTATCGTTCTCTCCCCCATCATACACGTATGTATTAAAAAAAATCTCCAGTCAACATCGACAGAACCTGCAGTTGTGTCTGAATTACTGGCAAAAGAACTAAAGTATAATCATCAGCATAAGTAAAGGATATTTTATAAGCCCTTTCAGGTCTCCTCCCTTCTCTTATTTCAGGATAAATCCTATCGGCTTAGCCACTTGCAAATATTCAGGCAACAAAAGGTTGATTTTCGATATGTCCACTCTGCGAGCAGGACATGTGGCAAGCGTGAACAACATGATTCTTCTAGAGCCATTTTCTTTTTTCTATGCCTCAGTCGATCATGCCATTAAATGAATCACCAAGGTCGGGCATCGTGCCCTCCTCGCTAAAGCAGATATCATAGACACCTTCAAAATCATTCTCATCTTCCCCGCCAAATGGCCCCTTTTCAGTGTCATATGGCAGTCAAAAATTACTTTGACGTCTGACTCATTTTTGGGTGGAGAACTTGCCCTCACATTGTTAACTCGTCCTAACCAAGCTTTTTCACAAGGTGGGTGTTCCCCTCTCAAGTGAAAAAAACCATGGGTCCCACCACGTCTCTCTAATTTCTTGGCATCATGCTCGATTCGCTAAACATGCATGCTTCCCTGCCTAAAGATAAACTCAACAGGATGAGGTCTATTTGCACATCGTTCCGCCAGTCAGTTTTGGTCTCAAAACACGATCTCCTGTCCCTATTAGGCCCACTCAATTTTGCTATGCACATCACTCCTCAAGGCCGCTCCATCATTTTCCACCTCCTCGCACTAGCCCATTCCGTAGACAACCTCTCCGTCATCATATCAATCGATGACAGCTGCCGCTCGGACCTCCTCTTCTGGTCACAGCTTGTAAATCACTGGAATGGCGTTTCCTTTTTTCACAATGAAAAACCTGAATCTCCAGACGACATGTACTTCTTCATGGATGCAGCTCCCTCCACAGGATTCGGGGGTTATTTTCAAGGATCATGGTTCACAGGGAAATGGCCAGATTAATTTCTCAATATAGCTTCCAATGTTCCCTCATCTGCTCTCTTTGAAATGTATCCCATCGTCATGGCCAGCGTCATATGGGGTTCCCTCTGGGCATGCAAACGTGTCGTAGTTTTATGCGACAATTCCGCAGTAGTCCCCATAATCAATAAAGGCCATTTCTCTTCCAGCCTCATCATGTCCCTTATGAGACGCCTGACATGGCAGAGCATTTCCTGCAATTTCATAAATCTCAGCCAGACACATTCCCGGGTTTTTTAATGTAATCACTCCCTCTCTCGTTTTCACTTCCAGGAGTTCCACAGACTATGCCCCTCCGCCAGCATAAAACCCATTACCTGCCTATCCCTCTCAGACCTCCTGCTGGATTAAGCCCCTATCTACTACCCCTTCTTAATTCTGCCACAACTCTCATGCAGAAAGGACTTGCCCAGTCCACACTTAATTCCTATATCTCCGCCTTGGCCCACTTTTCCTCCTCCTGCCAATCACACAGCACTCTTCTATTTCCCATTCTAATCTACACAGTTTTCGCATTCATTTCCATTTGCTTTCATTGTAGACATCTCAAAATTACCTCTATCAACAAAATTTTAGCCGGCATTCAATTTCAGGCAAGATACCGCTCTCCTGACACCCCCAGCATTTTCTCCAATCCCTCCATTCGACTGCTACTTAAAAGGAGTCCAAAAATCCCACCCCTCCCTCCCCGACAAGTGGTTACCTATCACTTCGGACATCCTTCACCTCATGATTTCCTCACTCAGATCAGGTCTCTTCACAGAATATATTGATATTCTTTAGCTACTGGTTCAGAAACCACCTCAATGCAATCCTCAAACACTGTGGTCTCTCCCCTCATGTCTTCTCGGGGCAGTCATTTTGTATCGGAACAGATACTACTGCCGCCCATCGAGGTATTCCAGAGTCCACTATCAAGATGCTCGGCCGCTGGTCTTCCTCATCCTACCTGAAATATTTTCGACCTAACACTGAAATCCTCAAACCAGCCCAACTCTCCATCAGCCATGAGTTCTCATAACTATCTGGTGGTGGTCGGTGGCTTACTCCCATCACATCCTTCCGTACACAATGATTTAATCCAAGCACATCCACTGTTATCAAGGATAGCGCATAACTATGTCTGTGTTTTTATAATAAGTGTTGTTTTCTTTCAATGAATGGATTGCATGCAACATCACCATTATTGCATGGCTTTATGCTACGTTGTTCACCTTTCGGTAAAGATACCTCAAACAACTCTTCCCTCATCAGAGGGTTTTCATGTCAAATGTTTATCTTTCAACAAAGATACTGCACAGCAACGCCGGCCTAATGTAGGGCCGCATACCACGTTGTTCGTCTTTGGCAAAGATTCTGCACAACCATGGGTCCTCGACGGAGAACCCAAAATTGCACTCAAGGAAAAAAAATGACAAAATCAAATTCATGGAGGAGAAGAAAAAAAATGCACAGCTTTTCCTGTTGCAAAGGCATTGCACAACCATGCCAGATATATTGCACATTTAATGTCTAAATCTAGGTGTTCACATCTTTTATTTTTTCCTCCCTCTTCTCCAGAATGAATGCCTAACACAAGACCTGGTTCGTACCTTTTGGGGGTAGTACTCTACTTTCTCTCTCATTTAAGGGTAGGCTCCTCACCCCTGCCTCCTATATCCGGCAGGATATGACGGTTCCGAATACAACCTCCTCAGACCGCCAGATGGGGCTTACGCCAAAGAGAGACATTACTTTTCTGTTTTATATTCATCAAATTAATGTCATCTTAAATTTCACTCAAGTCTGTGAGTCTTCCTGGTAGAAATGTAAGCACAGGGTAGTTCTAGCGGGAAGACTAGCAGCTGTACATCATTGCACCATTAGCTGGGTAATTCCTAGCCAATCACATGTAAGCCATTGCTTTATAAGTCTGCTCATAATCTATCACATTACTGTTTCAGTGTGCTAACATGGCAACCTCCACCACCCCACCACCACCAGGTGAGTCCAGTCCTGCACGGGGGTAGGCTACTCGCCCCTGCCTCTTATCTATGGCAGGATATGACGGTTCCGAGTACAACCTCCTCAGACCACCAGACAGGGCCTATGCCAAAGAGAGACATTACTTTTCTGTTTTATATTCATCAAATAAATGTAATCTTAAATTTCACTCAAGTCTGTGAGTCTTCCTGAGAGAAGTATTTTTCTCATAATTTTTTTTCATAGACTTTTCATAAATTCCTTCATAAAATAATTCTTAGCAATGAATCAAACCAAGCCATTACAGACTTTTTTTTAAAGCAATAAAGTTTTGTAAAGTCAAGATTGGCTACATACTATCTTTCACGAGGGCATGAAGTAATTACATGAAGCACCACACATCTCAATTAATATGTGTTTAACTTAGAAATATATCACATTACATAAGTAAAATGTGTTGTTAGTGCTGTTTCATGTTGACTTTTGAATATTTGCTTCCATTATCTTGATACTGTAGGTGTCAGATACAAATTTAACATAAAATTAAACAAAGAAGCTCTTGATTACATGAGTGGTATAATAGTGCTTCTATGATAAATAAACGACACAACATGATAATGTCTGAATTTAACATTCAACTAATGAAGCATAAATTCTGTGAAACTGAAAAGAATGGCAGTCAATTTTGTTTCTCTTAGTATGCAATTAATTTAATAAATGGCTAGACTCCATGTACACAAAACAACAAAGATTCTGCCATGGGGCGTTGCTAGATATAAAGGTCTACTGGGGCACAGGCCCCCCA